>OZ018391.1:2816705-3365885 GCA_963969525.1 Ontholestes murinus
CTTAAATCTAAATTTGAAAATATTATCTATAGAAAGTCATTTATATTTATACTTAAATTTTGATTTTGTTTTATTTTTTATTACATAAAGGGTTTGACTGTTTTTATCAGCAAAATTATCAACTATTCGCAATTAAAATTATAATGTATATGTAGGGTGGGTCGGTGGCCTCAATTCCACCCTCCAATCAGTAAAACACAAGTGAGGGTTTTAATTAAAGTTGTAAAATATAAATAAACACAAAATATTTGCAATTTTTAGGGATTTATTCATACAAATTTTTCAAATAATTTTTGATGATGTTTTACTGATTGAAGGGTGAGATAGAGGCCACCCACCCACCCTACATATACATAATAATTACAATTACTGATCGTCTTGCGGTTTAGAGTAAATTAATTACAAAACTTTTTGAGTAAAAAAGAAATTCGAAAGGTACAATTTTTGAGTGTGTAAATTAATAATATTTTTATTCATGATGGGTGGGCAGACTTAAATCTAAATTGGAAAATATTATCTATCGAAAGTCATTTATATTTATACTTAAATTTTGATTTTGTTTTATTTTTTATTACATAAAGGTTTTGACTGTTTTTAGCAGCAAAATCACCAACTATTTGCAATTAAAGTTATCATGTATATGTAGGGTGGGTGGGTGGCCTCTATCCACCCTCCAATCAGTAAAATATAAGCGAGGGTTTTAATTAAAAGTTGTAAAATATAAATAAACACAAAATAATTGCAATTTTTAGAGATGTATTCATACAAATTTTTCAAATAACTTTTGATGATGTTTTACTGATTGAAGGGTGGGATAAAGGCCACCCACCCTACATATACATATAAATTTACACAATTTACACAATAAGTAATAATTAAAATCGACAGAAAATATTTTTTTTTCTAATTATGTATAGATAATGCAACAACCAGCCCCAACATTACACCTGATGGGGACGCCGACGTCGCCGTACAACCAACCCCAACCGACTAGCCCCCAGCAGCAGCAGCAACCTCCCAGCCAACCGCACTACCAGCAGCAACAGCAACCGCAGGGCATTCTCCACCCCCCTAACAACAACAACAATAACAACACCCACCCCCAGTACAAGTACGGCAGCCCACCTGTTGTGGGGCCTGCGCCCGGCAACGCGCTCTACCCCCCCATGTCTAGGCTCATGTACGTGTCCCCGCTGACCCCGCCCAGTTCGGAGCCGGGCTCGCCGGGTGGGACGCTGCCTAGGCGCACCCCGCCGCCGCCCTATCCGGCGCCGGGGTGCCCACAGACGACGGCCGCCCCTCGGATCACGCACGTTAAGTACAACAGACGGAACAACCCCGAATTGGAGAAGAGGAGAATACACCATTGTGATTTCATTGGTAAGCGGTCATCAATCAACCCTCCTCGCGTGTAATCACGACCCTTTAACGATTTTCCTTCACATTTCAGGGTGCACAAAGGTCTACACGAAAAGTTCACACCTCAAAGCTCATCAAAGAATACACACAGGTAAGAAACAAGGTATTATATATTTCTTTTTTTTCATCTTAGTATTAATTATTACAATAATCTATTTTTTATTTAATCTTTATCTACCATGCTTCTTGAAGAGCATAGGACATCTTTTCAGATGATTCTCCAGCTGGTTTGTAGACTAGTCCTGCCCCCAACATTAACAATAGTGTTATTTTTTGCAAAATAATCAAATAACAATTATATTTTTAGTTTAAAAACTATAGCATTTTTTGCGATATTAAACATACGGTTTTAATTTCCAGGTGAGAAACCATATCAGTGCCAGTGGCCCGATTGCGAGTGGAGGTTCGCGAGGTCCGACGAGCTGACCCGTCACTACCGCAAGCACACCGGTGCCAAACCCTTCAAATGCGCCGTCTGCGAACGGTCCTTCGCCAGATCTGACCACTTGGCCCTCCACATGAAGAGACACTTGCCCAAAACGAACAAGTGAGAGCGCACACACACCCTCGCATTAAAAATAAAATTACACACAAATATAACAAGAAGAAAATTTCGTCCATTCCGCACACATTCCACCAGGAGAGATCTCAACAAAAAAAAAACAAATCCAGTTTACCCAATGAAAGAGCGTATGTATAAATGAATAATTAAATAAATAATTAACCGAACAACCCCACACGTGTGGCCTTAGTGAGGAAACGCGCGGCCTTCATCCACTTGTACTTACTTAGCATAGATTTTCGTGTACATTTGTTATTATGTAATATGTTATATATATATATGAAATTGTATATTTTTTAGTAAATTATTAATTGTGATTTTATTTAATTTTAGTTGAGAACTGTGTAGAGATATCGATCCAGCATCACTTATTGAATTTACTGTATAAAATTGCCATTTTACTTTTACCTAGTGTTGTGATTTTTTTATACTTATACATCAAGGTTGAGCAAAAGTTTAATTAAATTACAAATTATTACCTGTACTTATCATTGAATGAAAAGAAAACTCTAAATGAGTATATCAACATATACTGGCTACAAAACAATACAAAATAAAATAAGTAAACACAGACTTTTCATTTTCTTTCATTTATGAACTCGAATATTTCATTAGACAGTATTATAAAATAGTTAATTTGAAGCTAAAATATTAATTTTATTTAATTACACGTTTAAAATTGTTTATCAGACCTTTCCAATGTAATTTATCCAAACTTTTTCTAAACCTTTTATGCAAACGAAACCATATCAAGTGAGCTTTTATTTTATTAAAATTCTTCCTTAGCAATAAATCATTCATATTGAGGCAACTTGTTTATAAATTTATTTTTTTGTTTGGTAATAATAATTGTTCTAGCCGAAGATAAAATTACAATGAAATTAAGTAAACACAATTTCAGTTTTCTGATATGTGTTTTGTGTACAGATTAATAAACGGTTTTACTTTCTACAACGTAAAACCGCTTATTAATCTACAATCTCCAAAACACATAGTAAGAAAATAAAAATAATAGTGTAAATTAATTATTGATTTATAGATGCAGTATTATGAATAAAATAAGTGTTCTTACCTCAAATTTCTACATGCAATTCGAAAAATTGTAATTTATCAAGCATCAATTAGCATAAAATCGGTAATAAATTAAAATCAAAAACCATTCTACAATCGATTTCAAGTTTATTACCATATTTATAATACCAAGTACTAACTAGTACTATAGAACTAGTTAAGTGTTTAAAATTATATATTAAAACCAAACAAATTCATTCAAAATACATTTATTATCAATATCTCAAATATAAATAAATAAACATACATACAATTTTAATATTATCTCACTTGATATGAACGAATGATATGATTGCGTCGTTAATATTTTTTTCTATCTTGTTTCTTTTTTTTAAGAATCGTATACCCTGTTCAGTATATGAAGTTACCAAATATGTACACTGCTGTACATACATAATTTTTTTTTCTTAAAAGAGTTAAAAAAAACTGACTAGAAACTAGTCACGGATTTCCATGATAATCTTAAGGACCGTTGTCGGACAGAGACGGACGCGTATCTAGTGTATTTATATAATTATTATAAAGAAAATGCAGTGTAATGATTATTAGAGAGTGCACAGAAAATTTTATTAACTATATTTTGTAATTTTATATTTTATTTATGTATAAATAGAACAAGATTTCTTCTAGATGTTACTTAAGGTAGAAAATGTGTTTCTCCCTTTATTATTTTTTTTGTTCTTTAATATTAATTGTAATACATTTTTTTTATTTCTACCAATTGTTGTTTTAATTCAATAAAGCGACACGTTTCTCAATATAAATAATTTTTTTGTTTTATTTCGCCTTTACATTAAAATTTTAACACCTATTTATACTATACATTTAAAATCATCGCCATAGTACATCACAGACAATAATTATCAAATCTATCTTCACGTAACTCTCAAAACCACATTTCACAGACAATAGTTTTTCTGTATTTATAATATATAGGGTAATATCGTAATATTAATAAATACATAATTTTATTATATATTAATATTAATATAGTTACACAAATATCTAATAACCCATCTTGATTTACACTAATCAATGGTAATTCAAAAGTGTAGCCAATACAAATAAATTAAATTATAGTAAACCATCTTGATCTGCCTTATTAATGGTGTTTCAAAACTGTCACCAACATAAATATTTTCGTATCTCCCTAGTTTGTTATCTTGATGAATTATTATCTATGGTTGAACAACCAAGCTATCTTATTATGTATTATCTATGGATAAAGAACGCTTCAAATGTATTGCCAACATAACAGCGTGTTTACAAAATTGTATACAATTGTTAACGTTTTTAAACAAGATTTTCAATAAAAAGGAAAAAGCGCATTCAATTTCGATAGGTAATGTTAATTAAAAACGTATTAAGTAAAATATAATAAGATAAGGACAATGTGATTATACTAATTTGAAAGCATTCGTTTATATACTAGGTTAATTGTATTTATTTTCTTATTTACTTTACACTTCTTCTTCAACAGACAACTTTGTAATGAATATGCAGCCGAATACTATGGAATCAGATGAATCAAACTCATCGACCAGTAATGATTCATCCTCGAGACACACACGGCTTTCATCGTCGAGGTTAGCTAAGAAGTCCACTGGCCAAACGGAGATGACCTCCCAACCCCTCACCCGTAGTCAGGCGGCTGTGATGAATAAAGAAAAGCAAAAGTTTTTGGGTAATTTCAATCCAGAAACGAGTGCCAGGGAGCGTAAAAAGTTGGAGAAGAAGCTGCAGGTATCTAAGAAATTAACAGGCTGCGTTAACGACGATCGAGGTGTACACATAGCCAGTGGTATTGATCTGTGTGACTGTTTGGAGGTGCAGTGTCCCGGCTGCTTTTACAGCTGCAAAAAATGCGGGTCTAATAAGTGCGGGGTTGAATGCCGTACCTATAGGAAGGTGAAGTACGAGAGCATCGAATACCACGGTTATAATTTCGTTAAGAAGAATCCTGTGGAAAAATAATATATTTCTCGTGTGTATAAAAGATATAAAAAGAGACAGTATTTATTTTTATAATAAACTATTCTATAATTTTAAAATATGATATGTAATTTTTTTTTTAAAACCTATGTAATTTGTACTACTCAAATTTTAATTATACATAAACATGCAACTTTGTTATCATAATAATAAAATTAATGTAAATAGTACTTGAATGCAATATATAATTTAAGAAAATTGTTTTAATAGAATTTTAATTGTATTCATCTTATACTTAATTAAGGTAGAATGATTATAATTTTATTACAAATTTACATAATTTCTGCTTGTATCTTAATTAAATTCGCTGAGTAAAAGATATATAAACTAATGTAACAGTGGTCAGCAGATAATAATTATAGTTGCTTTCATCAAGAACCAGTGGATACGTAACTAAATCAGTGGGGAGTCTTAAAGTAGCCAATATTTCAGTTTATTTCAAGAGCTTCGATAGGAGCCCGAAAGATAATAAATTTTTATGAGAAAGTAATATAAAACTGACCAAACAGAAATTTATAATCTAATTTTTCTTTTACTTTATAAAAGGTAAGATTGTAATTAACAGATTATTTTTATTTATTAAATTCATTAAGAATATTTTAAGGTTATGTCATAGATTTATGAGGTTAAGTTTATATAGCGTGTTTGTGCTAAGTCTTAGTAAAATGAAGAGAGCTCATGTCCCAGAGGTTCAGAAAAATGCTAAGAAAGCTAAAGGAAACGGATTTTGGGCGAATGGATTGCTGTCAGCGATGGAGGATCCTGAAAGTATAATCAAAGAGGATGATTTAGTTGTGGTGATTAAAGACAAATTTCCGAAAGCAAAATTTCACTATTTAGTGCTGCCCAAGGAGGACATTCATTCACTTAAAAAGGTCAATGAGAGCCATTTACCATTATTGAAGCATATGCATAAAATAGGAGTTGAATTAACTGAAGAGGATAAACATAAAGATAGTGTGTTTATGCTGGGGTACCATTCAGAGGCGAGCATGACCCGTCTTCACCTGCATGTGATTAGTGATGATATGGACTCAGTTTGTTTGAAGAGCAAGAAACACTGGAATAGTTATAATACTGATTTCTTTTTAAAATCAGAAGGTAAATTGAATTTTTAATCAAATAAATTAATGCAATTTTAAATCTTTTTGAATAAATTTTTCAGATATTAAATTTATATAGATTAAAGCATAATTCTAAACTATTGGAGTTATGTTAAAATATTGGCTTTGAAAAATTCTATCTTATTTCTTTTATTATAATTGTTGAACTAATAGTTTAAATATTTTTTTGTTTTAGATGTCTGCAAGAGTTTAAAAACAGATGGAAAAGTGACTCTGAAATCTGCGGAGGAGTGTAAGAAATACACAAACACACCCCTGAAATGTAACAAATGCGATTATGTTCCCAAAAATATGCCCGACTTGAAGAAACATATTTTAAAACATTAATATTCATTGTGTATTACATAAATATATGTTTGTAAGTAATAGTTTTATATAAAATAAAATTTTTCATTGCAAATTTTATTTATTGTAGTTATTACAAACAAGAAACAGTTGAAGATCAATTTTTTTAAGCTTATTTCTATTTAGGAAAGGAATAAAATCCATAATGCTGAAACGATTTAAGTTATAAAAAACATTTATTAAAACTATGACTCATTTCTATAACAACTCGTCTATGTTGTAATTAGAATAACACCAAAATTCATTAGCTAAATTGTTTTTATGATGCGGCTCGAACCTCGTTTTGTTCAAATCCAACAGCCTTTTTGCCATATCTGACATCACAGCACCTAAAAAATATCAGATTAGTAATTACCCTTGGAGATGCAATAAATTAATAAACCCACCTGTGCAAAGTATTATGTTTTTCTTTGTTAGGAACTTAATAGTAACAGCAGTTTTCGTCAAGCACTCATCAGAGAGAAATGGGGGATCAGCTATCACTAAATCATAGTAACTACTCCTATCACGAGGCACATCTAAAGGAGTTTTGTAATCATACACATGGAAATCTGTTCCAAATGATGCAAATCGACGATCAAACTCATAAACGTGAACTGTAATCAATTATTAATTGTATTTGCTATAAAATAATATGGAATAAGATTATTTTATATATAATCAAAATACCCTTTTTCAGGTGTTGTGTAGATTATTGATCTTTTTTTGATGTAGATTAAATAATTACTATTATGTTCATATTTTAATTACACAAAACATAATTTTTATTGATGAGGTTTAATTCATTTATTCATATTCATTTTAAGTAATTATTAAAGTCAACTTACTTTCACAATCATCAGGAACCTTCTCCTTTAATTTACGGTACAAGGAAGGACAGGAAATTAAAGCTATTTTACCACATTTCCCAATGCTCTTCATAGCTATTGTGGTGAGAGCATCGATAGTTTTATCATCATACCAAAACTGGCTTAGTTGCTGCAAAAATTAAATAATTAATAAGTTATTTTTCATAGACAACACAAATTGTTCGGTTATTAGAACTATTATTGAATTAGGTTTAATCACAAGAATAGGAGTTTATGATATAAGAACTATAACTATTTAGAAATGAACGCACCCAATCTTCCTCAAAATCAGCACCATTATCCAATATTGGCACTTTTCGTTCCTTCTCCTCTTGCTCGTTGTAAAATTCCTGTAAAGCAGCGAAGGTTTCCGCTGATAATTGTGGAACATCGTCATCTTCGTCTCCAGACATTTTAAATCGTTAAAAGGTGAGTATGTCCTGTTATTAATATTTATTTACAAAAGTGCTTTTATATTTTTTAATAAATTGTTATGTTATGTGTGTTTTAGGTTATGTTAAAACCATAGAGTATTATGGTAAGATGTCACGAAGGCTTTTAATGCTTTATTCGTCAAAGAAAATTTGAAAATGTATTCGAAACAATGAAATATATAATAGTGAATAAGAATTAATATTCAATAACACATTGTTTAAATTAATTCAAATGTATACGAATTTTAAGTTAAGCAAATATTTCCAAAACTAACAAACGCCACCGACATCTCTAATTATTTTTCTGAATCAGAAATCATAGAAAGAAATGATGATAGTTAATTAACTTGGCGAATTGATAATTTTTGTAATATTTTTAACCTTCTAAATATCTATATTCTATTTTTAAGCTAAAAACAATAACAGGGTACAAAATACAAAAACTTATTTACTGCATTATTTGAATTTTATTAATTGCTATTAATTTTGAAGATTAGTGACATCTATTGGATTTTAATTTAACCTCAGCATAATAAAGAAATTAAAAGTTGCCTAATTTGAAGTTGAAATAATTTTATTATGAATAAGACCAAATAATTATAAATGTAAATTTCATTATATTTATAGACGTAGATAAATAACTCAAAAAAACTTCCATTAACTACCGACATCTATTATTATTTTCCCGAACTAGTGAGACGGAAACATAGAAAGTAATATAAAGATAAACAATTCAAATTACGCATTGGCGACATCTGGTGTTTGATCCCGTAATTATTTAATCATAGAGAATACTTTTCAAGATAGACAATAATTACAGCGACACCTGGTGTTTGTGGCCGTAATCTATAAATCATAGAAAGACATGTGTAGATACATTTATTGATTATATCATAAATTATAATTATTTACATTTATATTATATTTTATAATAAAAACTTACTTTGTTCATAGTAAAGACAAATAAGAATAAATGTTTTATTGTAAATGGTTTTTATTCTAGAGCACATTTTGAATATGATAAAATTCATCTCGATAACTAGTTTTACTCCAATTATTTCAGAATTACACTTATCTATAAAAGTATATTTTAACCATGTTTGATAAAGTTTAAATAAAGATAAATTATGTTTTATTAATGGAAATAATTTATAATGGTTAGAATTTTAATTATTTTCTCAATAGGTATAGATTTTCTGTTTATAATATAAATATAAAACAGAAATATATGTTTTAGGAGAAAATATATGTTTTAAGGGAAATAAATATACAAAAACTTTATTATATGATTTATTTAAAAACTACACATATTTGTTTTGTCTGGCTTTGCCAGTATAATAATAACAATACATTTAAAATATTGAACACAATTAAAAATATAACAACAAATCATTAAACTAAGCGATTTTAAACAATAGTATATGCGTTTGACGCATTTTAAATTCACATATTAGGAAATACATTTAAAATTACATTTTTGTTACGTAATATTACTAAATACTAAGCGCTTTAAAAAGTAAGTAACACCAGCATTGTCATTATAAATTACACACCTATGAACATTAATTATTGCTCGACTACTGACTGGTTTCTAGCCTCGACTCCTCATCAGCATAGTATTGTCAACAGTAGGGAGGCAGGTAGACGGAATTGCTTGTGTTTTAATACAGTCAGTAATCGTAACGTTTACAATAATATAGATAATGATTAAGTTGTATTTCTTTAAGTAAAAAAATAAATGATAACGCAATAAGTTACTTATATAAAAGCTATGCTATTTTTACAAAACCGCAAATTATTTAGTTACGGTTTAGCTTTCTCTGACGAAAGGAACTAGATCAAGCAATCGAATTGCAGTGTATTGTACTCGAACAGTTGTGTTGTAAGCTTTTAACGATAAAAACTTCTAAAATAACTTTAGAAAAAAAAACACTCCAACGATTCAGGTTCTAATGATAAGAATAACACATCGTGTTATCGTAATTAAGTTTAGAATTTGTTATTAACATTTTTTAACACGTGAAGTTGCTTGTTGGTGTATTAATAATATCATTTAATGAGAGATCCATTTAAAAACAGGAGCCTACAAATCAGTATCTGATTCGGGCAAATCGTATGTTGACGACAGCCGCGTAAGCGAACAACAGCCATGCAGACACGGACGCTAAAAGTCCTATGATTAAATCGGCGGCGGTGTTTATGAAACCGTCTCTGTACGCGTTTCCGGAATCCGGCTGGATGTAGTCCATGAAATCGTAGATCGCGTTACAGGCCAACCGGCTGTGCACGACGGGGATTACCGTGCCCAGCACCTTCAATTGTTTTATGATGGTCTTGCGGTATTCGTTGCACGTCGACAGGTAACCATCGAGGAATACGGAAAAGTGTACCAAGGCGTAAACGGTAAATATGCTGGCGAATACGGCGCCGGTTATCCAATAAGACCTAGGCAGTGGCGAAGTGTTGTCAGATTGGACTGCTTGCATCACGATCGTTTCACCAGCTCTGAAAATGTTTATATTATTAATTTGTAGATGTAGTATAATTCTGATTTGCTTAAACAGTATCCGCAATAAGACAACGGTTTCGTATATTTATTCTTCATTATCCGGCAAAGAAATGTTTCAATGGAACGCTAATAATTAATTCGAAGGCTTAAGTAAGTTTCATAGAGGACGCTATTATCGCCATTAAATACCTTAACCAATAATCAGAATGTAAGTAAATATATTTAGATGATTTAGAAAATTGTGCGCAACTTACTCATTTTTTGTAGTTATAGTTCTCGTTGTGGGTCCTCTAGAGCTGAACAGAACTCTGTATCCATGGAAACAAGAGAAGCCGAAGCAGAAGAGGACGTAGAGCAGTGGGCCAAATGTTATCCAAATGCAGGGTGGTAGATTACCTCCTATAAAAAGAATAATATGCTTCATTTGGTTTATTATGTACAATTTAAAATGTGTAACAAAGATTTATCAACAAGGGGATAGAAAAAATAACAGAAAATAGTGATAGAGTCAATTCATTTCGCAATTACTGATGATCAAATTGAAAAAATAACTCAACAACACAATAATTAACTAACTTTATCTTTACAGATTGAGTTTTGGAGTTTCTGCCTCCAAACAAGTTTTTAATTTATCATTCTTTCTTCTGGATTTTAAATGGTCATTAATAATATTATTTACCTAAGAAATGTATTGGAGTGTCTACAGCATAGAAAATACAGCTGCAATTCCTATCGACGCACTGATCCAGAGTTTGTTTCCAATGTCCCCAAGCGATCCCGGAAGTGATGCTCGCCGTCGCCCCCATGGCGATACATAACGTGTAAACGATGCTCAAACGGCTCTCGGCAGTCCTCTGCTGCATCTTGCGGTGATAGATTTAACTCTAAAGCTAATTAAAACTGTAAACGAATTACTGAAACAAATAAACAGAATTTACCAACGTTTATCTTAGTTCTGATGACAAACTAGGTTGTAGAACCTTATTGATCACCAACTGCAGAGACAAAGAATTACGCCACTATTACTACGAATGAGGATAATTAGTTAGTGGCATGGGAATGACCACATGCAAGCGATGAAGGGTGGTGAGAGGCTATAAATTATTCGTTGGAATTTCACTACGATGGCATTGTTTACGAGACGTGGCCTATTTTTTTAATGATAACAAGGGAGTCATTTATTTTTTTATAGTAATAATAATAAAATAAATTATTGCGGTAGTAATTATAATTCCATTCTAATTGTAATAATAAAACGAAATATTTTCATTACTAATATTAAATATTTATTAGTAGCAAGTTTTACCCAAGCATTTTTATGAAAATGATAACTAGAAATAGAAAAAAATTGGAAAAGATGGATAGAACCCAAATCTGATGCTCGAAATGGCAAATGGAAGGGGACAAAGAAGTATTTTTTATATTCTAATAATAATAAAACACTGTATTGTTTCTATTAAGCTCTGATAGTCTGAAAATATTTTTTGAAAAATTCAAAGTAACCAAATGAGAAAACATACTAATTGAATATTTGCTGAAAATTCTATTTTTGCTGTACAACTGTTATTTTTAATTTTGCTGAATTGTTTCAATCATTTTGTAGATTATGTATGTAAGAGATTAATGTAGAATTTTACGTTACTTTACTTTGTCATTTGTTTTGATTCAAATTTTATGGATATGTATTTTGTATGTTTGATAAAAAATAAAGAATATTATTGCAAACTGTAAAGTAAGAATTTTAAACAAGTAATTATGGTATAAACAAAACAATCGTTTATTTTTTTGTACTTACAGAACTTTCCAGTCTATAATTTCACTTTTTTTTAATAGTAAAACTGGTCACCAACAAAACCACACACTATTAATCCGATCCCGCCGTTATATCTCGCTACGTAAACAAAAACCTGTTGATTATTTACAGGTAATCATCGGGGAATTGATAAGATTAGCGCAATGTTTCTATGTAAAATTCACCGAGGCGGTGTTGTAAAAAAAATCATTTTGAACAGAGTAATCACCTTCGGTTTGTTTACAAACAAATAACTAGACTTACCTGGACGAACACACCTGTTTGTTGTGGAGTTTTTAGTGGTCCGGAGCGTCGCTTTCACTTTACTCTCCGGCGCGAGATTCGAAATTCAAGGTTGATTGAGTCTAGATGCCGCCAGTCGTGCTAATTTGATGGTGATTAGTCACCACTGGGTAATTAGGTTAATATGCAATAGTAGGTAAATGATTCATATATTTATGCCAGTATTCTATTACTTAGAATATAAAAATTGGATGTTTACACATCATTCGCTGCATCTTGATGAAAGCAATCGATTGCAATTGTTTTTAATCTAATAAAAAGTTAAAATGTAGTAGTTATTAAATAAGTAAGAAGATAAGGGTGATACAGAAATTAAAAAAATAAATAAATAGAGATTAAATTTATTTCAATGAAACACATAACAAAAATGTAACAAATAACAATAATATCGATCCCGCCTATCCCCATCGGAAAAAAGTAAATGAGGAAACAAAACGGAAAAACTACGTTTGGGGGGCGGCGGTGACGGCGGCGTGAAAATGAATACGAAATAAAAGTGCAATTCATCATTGAAAAATACATTTAAAAGCCTAAATACATACGGAATGTATATAACAACATTACATAGTTAACAGATATATATTCATCTATATCATAAATACTTTTTTTTAACGCAACTCTATAAAATTGTACGGGACGCAAAAAGCGGTTCATCTATCTCTTTCTCTCTCTTGTGTTCAGCACCTACTGAGAAATACTTTGGTATACAAACTATATATAGATTGTTTTTTCCCTGGAATATTTTATTATTCGTGTGTGTGTGTCGAATTTCACAAATTTTCATTATCATCATTATTTCAATTTAAACGGTTTAAAGGCACCTATCTTACATTGACTATTATTTGATATATGTATTGAAAATAGACGTACGTTCTAGGAAAATTAGCACCATACTTTGATTCCGGATCGGGAAATAATAAATAGGTTATCACATACAGTAAGATATATAAATATATTTATATTATTAAATGCGGGTACGAATGTCTTATTATGTTTTCATCGTATTAATTAAATAGTACTAATGCTGCACGCATCCGTGAATACTGAACCTAAAGCTGCCTAATTAGGAATTTCACAAGAATTATAGGATTCGTTGATCAGTGGAAAATTTAATTACAAGCTTACTACTAAAAATAGTAAGTGTTTTTGTTTAGTGTTTATCATAAATTACCACCTAGTAACGGTCGTAATCATCCTTATAGTTTTCTATAACTTATTTTAAAATTATGATTTTATTAACAGTTTTAATCAATCAATCAATTTATTGCTTTATTTGAACGATATGTGATGTTAAGCGTTTAAAACCATTGATTATTAAAATTATAATTAGGACTTAAATTCATTTTAAAAAAAGTTATAAAAAATTATAGTAGTCACTTGTAATTATTATTATCATATGAACGGATCCATAATATTCTTATAATTAACATTTTTATACCTGCCTCAGGAAAACGGATTGCTCATACGTTTGAGGCTGCCGAATTTACGTTCGTCGTCCACATCCCTGAGCACCTCGAAAGGCATCACGGTACCGCTGCCCCTCTCGCCCTCATCGGATGGAAAGTCCTCAAAACTCATATTACTGAAACCGACCTGCACCTTGACCGGCTTCTTCGAATTTTTCTTCTGCTGTTTCTTACTCTTCTTATCCAAATTACCATTATCGACTATCCTATCGTCGATCAGTTCGTATTTCAACTTAGCCTCTTTTTTCTTATCTTTCTTAGCACTAGCCACGTCGTACCTGTGATAGTCAGGTGCGGCAACACGGCGATCCAAAGAGTTCGTCTTCATCTGCACGAATTGATCGCGCGAGAATTTAAACTCCGCCGTCGTATACTTTTCGTTGATGTTCGAATAGAAGCGCTCCTCGGAACAGAACGCGTCCTTCCTGGGCAGCTCCACGTTTTCGTAAATATTTTCCTTCAACTCCAAACTGGTGAAGTACTTGTCGTAGTCTTGCGGGGGGAAATAGTTATTGTGTTCGGTTTTCACAGCGGGGATTTCGATATTGATGATGTTCGAGTTGACCGTCACCGTGCCGTAATTCGAGGTGCTTTGTATGACATCAGTCGGGGAGACGTAGTTCTCCACCAGGAACGGATTCGAGCACACGTTCACCACCGGTTTAAAAGCGGCTTCTTCAAAACTGGTCGGTCGATTCGCGAACGGCGTGCTGGTGTTCATCACCGGACTAGGATTTAAAGATCCCGCGGGCGTGACCTCTTGTATGACCTCTGGTTTGCTTGCCTTGCGCACGCGCACCTTACTAAAAGGCGCCATTGCGAACACATCCTTCTCTTCATAACTACTAGATGGTTCTATCCAATTAATAGCCGTTTGTTTCTTCTCCACAAACCACTGCCTGTTATTAAATTTAATTTCACAATCAGAATCTAGTTCATCATCAAGCAACAAAGGCTTCTCTCCGTATTGGTGGCCAACGAATAACATATCCTCATCTTGTTCGTTAACAACCTGTTTATTCTCACGCAATTTCACCCGAATCATCCTGCTCGTGGCGTCATCTTCATGCGTGGCCATGCTCTCACATTCTGCGTGATACGCGGACGATCCGCACGTCCTCACATCACTAATCGTCTCGTCATTCTTACTCACACTATCGGCATCATCCACCTCGCGCAAATCACTCGCCGAACCGATAGAATCGTCCGAATCGATATCGGGTTTCTTCCGCCTTTCCGCCCCCCGCAAACTCTTCACGATCGGCAACTCGACCGCCTTGTAAACTTTAATCTTACGTTTCTTCTTCAACTTCTCTAGTTTATTAAGATTAGCCTCCGATTCGTCGTGTGATGAATTCTCCGAACTGATGTCGTACGTGTTCTGCGTCAGTTTCTCGTATTTCGAGCGGTCCTCGAGCGGGGCCTTCACAAACGGCGGCGACGTCGGGAACGGGGTCTCCTCCTCAGTCTCCGTGTTCAGTAAGGGGGCTTCACCTTCAGAGTAGACCGCGGACGCGGCGTGTTCCGGTGACGATTCGAACGGTTGCAATAGGTTTTGTACCGACGGTTTGTAGATGACGCTGTTCGGCATGACTGAAATGTATGATTTTGTATAATGATAACAACAATAATTGCACTTTATGTAAACCCACCACCGAATTTAAACCTTTTTTAAAATCATTATTACAGCCAGAAAATAATTGAAATTGGCTTAAATTAAAAGTATATTACTATCTTATTCCAAAATTTAGCTCATCCCAATAAACTTTATAGTGATATAGCATAATTTCGATATGCCTCAATAAAGTTGAACGTACTGGAGATATTAGTAAATTGGCGGAAATGTTGTATTATTTGAAGTACAAAAATATGTATAAAGACTTGGCTAACTACTGACTTATCTCAAGAAATAACACTGTTTATACATCACTCTACATAAATTTCGCTCCGAGATAGAGACTAAAATATTAACCAAGCATAATACCTACCTCAAAAATCTGTATACCGACTTCTTAAATTACTGACCTAACTCTAGAAATTATATTGTTTATAACTGTACATTAATCGGTCTAATTGAGCTTAAACTAATTTAAGACTAATACTGACTTAACATAATGAATTACTTAATGCAGTTATAAAATAACTTATTTTAATTGGCAAAAAAAAAACATTTTTTAATAACAAAAATATAGATAAATATAGGTAATCTATAGTGGTGAAACAGTTTTTCTGACTGTAATAATTAAAAAGTATTAGTACTAAAAAATAAAAAATAAACTGTTGTGATCCCGCAACTAAAACCCCTTAACCAACATTCTAAAAAGGCTGTAGCAACACTTACATAGATAGTGGAGGCATTTACGACACTTACAAGTGATCGACTAAGAGTTATGATATGATGTGTGTACCGAGGCAAAGTTAAAATAAAGAGGTAGTGATGGCAACAATGAAAAAACACACACGTGAAGGAAGATTATTAGTAAAACAATCGAACCACCACCTACGGTTTGGAACAGCCATTTTTAGATTAGTACCGGAGAGGAGCGGGTGTGAGGGGTGTGGTGAAAAGATAGAGACAGAGAAAAATAAGTGTCGTAACATGAAGCAACTTTATTGCTGCGTAAACTTACAGTTACATGTAATTCACATTACAGGTTTGTTCTTATTAAAGAGAGTGGACACAAAAATGAATATTTACTCCGAAAGCTAAACAATAATAATAATAATAATAACAAGTTTTCAATTATCATAGAGGTATCATCATCAATCATCATCATCATCATCATCGCCTTATTATTCATGAACATGGTAATGGGATAAAAATTATAATAAATAACTCGTTTTAAAAACAAACAAAAAACAAAATAAGTAGAGCGTAGAAGCAGCGGTGTAAGCAAGGGGAAGGGGAGTTAATAAATTGATTAAATAATAATAATAATAATAGTGATAATAATAAAGTCATGCACCTTTAAATTTATAAGCTACGCGTGGGGGGAGCTTCTTTTTTTTATGCATATTATAAAAACAACACTCTATACATTTGTTCCGATTTATTTTTTGTTCACACGCACAAAATCACCCTCTGGATCGAAAAGTGTAAGATTATTGTCGACAACTGTGTTGGTGGTGGTGCTGATTATTAGCGTGCATTGTTGATTAAGGTTTCTTTAAGAATACAAGTCTGCTCATTAATGAATTCACATCATCATTTTATTTAGTAAAGTAAATTAACGTGAAGACAATTAGTTTTGAGGTTATGTTAAAAAAGTTTATAATAACATTATAATTAAAATTATTGTTGTATTTTTCATTGAATTGAATATTTATAATTATGAGAATAAATTATAATCCCATATAATCAAAAGAACAGCTTTATTTTAGTTATAGAGCTTCATTAAATTAAGTTAGACATTTAATATATTTTAGCGAATAATTTTTATTTGTTTGTAAATGTGAATACATTTTGGGTAAACTTGCAAACGCAAACACCTCGAGAGGCAAAGAGTGATTTTATATTAATCCATTTTTTCGATTTATAAAAACACCGTGCTATACAGTCTTATGTCTTTAATCATCATCCCCACATCACTAAAACTAATTAGTTACACATATATAGATAGGCCCAAAGTCTAGCCTAGAATAATCGAAACAAATAAAAAAACAAAATCTAAAAATGCTGTTCCAACTAAAAAAATACCGAATTAATAAACACTAACATACAAATTACACGTTTTTTTTTTTTATCAAAAAGAAGCACCATCTCTGCGGTCACGTAGGAAAATAATTAACAATATCAATGTAGTAGTAGTTGTAGTTCGGTAGAAATTGGCAGAATATTTATCCGTGTGTTCGGTCTATTAAAATAGATCTACTATTAACAAAATAGACGTTATTATATCATCTCTCATTTTGAGCATACAACAATACGTTTGATAATTTGTGGTGCACCTCGCGCGCGTCCTTCCTTACTACACATCATATCACAAGCACTTGTATTTCTTATCAAACGCCCGTTTTATCAGATATTGTTAGGTGTTGATGAAAACGGGCGCTTCTAATTTGAAACGGTTAAAGCGGTCCACTTCAACCCCATGACTAGGTAAAAATAATTTGTCTTTTTAATATCATCATCATCATCATTACTAGTAGTACTTTTTTTTTGGAATGATTCACTATTATATATGTATATATTTAAGTACTTTATATATAGCTAATATGTACATATATATAAATATAAACCGGTTTTAAACTGTAAAGATCAAAGCCGGCTTGTTTGTTTATCAGGAGTCAAGCTAAAGCATGCACTGTTACTGTTAATTAATACAGACTAAAAAGCTACGATAAACCTGGGCGCGATCGTGATCCTCTGCTGCCCCTTTCTGTCATCTACTACTGTTGAAGGTTTCTCGCTTAATAATTAATATTAATATCATTTAAAACTCTCGCTACCTAAAGTCAGGACCTGCCGTGTGTGTTGTGTGTTTTTTTGGTGGTTAGTCAAGGGATTACGAATCGTTACCTGCGCTCTGGAGGCCGGCGGTTTTGTTCCTCGACTTCACTGGAAGACTGAAGGGCGCGCAGCCGAAAGGATCTTCAGAGACCGACATTACCAGGCTCTCGCGCGACTTCACGCCCTGTATACCTATGGATGAGATAGATTTTATAGATGTAATCGTAAAAGTAATTGGAACAAGTGGATTAATTATATTGTTAAGTACTCACTGCTTTGACTGCCCCTTCTAATTTTATCAAACTCGGCACCGAAAATATGGTCCTCTGTCATCTGACTGAACGGCGGTTCCTCGAAGGGATTCCAGTCGGCGACATCCGCCGATAGTGATCTGCTGTCCGGCCCTATGGCGTGGCTAACGTCCGTGCTGGAGGCCGAGGCACCGGGTGGCGCCATTGGCCCTTTGCACATCTCACCCGGCGGCGGCGACTCGACGTTCCGAGCCTTTATAGACGACTCGTATGGAGCTAGAAATTGTGACGTTTCACTTGCGTATACCCTAGAATATCCAAACAATAAAAAACTTCCTACCAACCTTCATCAAACGAAACGGTTTTTAATACTGACTTATTGAACGCCGTGGTGTCGCTCATGTTCCTCCTGTGCCCCTTGGGCACGCCCAGCGTGGGCGAGGGCGGCGGCGTGTTCGTCGAACCCACGATGCACTGACTAGAGGACTCGGCAAGGCCCTTCGTCTGCCCCAGCAGGGACTGTTTACCGCTGCCGGTCTGCTCCGGGCTGACCGGCGACGTTTTCTCCTCGGCGTTATCCCGGAAAGGGTCCGGATAGCCCGACGAGGCGAACAGGTTTTCGAACCCGCCCTTCTCTTGAGCTTCTTGACTAGGAAAATAGTTTTGGTTAGGTTGGAATGCTGGTGAGAAGCTTTGGCTGTTCTGCTGGAAGTTTGGGGTGAAGGGCGGCGGCGCCGTTGTACTTGCAGGCACTGCGGTCGGTTTGCTAGTGTATGTTTGGAAATCCGTTGAGGTTACAGGACTCTGGGACTTTTTAACTGTGGTGGGACTCGGGCTGAGGGTCAACGGAATCGAGGAGAGGGTTAACGGTTGAGTGGAACTCCCCTTGGGACGCTGCCTGGGCATCACACTCGTACCCTCCACGACGGGAACGACCGGTTGCTTCGTGGTGCTCACTTTCGTAGCCACCATGGTCTTCTTCAACTCAGCCTCGAACGGTGGTACTGGTAATTCTTCTAAATTTGGTACGGGTGTTTTCTACATAACACACATATTATTAGAGTACAAAAATCCCAACAACATATTCACCTACCATTAAATTAATTACTGGATTGTCTTTTCCTATGAGTTGGAAAGCTACGCAAGAGACTTGAAATATGTCAGGCCGTTTGTCCGGATCAACTTCAAGCATATAACCTGAAAGTTATAACTTTTATTAGGAAAAAAAAAAGAAAATAATATTTACAACTTACGAATCAGCTGGTGCATTCCTTTCGAGTACTTGGAATTATCCGGGATGGAGAATGTTCCGTTCTGTATAGCCAACGTGCTCTCTCCAAAGGGGAGCAGGAAGAAGCACAATTTATATAGAAGGCATCCTAAAGCCTAAAAATGATTTTTAATTATTACACAAATAGCTTAAATATGAGAACAACTAGTGACACACAACATAGTTTTATACCATTATATCTTATTGTAACACCATCTTAACGGCTCAGATTTAAATGAAACTTTATTACGACAAAATGATGACTTTGTTTGTTTGTTACATACACCTTAACATTATGATCTTAATTAAAATCTCACCCAAATATCGGCCTTTGTGGTGATCGCTTTGCCGCAGTACATGTCGACCATCTCAGGGGAACGATAGCTGAGCGTCGTGTACCTCTTGATCTCCTCCTCGACATTGGCGGCGCCCTGTATAGACGGATTCAGTACCCGCCCCGTTGCCGAACCGAAATCACAGATGACGTAATTTCCATTTTCGCCGACTAATATATTTTCAACCTGTAACAAAATATGCATTTATTCTTGATTCTTAAAATTGTACATATTTTGTTTTGTATACATTTCGAACACTCTACCCCTTAAATGAATTCAATGTAGCCCAGAGTTGTCCTAAAAAATTGTTACAATAACAAAACCAAAAATAAAAATTTCAGATCAATATTTCCTGCATTGTAAATTTTAATCTAAGACCCTAAATATATATTTTTACTTAAGCCACAAACACTGTTTAAGTTTTAAAAATAAACCTCGGCATTAGTGTTAATAAAAATTTCCAAAATAAAATGGTGGTATTCTAGGTTAAAAAAATATATTTGTAGGGTGGGCATAGTTTTGTTCAGTAAATTTATTGAATTCATTTTTATCTAAAATAAAATAATCTTGCAACCTGACACTACTCAAACACAGTACCAGCTATTTATAAAAATATCCAGCAATCTCCCAATTTTATTACACCGACTGATAAGAATTACATTTACTAAAAATAAAAAATGCGTAACTGTTTATTCAAGCCTAGATAAGCCACCGTTTCACTCATAAGCCGCCTTCTTTTGTTTTTGCGCGCAGACATTGTTTACCCGGGGGCGTTCGACAAATATTGACGTTCGCCGTTCGCGTGGCACCACTTCGGGGCCCCCTCTCTTTTATGCGAAACGAGGAACTCGCATGGGTGGCCGGACGTGAATAGCAATACGTACGCGAAGGGGTTCTTGTGTGTGAATTATTGATTCTGAATGATAGCATCAAACAAGAGAACGCCGGTATTATTAAGTAGCGTAGGTGGTGGTGGTGGTCTATTGATTTTTTCATTAATTAAAAATAAGCAATCACAAAAAAAATCATGAGATTATAAAAAATGATTCTCAACCCTTAATAATAAAAAAAAAAAAAACTTGTGATATGAATGAGGATTCTAAGCAGGTCTTGACTGCTATAATATGTTTTGTAAGAAAGAGGGAAATTGTACAGAACAATATACATACAGCAATATTGATTCCAAAACACACCAAGGCAGAATTGATTGATGAAAACAGAAATTTTAAATTAATTTCAAAATCTCCAGCATCCTCATTTAAGAGATTAATGCGCGTTCTCATTTTTCTATGTGTATTTTTACGTTTTCATCCACTATTTATATAAATAATAAGCCGCTTCAATGAAACGGCACTTTCTTAAATTGGCGCCCAACTTGGGGCGCCGCTAAAGAAGTAACAATCTGGTGACGAGAAACTAAACATCTGGCAAAAGGTAATGAGACCAATTGAGGAAACTCAACCATCAAACCAAGACAAACAAAAACAAAACACGAATTATCCTTAAACTTCTTTAAAGAAACAAATTTGAATTTGTTTTAATTTGACTATGGAGGCGATTATTTGTCGTACGATTAGTTTAATGTCATCATAATTTTAGATTAACAAAATAATTTGGCGAACAATTACACCATCACTTATCCAAGTAACAAATAAACAAAAGTGTCACGTGCAAATGTCAGGAGGAAATCATTTGAATTAGCTCAACATCATCAAAATTATTCGAAATGAGTAATAAACAACACCGACCTACTACAGCAAGGTAAGAAAGGTCCTATTTAACATAACGTATATATCCACGCCGAAATACAAACCCAAATTACGTGACTTTTTTCTTCATTCATTTTTTAGGTTACGTTCAGCCAAATGCGTGACCAAATCCAAAGATAAATTAAAAGGTAAGTACAGAATATCCAAATAATTACTAATAAAAACATTCGCTATTGTAACCCTATACAATAATGGCTAAAAATCAATTAATTGGTGTGTCTGAAAGAAAATGTGGTGATGATAAATTAAGCCAATGAAAATCATTACAATTTTTATTGCCATTATTAATTTTTATCAATATACGCCGGGAGTTATGTAAAAACACTTGAAGGCTTTATCTTTACGTGCCATTATTCACCTATCAACTATTAATCAACAAGATTTTAAAGGAAAGCACATCACTAAATGCTCAATAATTGCATTGCTTGATTGAATTTTTAATAATATTTCTTACATTTATAGAAACAAAAATTAAAAATTCCGAAAAGAAGAAAACTCCAATTACCGATATGATCAAAAGAGAAGTGGCGGAAGCGAAGCGTCGCCATTCGATACTTCAAGTCCTCCTTACAACCAGCAAACAGCCCACCTCCATTAATAAATGTTCCAAGGACGCGTTTCTAAACTCGGTGCTTTTGAGTAAAGAGAAGATTTTAAAAGGCAGCACAATGGAAAAATTAAGGTCAGAAATAGAGTACGAACTGACGTCGAATAAACCATTAAAGGTGGAAAAGGTAACGAAGAAATCTCCGGGTGGACGGTCACGGAAATTAAGGATGGAGAATAATAATAATAAACCTAAGGAACCGTTGAGGGAAGTTGCCGAACAAGGGAAAGTTTTGGAGGATCTCATGAAGAAGTTCACGTCCATAGAACCTCCAAAATTGGATAAGTTTAAGAAGTCTTTGGAAATAAATAAACCTTCCGAAGAAGCTATTTCATCCAAATTCGACGTTAAGATAAAGAAAGTTAACAGGACTATAAATTCGGATTTAAAAAACGTAAAACACGTAGAAAAAGTCAATAAGACTATGAATACGGATTCAAAAGAGAAGAGCGGCGAGTTGTTACTCCGAGAAATCGATCTCCAAACGTGCTCACAATGCGCGAAAGAAGCTATTCATGAAAATGTCTCAAAGCAGAGTATACGTATTAAACGGACGACTTCTTCTAAGCTCTTAATTGAGGGCATTAAAAAACTTTCGGAGGCAATACTAAAGGAATTACACGGGAATGAGAAAAGAAAAATTAAGATCATAACAATTGATGATGATAACGAAGACGTTAAAAATATAATGATTGGTAAATCCTCAACAAATGAAGATGGTATGTGTAAAAATATACAAATAGCTGGAAGTGCTGAAGAAGATAGGACTTTGATACAGGAAATAATGGTAAGTAAAAATTACCTTCGTTATTTTATATAATGAGTTTAATCTATTAAAGAGGGAGAAAATGCAAACGACGGATTTTATTACCTTCAACGATCTTAGTCCGAAAACCATCGAAAAAATTCGTAATGAGGACAAAGCCTCCATAATCAAAGCAGATAATACACCGTCGAAAATTAATAGAATATCGATCATGTCAGAGTCAACGAGTTGTAAAATTGAACTACACGAGTGCGAAAGTGAGAAAATACATGCGGTATCTCAAGAGAGTCTACCTAGAGAAAATACGATTGAAAATGAAGAAGGTTAGTTGATTAATTAATTATTAAAGTAGCCTTTCAACAACATACAAATACCAGTTTTTATCTATTTAGAATTTATCAGCGTAGCTTAAGACAATGAAACGGAATGTTACTGCGGAGTTTTAAAATTCCAATCTCCGCCAACGACAGATTTAAGGATGATTGCCTGAGCGTCGCATCAATTTCCCTAATTGATAATTGGTAATTCAACTCAATTAGGGAAATTGATGCGACGCTCAGACAATAGGTATTACCTTAAATCGTTGAATTCACTTCTGTATTAATATTCCCATCAAGTTACTTATCTTTGTAATTATAATTTGTAACTATTTTAAAAATATTTTTTATTTCTCTTCAGTAGAAAACACCTCCACGGATAAAAACCCATTATATTACTACATCACACTCAATAGTAACGACAGCATTGAAGATATTTGCACGAACCAACACGAAACCGAACAAGTTCAGGATAAAATCGACAAAATCAAATCCTATGTAGAAAAATCGATGTTGGTTCAGCCAGCGCAACATGTGGAAATTAACGGGGACGGCACACTCTCGAGGATTCTAAACTGTTTGGATATGATACAGAGTTTGAAGAATAAATACCACGCCGAAAAGCAACCAGCATTAATAGGAGAACAGGGGGATGCTCAAAAAGGACAAACAAGTATGCAAAATATTGAATCTAATGAAGAAATAGATGAAAACCATATTGTACAATTTTTAAACGGTAAAAATGAAGCTAAAAGTGCCGATTACAATCAAACACCACCAGTAAACGACGTCACTCATACACCTGAACTTCAATCAGAAACTGATTTTCAATTAATAAAGAATAAAACACCGGACTTCAACCAATCAATTTTTGATCCTGCCAGCGAGGACACGAATCGAAACAATGATCATTTTCATGAAGATTTAGGACAAAACAAAACGGAAAATCATCAAATAACTGAACAAGAATTCAAACAATATCAACTAATGAAAATGGAAAGTCAGCTACAATATCAAGAAAAAAGTTATCAATTATCAAAAATGGAAAGCCTTCAACAAAAGTTGGAACAAATTCAGCTTGATTTGAATCAGGCTGCAACGGCGCCATCTGTTTTTGAACAGTCGACATCTCAAACAAGTGTACATATAGATGAAAACAACAATAGAATTAGTATTTCATCATGTTCAGACTCGGAACAAATTCAAGGGGAAGATTTTAATGAAACTACAGTGGCGCAAACTAGTTCTGAGGAATCAAAGAATACGAATTTGAATGAAAACAACAATGCAGATAATGTTTCTCCATATTCCAGTCCACGTATTTCTGGTGAAGAAAAAGTTCACCCCATTTACCGCATTGCAGAGAAACTGTCAAAGATATCTGAACACTTAAATACACTTTTACAAAAAAGTGATTCCACATCATTATCTAGATGCCGATGAATTACCTCATTGTATATTAAGTGATGATGAACAAAGTAAAACAAAAAATTTTGATTAATTTAAATGTCTCCTAATGATTTGTAGTTGAATAGAATATTTGCACTCCTAAAAATTTGTTTCATTTTTTATGTGTATTGAATTTTATAAATAATATTCGACAGTTAAAGTAACAACAATATTAAAGTGTTATGTTATTTCAAGTCAAGTAATTCAAATTTTCTACACTTTACATTAATATTATCATTTTAATAAATACATGATAACACAGACAATATTTTATTATAAATAAGTACTTTAATTTTTATTATACACAGTTAAATTAATAAAATCATTTTGATTAGTTTATTCATGACGTATATTGTATATCTTACCTTGAGATCTCGATGTAGAATCGGTGTTTGGCAGTGATGTAGTCTGGAGACAGCCTCACAGGTGTCACAGAAGATGGAGAGAACTTCCTGTTCAGTGAAGGTCGGCTTTCCACGGGCCTTCATTAGCCCCAGGACGTTATTCTGGCAGTAGGGCATGAGGAGGAGGACCTCATACACACCACCCCCAGTCGCTGCCAGACTTGAGTCAACATAACCGATTATGTTCTTGTGTCCACTCAAGTTACTCTGAAATGGCAATGTTATATATATATATATATATATATATATATATATAATAATATATAATAATATATATAATAATTTTAAATTATTGTATTACTTACAAAAAATATAATTCAATAAATTTGTTATAAACATAATTAATTCTAACTTATTATTATTATAAACACTGCAATTCTATTTTCTATTAAATATAAATTTAATTAATCAGTAATTACTTACAGCGATCTGTATCTCACGCTTGGCGACATTGAGGTCCTGCTCGTTGTTGACGTACATCCGCTTGAGAGCGTACTTGCTGCCATTATTAGCCTTGACCAGGTAAACGATGGCGAAGCCACCTGAAACCAACAGTCTGTGCAGCGTTCTGCTCACCCTCCACAGGCACCAACTTACCTTCGGCCAGTATCTCCTCGACGGTCACGGTCAGCCTGCCAAAGGTGAACACTTTACCGATGTAGCTGCTAACCTCCTTGGATGTGTTATCAATTTTCGAGAATAGCTTTTTCATCTTGATGGCCTAATTGGGGATGAGTAACACATTTAACGCGTCCGGCGTGCGGCTGTGCTGGTGGCTCGGTCGTGTCTCTGGCGCGGCGTTCACCGGTCGCGTTTACATGTTACACAGGACTTGAACCCGACGACGATTTCTGTCCACTTTAACGGAGAAATCGGTATTTACTGCATTTTAATGACGTTTATCCACTCGACTGACATATGTGACAGGTGACGTTTGACAGATGACAGGGGCGCGGTTGCGGGGCGTACACAAAGATGGCGACACTAAAAATCGATAGATAAGTACTATACAAGATATTATATATTATATTCTTACCCTAATTTTATCGTTAATATATAAAAAGCAATATGATATTGTAAATCTAAACACCACAAGATTAAATAATAAAATATTTATTCAATTGATTTCAAATTTATTTATCGACTTAAACAAGATAATAGTGCTGCCATCTCGCTTTTGAAATTTTCATTAAACTTCAAAGTTACATCTATACAAGATAAGATACTTAATTTCATACACAGCGCCTTGGTGATAGTATTTATAATTAAAATTCAAATAAATTCAAAAAGATATATTATAAACAAAAAAACAGCTATCTATAATCAGTTTCAGTTTGTCATCACTTGGGTATTGTCAACGTGAAAAATTTTCGTTAAATTTTCGAAATTGTGTCGGATATTATGTCCCCGAAATGGAGAACGAGGGCAGAAAACATAAGTTTGAAGCGCAGGACGCGTTTTGGAAGAGCATCATCGAGAAGTACGAGACCAGGAACCAGGAGCTCGAGCGAGAGCAGATCGAGCTTCAGGGGCGGATCGACCAAATGGACGCGGGCATGCCAGCAGTGATGGCGTTTAACATGGCAAAATTGGCGCAAGGTCAACCGGACGCGGACGTTGGCGCTTTGGTTAAAGTCCCCTGCACCTGTAACCAAGACGTCCCCACAGAGAGACTGAAGATTCCTGATATGTCAGGTGTTTCCGTGTTTTCCATCGAGGACGCTGACGTTCATTACATGGACCGAATCAAAGATTTGACTGACCAGGAGAAGAAGCTGATTGATGAAGTGAATAAACTACGCAGCAAAGAGAAAGCTTTAAAAGATACGAAGAAAAAGGTTGAAAAATTAGTGTGTGATGAACGTAAAAACAAACTCTCTGTGGATGGTAACGATCTACAGCGGATGAACGAGAGATTACTCGATGAAAACCGGTTACTAAACTACGAAATAGCCGATCTTAAATTAGAAATGAAACACATTAGGGAAACCATTGAAGGTCCGTTAGCTCGAGAGTTGGATAGAGAACGGAGAAGGGCACTGAAACTAGAATCGGAATTAAAGGATAAAATGTGCCAAGAAAATGCAAGGATGTGCACAGCGCAGAGAGAAGTCGACTTCCTAAGAGATCAATTAAAAGTGGCCGATAAAAATTTAAAGGATATGGTGGAAATTAATAATAAATTAAAGGTGGAAATGGATATAATCGAACACAGGATGAACGAGTTGCAAAACGATCTCATTAATCAGAAAATTAGCGAGGCC
The DNA here is from genome assembly GCA_963969525.1 of Ontholestes murinus. NCBI lineage: Eukaryota > Metazoa > Arthropoda > Insecta > Coleoptera > Staphylinidae > Ontholestes > Ontholestes murinus. Next base: position 2,844,453 of record OZ018391.1, read on the forward strand.
ACCTGTTTAGCCATCTTGAAATCACAACTTGCAAAACCTGGAGAATGTGGAGGGCTTGGAGGTCCACCTCATCCTCCTCCACCACCGCCTAAGAAAAAAGGTGATGATGACGATAATGACTCAAGAGGAGGTTCTTGTCCGTGCGTTAAAAAACCGCCGTGTTCGAAACGTGGAAGTCTATATGAAATAGCTAGAGATTTAAGCAATGAACTCAAAGAAGCAGAACAAAACAAAAACATTCCTGATGATCTTAAAGATACTGTCGATCAAATTAAGAGTCTTTGCGACTTGATCGATCAAAACATTTGCGAGGGGAAAGAAGATAAAGGTGATAAGGACGATGAAGCTGATAAGGAAGATGAAGTTGATAAGGAAGATGAAGCTGATAAGGAATGTGGATCAGAAGTTATAGTTTCCATACAAGAGTTAGGAATTACTGAAGATAAGTCGACAGTTGAAGAAATAGGCGATGTTCATGAGGAAGTCGTTGAACAAGCCACCGAAGAAGAAACGGAGGAAACACCTATTGAACAAACTGAATTAAATGAAATTGAATCGGAGGAACCACCCCAGGAAGAAAATAAACCAAGTGAAGCATCACCTCAACCTAGTCAGGAAGAATTAGATCAAATTCCGGAGAGGGAATCTAAAGAACTGACCCCTGATGAGATTCCAGAGAGAGAATCCAAGGAGTTTCCAGAAAAAGACGACGCCACCAAAGTAGATTCCGAATACGTCGAAGAGATCGAAACGATTACAGAATTAGAAGGCGCCCACGATGACGACATACAAGTCAGAAAGATATCGGACGGAATAAACGTTACAACGACAGTAACACGTTCCGGTATATTAGAAATAGTCACTGAAGGACCGGCCGGTGTAATCGAAACAACGTTAACACTCACCGGTTCAGGAAACGTGGAAGTAGTTACGGAATTTACCGAATGCGGAGAATCAGACGCTTTAGATAAATCGAAAACAGGTCTTGGAGGAAGCGGAAAGAAATTTGATCCTGAAGACGCCTGCAAGAATTGTGGGTTTTTTCAGAGAGACCACGCGGGTGTAGCTGAAGATAAAAAGGAGGATTCCAATAGCAGTTTTAGTAAATGCAGCAGCGAGCAAGTTACACAGTGCAGCAGCGGCGAAACAGGAAGAGAAGAAGAAATTTCGAAAGGAAGTTCTAAATGCTCGGCTTTTATCGAAGAGGAAGAATCAGAAAACGTTTTCATAATTACAGAACCTGAAGTGATTGTTGAAGAAGTGGAAGAAGTGGAAAATGCAATGATGACCGCCGAGTCGGAAATAGGTGGACAAGGTGATGTCTCTTCAGTCAGGGGTGTAGAAGTACCCGAACAACACGAGGAAGTTGTGTCAGCGATTGATTACGAAGAAGATCAAGTATCAACGTTTACGCCAGAAGAGGATGAATCGGTTGAAAGAAGTAAACTCACCGAATCTGAAGCGAGTGAAGGGAAAGGATATGTTGTGTCCATTGCACAAAGAGGTGATGAATCACAAGCAGCACCCCCTGAAATACCAGAAAAGTTTGTATCCAAAGAATCGTCGGTATCTAAAATAGTTAAATCTAAAGAATCGTCGGTATCTAAAATAGTTAAATCTAAAGAATCTTCGGTATCTAAAGTGGAAAAAATGGCAGTTAAAGAATCTTCGGTATCTAAAATGGAAAAAGTGCCAATTAAAGAATCTTCTGTTTCACAATTGGAAAAAGAAGTAAGATCTAAAGAAATACTTCCATCAAAGAAGTCATCGGTGTCTAAGATAGAAGCAGTAACAAGTAAATCAAAAGAATCTTTTGTTTATAAACCAGAAAAGGATAAAGATTTGGTAACTACAATAGAAAACATAGGAGTTCCACCAAAAGAGTCGTCAGTATCTAAGGTCGAAACAGTCTCGATTAAATCTAAGGAATCTTCTGTATCACAACTTCAACCAAAAGAATCATCAGTATCTAAATTTGAAGAAGCGGAAGTTAAACCCAAATACCCAACCGAGGACGTAAAAATTGAAGAAGTTTCGGTGTCTAAAAAAGAAAGTGAAGTTGAAGCTAAAGTACCATCGATATCTGAAGTGGCTAAAGTTGAAGAAGTTACGGTTGAACTTGTAGAACCATCCGTAACAGTGACGATAGAGGATGAGCTTAAATCAAAGGAATCTTCGGTATCTAAAATATCTGAAGTAATTGAATCACCCATAGTTGTAGTGGAAGAAATACGAGAGGAAGAAGTTCCAACGGATGAATGCAAATCCGAATCTAATGTTGATGAGTGTATTTCGGAAGTCGATGAATGCGCCTCGCCTAAAAAATCAGAAGATGTAACGGAAACAGTATCGGTCATTTCTGTTGTAATAATCGAAGAGGTAGAGTCGGTTAGAGAAATAACCACGGAGGTTAAGGTATCCATGGATGAAACATTAATTAAGGAGACGACGCTGGAGGAAGAAATGTCGGTGAAAGATGAAATTGTAGAAGACAAAGTTTCAACTGCTGCGGAAGATGAATGGGTCGATGAAGAGGAAGAGATCGTAGGTTTTGATTCAACGTCAGTGGATGTAGTTACTGTAACCGAAGCCGAAAAGCAGCCTAGCAGAGCCCTTTCTATTATACAAGAAGAGGAAACAGACGAAGAAAAAACTGATTTAAAACAACCGGATATAGTTGCTACTGTGATGGTTGATGCAGCCGTTTTAACTGAAAGCAGATGTGACTGTATTGAGGTACAAACGGAAAGAGAGAAAGCTGCGCGGAGGTCAACAGCATCACTTGATATTTCGTCATTAAAACAACGGGTATCTGAAACAATTGTGCAAAGTAATATACAGGTGCTCGATGCTATCGGAGAGGCCCAGGAAACGTTAAGATTGTCATTGGTGGAGTCGCAAAAGCGATTAACCGAAACATTAAGGGCTTTATCACAACAGGAAACGATACCGGAGGAAGTTATAGAAGAAGAAGGAGATCAAGAAGATACGGTCTTATTAGATGAGACGACGGTCATTACAGTCCCAGAGGAGAGGGAGGAGGTTAAAGAAGAACCTTCAATACCTTCAGAAGGAGGAGAATCTGTTGATTTTGTTGTTGAAGCTGCTGAAAAAACTGAGGTGGGCGAAGGACATGTATCGATTGGATCGCAAAGTGTTAGTGAAGGCGTTTCCGTGGAAGTTTCTACGGAAGGGGTCCAAGAATCCACTAAAGAAAGCGGAAAGGAGCTGGAGGGGGGAAGTGATGAGGAGGAAGAATGGCACGATGCGGATGATAGTTCGGTCGTCTCCGGGAAAGGTGATTTTGAAAAGAAGTCACTTTCTTCAACATCACTACCAACACAAAAGACCCAAATATCTAGTACTATTGATGAAGCTAGTAAATCATCTTCGGATCTAGTTGGAAGCCGTCAGAAATCTACCAGTAGGAGTGATATTGGAAAATCAGTTTCTGTCACCGGTGGTAGTAAGCGTTCATCGCGTTCAACGACTTGTGCAAGGAAGTTATCTTCGAAAGATATCTTTGAGCTTCCGCCTTGTGATTGTGGCCCTCACACAAACGATTGTATGTGTATTGATTGCATAAGCAAACCAACGAAAGATGATGTATCGGAGACCATTTCTAACCTTTCGAAACCTTGTCAATGCATCGGGCCTTGTGATTGTACGTGCGATTTAGAAAATAAAGCTTGCGTTTGTGAAGATGTGTGCATCTGCAAGACATGTCCTGATAAAAGGAAAGGACCACCGACGGAATGTACTTGTAAGGAAGGTTGTCACTGTGAAAAGTGCTCCTTTCCCAAGAAGAAGGTTGAAGTTACCTTACCAGACTGCGATTGTAAAGAGTGTTTGTGCAGGGATTGCAAACCGATTGTCCCCGCTGAGGACTTAGTTTGCGGATGTAACGTTTGCGATTGTGAAGATTGCAAATTTTTAAGGGAGCAACTAGGGGATGATTTTATTTGCGATTGTGAAATCTGCGACTGTGAGGAGTGTCTGTTTCTAGCGAAGAAAGAGAAGACAAAAGCTGAATGCGAAATTTCAAAAATTAAAAATATTCAAAATAAACAAATGTTGAATACTGATAAAGAAAGTACAGACAAATCGATTGGGTTAAATAAAAATAACGACATAGTGGAAAAAGCAGTGAGTACCGAAGGAAAGATTGTAGAAGAAGTTGAAATAGAGGCGTTAAAAATATCACAAGAAGTGGAAAATGTAGAAGACGCTGGTTCGACTCAAGTTGTTGATGGTTTAAATGCGTTGATATCAACTGAAGAAGTTAAAGATTCAAAATCGGCGCATGAAGTTGAGGCTTCAAAATCAATTCAGAAAGAAGAAAAGGTAGTTCTAGAAGAACCTTCTAAAGAAACTTTGGTGGAAGATTTTGAGGATAAAGAAGATATTTTAGTGGAGAGAAAATCAGAAAAATCTATGGAGTCGCCACGGAAGGAGGTTTCAAAAACAAGCAGCGAAATGAAAAGATCTAAGAAAAAACGTGAAGGCAAGAAGGCCAAACGTAAATCAGAGTTGGAGTGCCTGTGTCCAAAAGATATGCCTTGTCGTAATGAATGCCAGACAAGTAATATTAAAATTGATGATTATGTGAAAACGGATATGCCTGAATTAGTTTGTACCTGTGTGGATGATGGTGTGGTGTGTAATGAAATTTGTGAAGGCAAGGATAAAAATCCGATTACTAAAAAAAGTAGTGATACCGGTTCAGAGTATGGTAGAAACGTGGCAGAGCTGCAGGAATTGATGGAGCAGATAAAGTGCGCTTGTCAGGAAGCGGAGGTCGTTGCAAAACCTCCTCTCGTCAAACAAGCGTCCGATATAACGGATACCCTCTCGAGTCTGGGTGTTGCTTTAGAGGCACTACAGCAAAAGTCGGAAACGAAAGATATACTCATCGACGCCCTGAAGGAGGAACTTCGGTTACGAGCGAAGGGTGTTGATTTTGAGAAGGTGATTGACGACATGTTCACAAATAAGGAGAACATTGACGATTACAACAGGATGGCTTTAACGGAAATGTTGCCTAGACCGGCGGGTAAGGATTTGCCAAAATTCGGTCAGTTTCCTCTCTCGTGTATTTGTAACGATAAGAAATTAGCGGAGGACGTGTGCGAGTGTAAGGTTAACCCTTCGCCGCTTGAAATAAACGATATCAGAAGGATAGGACCGACGAGTATTTTGATCAAGTGGATACCGGCGAAAAGTGATAAGGTTATAGGTTACGAAATCTGTGTCGGTGATGTGGTCATGTCGAGGGTGTTCAGTCCAAGACGTACCAGCGCTATTTTAGATGGGGTGAACGCGAAAGATAACATTTACATTTCGATATACGCGACTTGTTATACGGGAAGATGTAAACCTCCTGCGACTGCTGTTTATAAGATGTGATGTGTATACTTCAAATAAAGTGTCATAGTTTTGGCAGTCAAAATTTTATCAATTTTTAGAAAATGTATGAGGTTGATAAGGGGTGTAAAAAGGTAAGGCTTCGAAATCAAATGTTAGAGAAAAAGTTCACAGAATAAATTAAAGAGGTGATGAGAGGTACGTTCAGGTATATAATGGATACAATGGTCGATAATAATAATTCCTGTAAGAAATCGTCCAAGAAGAAAATTGTTGAATTGCCTAAAAACTTTCAATCGAGGAAAAAAATTAAGGTGAAGGATAATTTTTTTGATCAGTCTAAAACTATAAAGCCCTTAAAGCTTCAGGAGATGAACGTATTGGATATTAACAATCAACAAAGTGTTAGCAAGTTAATGACTAAAGGTGATAATAACAATGATGTGAAGGGAACAAATGTGGAGGAGTTAGAATTTCTCAACGAGCGCGAGAAGAGCATGCTACGTTGGTTGAAGGACGTTCCAAAAGAGATTAAACAGGAACGTGATGAGAAACATCTGTATGCTTGCCAAAAATTAAGCAAAACATTAGATTTAATGATACATACCAATGATAAAAGTCTTAAACAACTTAATTGCGTTTGTGGTGTTGAAAATACGACTACAGAATCTTGTTGTAATGATATTAAAGTTACAAAAAGTGATGGTGGGTGTGACGATAAAACAAGCTATGAAAAATTGTTATTTGAGAGAGAAGAAAATCCCAAAAAGATTGTAACGAATAATGTTTGTAAATCTCTCACTTGTGATAACTTGTTCAAAAATACAAAACTTTTTTCTTGTGATGACAGTAATTCCACGGATGAAGTTATTTCAAAAACACTTTGCTTATGTGAAGATGAATTTAGGAATATTGTATTCACGCACGATTGGAAGCGAGACTTTTCCACCATGATAAAACCCACACCTTTTATCATATTGGAGTCTAAAGGAAACTCGGATTGTCCTTTCGAGAAAATTGTAACCGACCACCATTCTAAAGATGTTCAGATTGAATGTAGTCGTAGTAACATTGATATTAAAACCAGCTGCAATTTTCTTGATGTGATTGAGGAAACTGCAACCAGTCATAGTTCTGAAGATATAGGAACTGATTTCAGTTGTGATAAAAGTGATGTTTATTCCAGGTCCAGTTCTACTTATCTTGCTTCGAAATTTAATGTTAGGCTAAGCAAAAGTTGTACTTCTTTAAACGATTTGCATTTATCAATGGACCTAAAACCAGGAAATAGTTGTAGTTATCTGGATGACAAACGAAACCTTACAAACTGTAACACTTGCGACGATTTTGGCAGGGATTTATGTAGGTTAGAAAAGATCATGGGACAGATAAAGTCATCTTGTAAGATATCGGAATCTGCGGAATCGGTTACAGTTTTGAAACAAGCCAGGAATTTAAGGTTAGCACTGTTGGAGTTAAATGAAGCCTCCAAGGATTTTGAAGATCGGTATAAATTTAAAGTGCACACGCTCGACGTATTTAGGGAGGAGATCCAGAAACAGGCGAGGAGTAAAATATTCCAAATCATCGCGAACGGCGAGGACGAACGCAAAGTAGCAGGTTGCGATTGCGATTCGGTTGAAATTAAAATCGTAGACCTCCGGAGAATCGGCCCAAAAAGTATTATTCTAAAATGGAAGGTCGAAAACACCGTAAACGTGTTCGGTTATGAGATATTAGTGAACGGAGCTGTGAAGTCAAAAGTGTTCAGTCCGGAACGTACGAAAGCGATTTTAGACTTTCCACAAGCGAAAGGATGCTTTGAAATATCCACATACGCCGTCGGATGTAACGGAAGGCACAAACCAGGCGCTACCACTACGTACAAATTCTTGTAATCCTATAATGTGTCTAATAATAAAATTTGGTAACCCTGTTACAATAGTTTTTAAACGTCAGTGATTAATCACGATGCGAAAATCTGAAGTAAAACACTGATCAAATTCTATGGATGAAGATGACGATAATAAAGCGACTGTTCCAAAACAGTCCAATCCGTGCGTTTGCAAACGCTCCCGAATTCCAGTAAAGAGCGACTCGAAAACAGACACTAAGAAACCTACAACCAAAATCGTATCAAGGATTCCAATCCCTCTAACTAGCTCCTCAACATCTACAAACAGTTACAAGCTCAAAATCAAGGTGAGGAGTAGCACCAACAACGACTGTAAATGCGTTAATGATGGCGGTGAAGAGGAAGAAGAGAACGCAGCGCCGAAAATTTGCAAAATCTGCGATTGCGATTCCGGCATCTGCAATCCGGAATGTTTGCAGGCGAAAAAGGAACGCATAAAGAAATTCATGAGTCGAGCCATTCAACGAAAAACTTCAAATTTGGACGAGGCGAAAAATACAGAAAATAAAGATGAAGACGTTCCCGTAACTACTGCAGATGAAAGTAATACAAATAGCATGGACAATAATAAAATTAGTGAGGATAACAATAATATTAGCGAGGATAACAATAATATTATCGAGGATAACAAGAAAAAGAAAAAGGTGTGTGAAATTTGTAAATGCACGAAACCTTGTAATAGCGATTGCGAGGCTAAGAAGAAAGAGAAGGAGGTTGTGAAAAATGGTAAAATATGTGAAGTCTGCAAATGCAAAAAACCATGCAATAAAGATTGCGAAGCCAACAAAAAGATCTTAGAGGCAAAATCCACGCAGAAGAGAATTTGTGAAATTTGCAAATGTAAAAAACCTTGCAATGATGATTGCGAGGCGAATAAGAAGAAACTCGCTGAAAACGAAATTTGTGAAATCTGCAAGTGTACAAAACCATGTAGGGATGATTGCGAGGCCAAAAAGAAACAACTTGACGTAAATAAAATTTGTGAATACTGTAAGTGTACGAAACCTTGCAATCCGGATTGTGAGGGCAATAAGAAGAAGATCGAAGGATCTAAGGTTGAAATTTGTGAAATTTGTAAATGTACGAAACCTTGTAAAGATGATTGTGAGGCTAAGAAGAAAGAAGTTGAAGAGATGAAGACGGTCGAAAATAAAATCTGTGAAGTCTGCAAGTGTACAAAACCATGCAATCCCGATTGTGAAGCCAATAAAAAGGTAGATGAAATATGCGAGATCTGCAAATGTACAAAACCATGTAGAAACGATTGTGAGGCTAAGAAAAAACAACCCGAAAAGGATACTGATAATAGAGCATCAAAAGATTATGATGTCAACGAGAAAAAAGTCGATGAAACTGGGAAGATTTCTGAGAATAAAGAATATGAGGAGAAAAGTGATGAAAATAAAATTTGCGAAATCTGCAAATGCCTGCAGCCATGCAATAATGATTGCGAGGCCAACAAACAGAAGACCGAAGAGGTGAAGAAAATTGAAAATCCGGTCTGTAAAGTTTGCAACTGTTTACTACCTTGTAATGACGATTGCGAGGATAATAAAAAGAAAATCGCGCTGATGGATCAAATTTGCGAGATATGTAAGTGCACTATGGCGTGCAATGAAAAATGCGAGGAAGAACAGAAGAGGAAAAAGGAAGATTCTGAGGCGAAAAAGAAGCAGATAGATGAAATTTGTAATTGTCTAGAAGAGAGTGTGAATAGGATTGAATCGAAACACGAGACTGCTATTAAGGTTTCAACATGTAAGTACTAAGCTTAAAGTTAAAACATTTTTTTAGTAAATATTTCAAATGAGATATCAGACTACATCATGTGAAGAAATTTGGATCAAACATGAATTTAAAATTGCTTATAACATTTACTCACTTATCTCTTGATGATTATAAATGAATTACATTTTTGTGTTTAGCTATTGTTGCCAAAAATGAGGTGTGCGCAGAGTGTAAATGCACGCAGACATGTAACGATGAGTGTGAGGAAAAGAAGAAATTGGATGCGGAGAATAAGCCAGCGTTGTATTCGGAAGTGCAGAAGAGTCTGGAAGGAAAGGCTTGTGATGTCTGCGTTTGCACGGATGTTTGTAATGATGAATGTTTGGAGAAGATGTCAAAGGAACGAACACAGAAAATGGATAGAAGCGCTTCAAAACTTGAGGTTATAGTGGAAGAAAAGTTGGAAATTGATGGTATGTACTTTTTTTATTCTTCAGAATTGTTTTATTTAATACTATGCAACCAAACATACACGTTTATTAAACTTAAAAAAATAATTTTAATACTATTTATTTTTAGTTTCAGAATGTGGTGAATCAATAAACACTGAGGGTATGTTTATTTTCATTAAATTTATATTTATCTAAATATTTGATTCATTAAAGCTCCTGAAGAGGTGATTGGTAACGAATTACAGGTGAAGAGTGACACTTGCGTGGACGCTGAGTTAACGGATGATGAGAATAAGCAGAAAGTCTGCGAGGTGTGTAAATGCTCATTGGATGCATGTCACGCTATCTGCGCTGAGATAAAGAAACTCCGCGAAGACATCAATAAACCACCCAATCTAACAGCGTGCATAGAGTGTCAGTGTTCGCCGAATCCCTGCAACGAGGTGTGCGTCATGACGATGTCCAAAACTGTAGAGACCAATATCAGCGTGAGAACTTCTACACCCACGAGTCTGTCCGCTGATTACGGATGCGGAACGGATGATGAACCAACGAAACCAGAGGCTAAGAGACCTTCGTGTGAAATACCGTCGTTAATCAGCGAACTCAGCTCGGTGATGAGCGACATAAAGTGCTCTTGCAAGAAGGCCGAATCTATTTCTAAGAAATCGAAACGTTGCCGACAGACCGAATCTGATATGCGGTTGGTGATCCAGCATCTTCAACAGAAGTGTAAGATGAAGGATATTTTTATAGACGCGATGATTAGCGATTTGTCCGAGAGGAACACCAGCAGGGTTTTCGATAGTTTATTGTGTAAAATCGCGTCGAATACAAAAAGCGTTTGTGACTTTGATAGGGTCGCAATCGCCAACGCCTTACCACGACCTGTAAATGGTGTTAGGCCTTTAAAATCTAGAAAAACTGGGGATTGTATATGTGAAGAGGAATTTAAGATAATCGTGGTGAAACGTATTGGTCCTAGCTTGTTGATACGATGGACGGCCTCACAAGATCTCTCCGTCATTGGATACCACGTGTTTGTTGATGGAAAAGTGCGCGGAAAAGTGTTCCATCGTTTAAGGACAAGCGTGCTACTCGACTGTTTAGATTTGAGGAAGGATTTACGTATCGAGGTATACGCCATGACTAAGGATGGCAGAAACGAGCCACCGGCTGTCAGTGTCTATTCGACGTGCCCGTGTTAAAATTTAATCATCAAAATTACAGTAGAATGCACACAAAAGATTGCTGTTGCGTGGATTGCATCACAAGCATACCGGAAAAGGGATGCAAATTAAATACAAAACTGGCCAACGTTAAGTGGAAGAATCTGGAAAACTTCATCCCTATGCCAATTGGAGACTGCAAACGTAAATATAAACGCGTACTATTCACCGAACCACCATCAACGACTTACTGCAATCGCATCCTAAGCAAATTGGTCGATAAAATCTCCAATATCATCGTGAAATGTGACGCAATTTCTAACACCGAAGATTTGGAAACAACTTCGAAATCCGATTGTAGTTTCTCTTTATTATCTTTAAGCAGCAATCAAGACGATGATAAGATATCAGCCCACACACCGGATTGCTGCTGTATCGATTGCATTACCAAGTAATGTCAATAGTGTAAATTAAAACGTAATGTCATTAATGTCAACATCATAATAATACCTAAATTCATCTCATCGTATTTCCTTCACCATCCAACAACCCAATGCCATCGTACGATCAATGCAAGTGCGTTTCTGATTCAGATCAACCACCAAAATCCACCCCGGGGGTTGTGAAAAAAACGTGTGTTTGCGGAAGAAAAGTATGTAAGGATGTCTGCTCGAGCAAACCGTGCTATAAAGGAACAGAAAGTTTAGAGGGGATCGTCGCCAAACAGATGATGGAGTTGATCAGTTGCGGTTGTAATCAGCTGGTCTGTAAAGATACATGCACGAAAAGACCGTGCAACGAGAAGAAACAAATTAAAGGTGAGGAATGTGAAAACATTTCTATTAAACCCACGAGGGATCAAACAGATACTAGAGAATCATGCAATGTTAGCGAAGGCATAATAAAATCTACCAAAGGCGGTAGAGATTCCTGTCAGAATAAAACCTGTGATAATACTAAATGCAATAATGAAGAAATTGGTCATCCTAAATTTTATGACGCCAATGAAATTATAAAAGAATCTTATCAGGTTGAAACAGAAGTAGATGCTAAAGATGATAGCATAGGATCAGATTTAGAACCGCCAAAAGATTCCACTTTACCTATATATTTTGGAGCCAATAATAAAACAGTAAAATCGACGTTTAATCCAGAATTTAAGAATCTGGCGAAAAATGATGATTCCGAAATCCTTACAGATGCTCCATTAAAACTTAGCAACAACGCTATTGAAGAATATATTAAATCTCAATCCATCGAAGCATCAATGCCAGAATCAAGAACACAACAAGAAGAAATTGTAAGAACACCAATTAAAGAAGATGTTAAAATCCAAGAAAAAGATAATAACAAAATTCCTTGCGATGATGAAAATAAATTGAATAACAAAGATGTAGAAGAATGTCGATGTATAATAGAACCTAAAGCTATAAGAACTTCAAAAATCCCTCGATTAATACCACAGAAACCCACCACACAAGGACAAACGAATGCGAGCGTGGAAACTGATCCTCGGAAACGTCTGAATATTTTAAAGAAGGACACTGATGATTGTACATGCTTAAAACAAGCAGATAATATGATGAATGTTGTAAAACCAGAAACATCTAAAGAAAAGAAAATTACATCACCAGTACCCGAAAGGATGACGATTCTTAAAAAGGTAATGCCCGAAGGAGAAATTATTAAAAGCAAGGCGAAACCTAAACAAAACAGCTGTGGTTGTAACAGAACTGATTGTAAGGATACGTGTAAGTACAAACCGTGTAAAAATGCAAACTGTGGTTGTAACAGAGAAGTCTGTAAGGATTCATGCAAGAGAAAACCGTGTTTCAGACCAGCTAAAAAGGTCACAGAGGATATAGAATCTGTAATTGTTGAAGAAGCAGAAGAGGATATGGAAATTTTGACAGTTGCAGATACAGAAGAAATCCAGAATGTTGAAGAGGAAATAAAAACCGATGAAGCACCACAAAATATTAAAATGGAAATTATTACTGAAAGCCCTTGCGGTTGTACGTTAAAATCTTGCAAACCCACCTGTACAAAAAAACCGTGCCATCCAGATACCAAAGACGCAACCTGCGGTTGCAATATGACTGAATGCATCGATACCTGTAGTAAAAAACCGTGTGCAAATGATGGAAGAATTTTCAGCACATTCCCGAAATACGTCAAAAACTTAATCGGTGAAATACGGTGCATCTGCAAGAAACCCGAAACTGCACCAAAGTTTATCAAAAATGACTCGCACATCGGCGCAACGCTCTCCGTTCTTAAACTAGGTGTTGAGTCGCTGCAGGAAAAATGCAAGAATAAAGACATTATCATTGACGCCTTACGATTAGAACTACAAAACCATACCGAAAGTAACGTATTTTCGGATTTATTGAGCCGAGTCGCGCATCCGGTTGGTAAAAAACGAGATTACGATCGTTACATGGTTGCGCAGGAATTGCCTGTGTCCGAATGCGTAAAACTGCCGCAAATATGCGATTGCAACAAGGACGGTTTTGACAAGACTGATCCATCACCGCTTCAGATCGTTGATGTTAAAAGGCTGCCCGGGCAATTCGTTTTGGTGAAGTGGATCCCTTCAAATAATCAAAAGATTTTAGGATATGAGGTCTATATGGAGGGTAAAGTGGCGACCAGGGTGCTGAAGCGGGATACCACCGCCACGGTTATGAAGTTAGATGATGATTCAAATTCCAACGATGTTAATATCAACATTTACGCGTTTACAGAAGAAGGTAGATGTTTTCCACCAGCAACAGCGGAATATAAAAGTGTTGTAGAAGGTTAAGGAAATACAAATTAAAAACTTTAATGTTTCTATTAATTCAATCATAAAACCGATCAAATCAATAAATCAATTGTTTTTACGTCTAAAATGACATAACGCTTATAAATCCTTAAATGTGTTAAATTAAATGTGCAATGGAGAAGGGTTCTGTGCGGTATTTAGTGGCCGAGCCCCTTCAGGAATTAAAATACGCGGTCATTTATGAAGACATCAACCCTGTTAAAGATTCCGACGCCCAACCCTATCTGGACATCGTGGATATACGCAAAATTGGCCCGACGAGCGTTTTAATCAAGTGGATGGACACGCCGAATTTAGAACATGATGGGTACATCATTTACGTGGACGGTATGGTGAAGTCGCGGGTGTTTAGCAACACGAGGAATAGTTGTGTGGTTGATGCGCTCAAACCAAACACTACAAATGAAATCGCCATTTACGCTACGAAAAATGGGAAGAAGTGCGATCCACCTACCGTTAAAAAGTACACCCTTGTGTAACGTAATGTAAAACATTCAAAATTTCGTATTGTTAGTAACCAAATAAACTTTGACAAAACTTCAAAATTGTAATTACGCAATGCCTAAAGCAAACGATCAATTGAACACTCAGGATGACTTCTGGTATTCCATCATAGAAAATTGCGAGATTTCGATAGCGGAACTTAAAGATGAAATATGTCGACGAAGGAAAACCATTCACGAATTGCAAAATGGTATGAACGGATACATAACATATCACATGAACAGGTTATTTAAGACGAACCCGAATGCGGATATTTTGGAACTGTACAAGGTCGACGGTATCAAAATCTATAGATCATGCGATTGTTTGCGGTCCAGTTTAAAAATACCCGATTTAAGCTCGATTTCCGTGTTTACGATGGGGGGCAACGATCTCAGCCTCATGAAGTTTATTAAGGAACTAGCCGGCCAGGAGAAGGAGCTGATGCTTAACATCCAACGATTACGCGAAAAGGAATTGGCCTTGAAGGAGGCGCAAAGGGAGGTCAACGCGATGGTTTCAGAAGCCGAGAGGAAGAACAAGCAAGGGATTTCTGAGGATTTATTGGTGGGGACTAATCAACGGTTAGTGTGCCGGAATCGGAAGCTAAAAGAGGATCTTGATGAAGTGAGAAACGACATCATGGAACAAATGAAAGATACGCAGTTAGTGTTGATTAAAACCATTGAAGAGCAGATAGAAATTAATAATGATTTAGAGAAACAGTTGTCTGAATTAGATAAAGGGGATAATGTTGTGCAAAAAGAAACTAGAAGGTTAATTGATGATCTATACACAAAAGTGACTGCAATGAATGCTAAGATTAAGGAGCAGATGGATTTAAATGGGGAATTGAAGCAAAACATAAAGAAGTCGTTGTGTAAACTGGGCGAACTTAAAAATTCCATCATTACAAGGCGTTTGGCTGTAATTAAAAGTTAAAATAAATAAATTAAATATTTAGGTATTGTGGTGTTTAAAAAAAACAGTATATTAATGAATATACTTTATATTTTAAATACATGGGTGATATGTGACTTTGATGTGTATATACAACATGTTTAAATATTTACCTTTGACTTTCCTCAGGGCAAGGCTTATTACCTGTGCACAATACCTCTCTGACCTGCTAGAATCAACCAAGTCTTATAAACTACATAGCTAGAGCACTAACATCATTAAAAATTATTCAGTTTTAAACAAAATGTTTCGCCTCTGCCAATTGGAAAAATATTGAAGCGATGATGTTAAACAAAAGCTATCAATTCAGAGATGACGACGTATGTAAAATAAGTGAATACTAATAGTAAAATTTAGCCAATATTCTCATTAAAAATAGGAAGACTTTAATGTAGAACAGTCGAGTATAATTCTAGCGAAAATATTAAAGAAATTTAAAAATTTAGTAATGGCCAAATCATTACTAGGATAAAATTGTAGCAACTTGATTTATTAATTTACTAGTTTTTTTTTATTCCATGGAAAATATTAAATTTTTTTTTTTTGATATGCATTTTTTATACAGCTGAATTGACCATCACTACTAAATTATCTCAACCCTCAGTTACAGATAATTATTTGGAATTAATACATGATAAACTTTATTGTTTTTGTCATCATGTATAAATATCAAATCCATCAAGATGTAACACGTCTACAATTAAATATTTTTTCGGTTAAATATAAAATTCAGTCTTAAGAAAAAAATAATTGCAATCATCTCCGAATCGAGGCGCGTTTTACCAACATTGACTCTGTAGCGATAAAATTATCTGGAAACGTCCCTCTCAACAGTTAACCCCTACCTAATAGCACACTGATTTTAAAGGCCACACTACCGAAAGCATATTCTTGGTCCCGCCTCCGCTCACGTCCCCCATAGAATTGCTTTACCTCAAATATATATATTAATAATATATAAAACAAAAATCATCTACCATATATATGTCGTATGTACAGAACACAACCTTAAATTCCGTTATTAAAATACTCTCTTTCTCTCATCTCTCGGACCTAAACATATTACACGTTATTATATACAAATGTGATTTGCCGGTATCACCCTGTATGCATTTGTTTTTTTGTATCTGTTTCTTAAAATAATTATACATCAATCAGCTGAACAGTTCCCGCCCGGTCTCCTGCAAGGTCTGCTTGGTGAGGCGCTCTATTTCGCTTAGCAGAAGCTGCGTGTCGGTGTCGATCTCCGAGAGCGGGGGGCTCGGGTTGAACGTCTCCGGCACGTTGTCCCACTCTAGGGAGTTCGCTGAGGACACCCGGGACCAATCCGAGTCGCTGTGGGCCGCCGGCACCACGTTTTGGGTGCTCGACTCGCTCAACGACGGCTCCAGATAATCCTCAGGCAATGCAGTCCTGAAATGATTTACGATATCAAAAGTATTATCTATCTATCAAAAAAAAATACCATTTGAGATTTTTAATACATAACTTTACTTTTCAAAGCCTAGGTAAATTTATGATCTGAACTAAAATGTCTAATGTACCTAACCTAAAACAAGTTTATCTTGTTACTTATACATTAATCTATAACTGTGACCTCAAAAAAAGCTCTTATCAACATGCAAGAATAGGAGACTATAAATTTATACATAATTATAAATATAAATAAATAATTTAAGTTACCATGAACTTCCTGAAGCATCATGAACCATGGAAATGGGTAAAGTCTCATGCTCCCATTCCAAATCCAAACAACTTATAGGTGTAGAGGCCGCAGTCCGTGCAAGCAGAGCCCTTGCATCCAGACACTGCAGTGGAATGTCCTTGCTGTTATAAGAACTGAAATTAAATAATAAGTAAACTATTAAATTGTATTATTATGACAGTGTAATGATTTATAAAATATTTTTATTATTATAAATTTTTAAGTTTGTAACAAAATGGTTGAAAGTTATGTTTATTTTATCTTTTGAATCAAAATAATTAATTATTTTTAATATAGGTGTTAAATTGTATTCACCTGGTGCTTGGTAGTCGTTGTGATTCACTTAACCTACTGTAGGAAGAAACTTGCGGATTTAGTATGCCGTCGACCAGCTCGAGGACCGGTTGCTGCAAAATATTTCAACATAAGAGCCCGACCGCGCATTCACACTCATTTACCTTATGTTTCTTACGAGATTTTCTCTTAGCAAACAACTTTGCCAGAAAACCTCTGTGCATCAGCGTGTAAAAAAAGAATTAAAAACACAAATCAGTAAATTTTTTGGTTAATAACACAAACACCATAATTATTAAGTAACAGGAGGATAAATTGTTTATAATTAAATAAAATACTTTATTGGTAAAGTAGTGTTTTATTTAACTATAAAATATTATTAACTAACTCAGTGGGTTAATTTACTGAAGAAAGAGAAATGTCAAACACCAAAACATTAATGCTTGAAGCTTTTAACTTATAACTTAAATGTTGGCAGTAAGAGTGACAACTAATTAGAGGTTATGTTACTGCTAAACCACCAAAACCCTTTACTCTTAAACTTTCAGTTTACAAAACCCAATTAGTGTTCAAGTTAATTTTTTTTTCACATCAGTTATTACATTATTTCGTTTAATATAACCTGTTAGGTTAATAAATTAAACACGCAAGAAAAAAAAATTGATTACACCTTAAACCATAACTTAAGTATCTTTGTACAAATCACTAACAACAATAGTTTACCTTTTCTGGTCCTGAGGCAATCCCGAATGCTGGAAACAAGGGAATCAATTGTTAAACGGATCGCGCCGTATCGTCACACTTACGTCTTCAACGAGGTAATTAAACTCGACGCCGCTGTCGCACCGGGACAACAGGGCGCTGTCCGACTTGGGCAGGCACCGTCCCACGCATCCGCCCATCTCGAATGCAGTCCCGCCGGGACCGCCTCACATTCCAACCCCATGGGACCTCGAGGGTGCACACTTTGGATCCGTGATTATTCCTGTTTTATCCTAAACTGTTCACACGTCATTGTTAGAATATTGTATTAGTAACTAATACAGCTAATTAAATTAATACGGGTGAAACAACGAATACAATTAATTAAGCTCACCCCTTTTAGGGTGCAGTACATGACTTACATAACTTGAAAATAATTTAACAATAAGTGTAATCCTAATTAACAATTAAATTATTTACAATCAAAAATAAGAAACACAATCTGAAGGTAACCATGAATAACTTTAAAAAGCAATTAAATCTCCCTTAATGACCACTTTGAGAGATTAACAACAATAATGGAAAGTAATTACATACAGAGGTTAACAAGAATTACAACCTCGAGTGTAATCCCTGGTGGTGCAGAAACAATTGAAACACAAAAACCACCCCCCAACCATTAATTCCTTACCTCGTGAGAAACCATGCATTAGATATTATTTGTCGTTAACGTCGGGGTACATTAAATCATCCCCGTATTAATCATCAAATTGAAAAGTTGATTCATTTTTGTATCAATTAAGGGGGAAATTTTCATCCACTGACAGCTGTCAGTTTGTTTGTAACGGGGTGCAATTTTCGCCGATGGTAATTATTCGCGGCATTATTAATTACTTCCCATTGCAGAAACACACAGGAATTCTCATCACTTGTCTTTTTTTAATAAGTAATTGAATTATTCGTGTAATCCACTTAACAAACACAGTTTTGTATGTTGGGTTGCCTACGACTATTATTATTGTTATTAAATTACAGTTTGCTTTTTATCAATTGAATAAAATAAAGAAAATATTATTATTTCTCATTTATTATTAAATTATTATTCATAATTTTAGTATGATTTAAATGATAATCTATGAAGTGGTGTAAGAGGTATTATATTGTACATCTTAAAATGATAATCTATGAAGTGACTGTTAAGGTATTATGTTGTATATCTTGAAATAATAATCTATGAAGTTATCTTCATATGGTACAAAAGGACTGCCAAATGAAAATTTGATTTCGTGATTAATATATTTCACATCTTTATCGAAAATGGTTAAATTTTTTAATTGTGTTGTCTATAATATTGTTTTTGACTAATGTATGTTATATTATATTTATATATTCAATAAATTACTATTAACTTCTTATATTGTTTAAAATATAAAGTTGTGTATCTTGGTATACAAATCTAAGGAATTTCTAGTGTAAATTATGTTGCCTAAATATAGAAACAATTAAAAAAATTAAATTGAATATCTTCAAATGATAATCTATTATTTTAGTCTATATTGGGCCAGCCACAGTAGGTTTTGAGAAGTCCCGCAATTTAAGTGAAATAATTCTAAATGACGTGGATGTTTAATTATCTTTATAAAATAATTATTGAGCCACTTACATTTTAAACTAAATTAATCTCTTATTTTTCTTTTTGGTTTCACTTTCCCACTTGTCATATGAACATTTTAAAAATGTTTATATAAAATTATTCTTAAAAAATGGGATTATTTTTTATACCAAAATAAAGTACTACAAACATTCCCTGTCCTACATGCAGTCAAAATTATTTGTATATATTATTTGTTTACATTGTTAGTATAATTATAATTTTTATGTAATGCGTGAAAGGAATAATAAATAAATTGTAATATTTTTTTATTAATTAAATAAAGGTGTGCTAAATAATTAAAATTCTTAAATTGAAAACAAACATATTTATTAACAGATAAACATAAATTTATGAATTTATAAACATTAAAGAATTAATAAAGTTCTACATATTTATAAATTAAAATATAATACTAACATATAAATTTACAACTGCATTTTTAAATGAATTAAAGTTATCCTAAAGGTAAAGCATGCGATCATTTCTTGGTACAACATTTGCTTTCATTGTCAACTAATCAAAATTTTGGTTTCAATAGCAAGTGAAAGAAAATACTTTTTTATACTTTAAATTTTAAACTTGTAAATGACAAACGTGTAAAGGCACAAATTGCACAAACAAGTGTTTGCTTTTAGTTTATCTTAAAAATTAACCTAAAAAAAATCTAGGTGTAAAGAATAATTACAAACGCTAGTTAAAAGTAAAGAAGGAAATATTAATTAATTTATAATAAATTAAGCAAACACACTTTTTTCATTATTTATGATAATGATGTTATAATCATATTAATGATTAGAAAATAAGTTTTTAAATTTAAAGAAATCAGTATAATTTGTTATATACAATTTGTAACGATTAAATTAACAAAATTAAACTTATGAATTAAACACATTTTTTACTGTTTTTTTTTGTTATTCATAACTTATTGTTTGATGATAATACGTTGATGTATTAAAAATGCATTTTTAATCATAAAATAAGTTATAAATGTAAAAAGTGTGTTTAATTTATTATCTAAAACCGAGTAGAATAATACATCATTGGTATTAGCTTCACAAGATTTAAAATAACTTTGGCAAAGTTAATTAGAAAATAAGCAACTAAAATTAATATCCTTAAATACGACAATTAATATTTTGTGATATTGTAGAAATTATTATAAATATTGAAGTAATTAAAACAGTGAATTCAGAAAATATTATAATTCGTATTCAAAAATTTAATTTCTGTATAAGTCACTAATTAATTGTTTGTCAAAAAGACACAATACCATCTAAATTCACTGTTTTCAAGAATTATAAATGTAACTGAAAATTTAAACACTAAACCAAATATATATCTTCATTTGAAATTCTTAAAAACGTTAAGAATCAAGAATCAGATTTCAATAAATTTAAAACATATTCACATTTGTTTTCAAACTCAAAAACTTTTTAAATGGATACTAATGATTTAAAATTTAATTTGACGCTGAATTCGAGAGTAAACATAATATTAAATCTTTAAAAAAATCAAATGAAGATATATATTTAGTTGTACAAATCATATCAGTATTTAGAGATTACATTTTAAAGTTGATTATAAATAAACGCATTAAACGCACCTTCTTCGCGACATCTGTAATATCTTCTTAAAAACTGTACATCCATCTTGAGAAGTGATGCATATATTGAAAGACAATTCCAAGAAAATATCCTACAAAAAATAAAAATTATTAAATACTTTTTACTGTTAATATTAATATTACAAGGATTTATTTTTTTAGTGACTATAGTTTCGTTCAAGGCATATATTTATACAGAAAGAAATAATGAGCATTATATAAAATCAGTCTGTTCATTTAGTAATCTACAATAAAGGGCTTTAATATATTTGATTTTTAACGAGAATTCAAGGAAGAGCTTTTAATTAAAACACTAACCTTGAATGTTCTTTCCTTGAAATGCTGTTAACGATCTTTAAATGGAAGTGGCTTTTTGACCAGAGAACATTTTCCTTCTCCAATTATAGAAAATCTGCTGTTTACCATCCTCGAATGGAGATTTCTCGCCTTTAGGACAATGCCCTTCTTCATTCACAGGAGTGAAGCTTATACCGGCAACATCTCGGTTTTTCTGTAATCTTGAATGATCGCGTTCTGCTTAGAGATTTCCTACCCTCAGGAGATTATACCGGCAACAACTCGGTCATCACTACATTTCCAGTTTTTCCTCCAGGTTAGCCAGAAAATTTGAGCTGTAAAAAGAAACATATACTAAATTTAAAGTATAACTTTTAGGAACGAATAATAGCTTACTTTATTTATTCAGACTAGCCATTTCGCAGCCCTTTTTGGAAACCATTTGTTTTGTTCTCCTCGGCAGATATAATCCCACTAAAGGGTTCACGACTACAATCCGAAAAGGTTTGAGTCTATTAACTTTTCATTCTCTATTGAGAATGAAAGGCTCGGCCGTTTAGATGCGCATTTTTCGCCTGTCGATCTGAATTAATCCACCTATTAAGATAATAAAAAGCAATTAACAAAACACATTTTTAAAAATAAATCAATTTAAATAATTCCTTACCATATTAAAAAAAAATATTTCTAGACATTCAAAACTTCTCCTTGTTGATGAATCTAAATCATGGATTCTAAACAAAATTCTGTAACGAACAAACTACAAAATCATATAATAAAAAATATACGAAAGCTTTCGGTAACTTTCAAAAGTGTGTTCCATTTATATTAATACACACATGTCAATCATTCTGGCCATTTTCACTCCGTCACCTTGCATTCAACTAAAACTAATTACCAAACCCTCGAAACTTATTGCACTTATTGTTCGATCTGGAAGAAAACTCCTCGCGGTCCAATCTTCAAACTCCTGAGCTTTCAAGACGTCTTGATGACTCAGAAAAGTCTACTGAACTGTGCTTCTCTCTATCCCAATGATAGGATTGGTGGAGAACATCATATCTGAAATAAAAGAGAGAACACAGATTTAAATAATTTTAAATAACACATTACAAAGCCACCTTACCTTATTTTATTACTTTTTTGTTTCTATTATTCAAATGAAGAGTTAAGGGTGCGTCCATCCTTCTAACAGGCTGAAAATAAACTGGCAAGCTCCTCTCAAACTTTCCTGGAAGATCCTGCCCACTTTAGGTTGATCTGTGCCCACGTATTTGCACTTTTGGTCGATCCAGGAGAAATCAATTCTCCTCACGCACTAGCACATCACAACGCGCACTTTAAACCACTCACGCACTACGGATTATCACCATCACGCACTTTCACTTTTGGTCGATCCAGGAGACTATAAGCTCCTCGCGCACTGCACACTTTTGGTCGATCCAGGAGACTATAAGCTCCTCGCGCACTGCGACACTTAAACCCGCACTCTACACTTTTAAACACTCACGCACTACGGTTGAACACTTTCGCGCACTTATTGGTCGATCTGGAAGGAAACTCCTAGCGGTCCAATCTTCAAACTCCTGAGCTT
This sequence comes from Ontholestes murinus, assembly GCA_963969525.1. Classification (NCBI taxonomy): domain Eukaryota; kingdom Metazoa; phylum Arthropoda; class Insecta; order Coleoptera; family Staphylinidae; genus Ontholestes; species Ontholestes murinus. Next base: position 2,867,200 of record OZ018391.1, read on the forward strand.
TCTAGGCGTCTTGATGACTCAGATAAGGAAACTGGAGGGTGATGTAAAACACAAAAGGCTCACTTTAATCCTTTCAAGGTGCTGTAAACACAATATTATAATCTTGCATTAGTCAAACCCAAAATACTTACATTTTTTCTTTGAAACAAAATCAACGACAATCTCTATGGATAATAAAAACAAAAAGAGCTCTGAAACAGACAAACTATAAAGTCAAATAATAAAATATATGTTATAACTTTCGTCAACTTTCAAAAGTGTGTTCCATTTATATTAATACACACTTCTCTATCATTCTGTCCACTTTCACTATGTCATCTTGCATTCAACTAAAACTAATTACGCAATCCTCCGAACTGTGTTTCTCTCTATTCCAAGGATAGGGTATTGGTGGAGAACATCATATCTGAAATAAAAAAAAGAAAACAGATTAAAATGATTTTAAATAACACATTACAAAGCCATCTTACCTTATTTTATTTTATTTTTCTATTATTCAAATGAAGAGTCAAGGGTGCGTCAATCCTTCAAACAGGCTGAAAATAAACTGGCAAGCTCCTCGCAAACTCTCCTGGAAGATCCTGCCCACTTTTTTTAGGTTGATCCACGTATTTGCACTTTTGGTCGATCCAGGAGAAATCAATTCTCCTCGCGCACTAACACTTCACAACACGCACTACGGATTTTCACCATCACGCACTTGCACTTTTGGTCGATCCAGGAGACTATAAGCTCCTCGCGCACTGCGACACTTAAACCCGCACTCTACACTTTTAAACACTCACGCACTACGGTTGAACACTTTCGCGCACTTATTGGTCGATCTGGAAGAAAACTCCTAGCGGTCCAATCTTCAAACTCCTGAGCTTTCTAGGCGTCTTGATGACTCAGATAAGGAAACTGGAGTGTGATGTAAAACACAAAAGGCTCACTTCAATCCTTTCAAGGTGCTGTAAACACAATATTATAATCTTGCACGAGTCAAACCCAAAATACTTACATTTTTGCTTTGAAACAAAGTCAACGACAATCTCTATGGACAATAAAAACAAAAAAGGCTCTGAAACAGACAAACTATAAAGTCAAATAATAAAATATATGTTATAACTTTCGTCAACTTTCAAAAGTGTGTTCCTTTTATATTAATACACACTTCTCTATCATTCTGTCCACTTTCACCCCGTCATCTTGCATTCAACTAAAACTAATTACACAACCCTGCAAACTGTGCCTCTCTCTATCCCAAGGGCAGGGTAGTGGTAAGGAATATCATATCTGAAATAAAAGAGAAACAAGAGATTTAAATGATTTAAATAACACATCAAAAAACAAACTTACATTATTTTATTATTTTTTGTTCCTATATACTTCTAAATGGCTGCAAATAAACTTCATCGCAGACTATCCTGGAAGATCCTGCCCATTTTAGGTTGATCCGTTCTCACGTACTTTCACTTTTGGTCGATCCAGGAGAATTATATACTCCTCGCGCACTAGCACTTCACACCGCGCACTGAGACACTTAAACGCGCACTTTATTAAACCACACGCGCACTACGAATTAACACCATCGCGCACTTACACTTTTGGTCGATCCAGGAGACTTAAAGCTCCTCGCGCACTGCGACACTTAAACCCGCACTCACTTTTCTTTGCACTACTAAACACTATCGCGCACTTATTGGTCGATCCAGGAGCATATAAACTCCTCGCGGAAGATCAATCTTCTTCCATGTTCGTCGATCCAGGAGACTTAGCCCCTCGCGCACTACTAAACAGTCCAACGTTTTCGCGCACTACTTATTGTTCAAAACACTAAGGGTCGATCCAAGAGTATATACTCTTCGCGCGCGTTTCTTCCGAATTCCTGATGGTGGTCCTTGAAACGAAACAAATGCTCCTCGATCTTCATTCCATCCAAAAATCTACAGCCCTCATAATCCACCACTATTACAGATTTGAAAGACACACAGCCAGTTTGGCCCGTAATCACTTACAAACAAGCGATTAATTACGGGCCATTGAAGATGATTACGTAGCCAGTTTTTGTTGCGAACCAAAACGAACAGACAAGGACCAAGGAGACAACAGATGTACCAAACCGACCAAGTACGAACCAATTGACATTTTGGAGACAGTTTAGGCCGTAATCACTTACCAACAAGTGATTAGTTACCGGCCAATGAAGATGATTACGACGCCAGCTATTTGTTGCGAACCGAAACGAACAGAAGAGGACCAAGGAGACAACAGATGTACCAAACCGACAAAGTACGAACCTATTGACATTTTGGAGACAGTTTAGGCCGTAATCACTTACCAACAAGCGATTAGCTACCGGCCATTGAAGATAAATTACGAAGCCAGTTATTTGTTGCGAACCAAAACGAACAGACGAGGACCAAGGAGACAACAGATGTACCAAACCGACCAAGTACGAACCAGTTGACATTTTGGAAATTGTTTAGGCCGTAATCACTTACCAACAAGCGATTAGTTACCGGCCATTGAAGATAAATTACGAAGTCAGTTATTTGTTGCGAACCAAAACGAACAGACGAGGACCAAGGAGACAACAGATGTACCAAACCGACCAAGTACGAACCAATTGACATTTGACCAACAAGCAATTAGTTTTTGGATATTGAAGATAGATTACGAAGCCAGTTATTTGTTGCGAACCAAAGCAAACAGACGAGGACCAAGGAGACAACAGATGTACCAAACCGACCAAGTACGAACCAGTTGACATTTTGGAGACAGTTTAGGCCGTAATCACTTACCAACAAGCGATTAGCTACCGGCCATTGAAGATAAATTACGAAGTCAGTTATTTGTTGCGATCCAAAACGAACAGACGAGGACCAAGGAGTCAACAGATGTACCAAACCGACCAAGTACGAACCAAGTGACATTTTGGAAATTGTTTAGGCCGTAATCACTTACCAACAAGCGATTAGTTACCAGCCATTGAAGATAGAATACGAAGCCAGTTATTTGTTGCAAACCAAAACGAACAGACGAGGACCAAGGAGTCAACAGATGTACCAAACCGACCAAGTACGAACCAATTGACATTTTGGAAATAGTTTAGGCCGTAATCACTTAGCAACTAGCGATTAGTTACCAGCCATTGAAGATAGTTTACGAAGCCAGTTATTTGTTGCGAACCAAAACGAACAGACGAGGACCACGGAGACAACAGATGTACCAAACCGATCAAGTACGAACCAAGTGACATTTTGGAAATAGTTTAGGCCGTAATCACTTACCAACAAGCGATTAGTTACCAGCCATTGAAGATAGATTACGAAGCCAGTTATTTGTTGCGAACCAAAACGAACAAACGAGGACAAAGGAGACAACAGATGTACCAAACCAATCAAGTACGAACCAATTGACATTTTGGAAATAGCTTAGGCCGTAATCACTTACCAACAAGCGATTAGTTACCGACCATTGAAGATAGTTTACGAAGCCAGTTATTTGTTGCGAACCAAAACGAACAGACGAGGACCACGGAGACAACAGATGTACCAAACCGACCAAGTACGAACCAAGTGACATTTTGGAAATAGTTTAGGCCGTAATCACTTAGCAACTAGCGATAAGTTACCAGCCATTGAAGATAGTTTACGAAGCCAGTTATTTGTTGCGAACCAAAACGAACAGACGAGGACCAAGGAGTCAACAGATGTACCAAACCGACCAAGTACGAACCAAGTGACATTTTGGAAATAGTTTAGGCCGTAATCACTTAGCAACTAGCGATAAGTTACCAGCCATTGAAGATAGTTTACGAAGCCAGTTATTTGTTGCGAACCAAAACGAACAGACGAGGACAAAGGAGACAACAGATGTACTAAACCAATCAAGTACGAATCAATTGACATTTTGGAAATAGCTTAGGCCGTAATCACTTAGCAACTAGCGATTAGTTACCAGCCATTGAAGATAGTTTACGAAGCCAGTTATTTGTTGCGAACCAAAACGAACAGAGAAGTACCAAGGAGACAACAGTTGTACCAAACCGACCAAGTACGAACCAATTGACATTTTGGAAATAGTTTAGGCCGTAATCACTTAGCAACTAGCGATTAGTTACCAGCCATTGAAGATAGTTTACGAAGCCAGTTATTTGTTGCAAACCAAAACGAACAGACGAGGACCACGGAGACAACAGATGTACCAAACCGACCAAGTACGAACCAAGTGACATTTTGGAAATAGTTAAGGTCGTAATCACTTAGCAACTAGCGATAAGTTACCAGCCATTGAAGATAGTTTACGAAGCCAGTTATTTGTTGCGAACCAAAACGAACAGACGAGGACCAAGGAGTCAACAGATGTACCAAACCGACCAAGTACGAACCAAGTGACATTTTGGAAATTGTTTAGGCCGTAATCACTTACCAACAAGCGATTAGTTACCAGCCATTGAAGATAGAATACGAAGCCAGTTATTTGTTGCAAACCAAAACGAACAGACGAGGACCAAAGAATCAACAGATGTACCAAACCGACCAAGTACGAACCAATTGACATTTTGGAAATAGTTTAGGCCGTAATCACTTAGCAACTAGCGATTAGTTACCAGCCATTGAAGATAGTTTACGAAGCCAGTTATTTGTTGCGAACCAAAACGAACAGACGAGGACCACGGAGACAACAGATGTACCAAACCGATCAAGTACGAACCAAGTGACATTTTGGAAATAGTTTAGGCCGTAATCACTTACCAACAAGCGATTAGTTACCAGCCATTGAAGATAGTTTACGAAGCCAGTTATTTGTTGCGAACCAAAACGAACAGACGAGGACCACGGAGACAACAGATGTACCAAACCGATCAAGTACGAACCAAGTGACATTTTGGAAATAGTTTAGGCCGTAATCACTTACCAACAAGCGATTAGTTACCAGCCATTGAAGATAGTTTACGAAGCCAGTTATTTGTTGCGAACCAAAACGAACAGACGAGGACCAAGGAGTCAACAGATGTACCAAACCGACCAAGTACGAACCAAGTGACATTTTGGAAATAGTTTAGGCCGTAATCACTTAGCAACTAGCGATAAGTTACCAGCCATTGAAGATAGTTTACGAAGCCAGTTATTTGTTGCGAACCAAAACGAACAGACGAGGACAAAGGAGACAACAGATGTACTAAACCAATCAAGTACGAACCAATTGACATTTTGGAAATAGCTTAGGCCGTAATCACTTAGCAACTAGCGATTAGTTACCAGCCATTGAAGATAGTTTACGAAGCCAGTTATTTGTTGCGAACCAAAACGAACAGAGAAGTACCAAGGAGACAACAGTTGTACCAAACCGACCAAGTACGAACCAATTGACATTTTGGAAATAGTTTAGGCCGTAATCACTTAGCAACTAGCGATTAGTTACCAGCCATTGAAGATAGTTTACGAAGCCAGTTATTTGTTGCAAACCAAAACGAACAGACGAGGACCACGGAGACAACAGATGTACCAAACCGACCAAGTACGAACCAGTTGACATTTTGAAAACAGTTTAGGCCGTAATCACTTACCAACAAGCGATTAGCTACCGGCCATTGAAGATAAATTACGAAGCCAGTTATTTGTTGCGAACCAAAACGAACAGACGAGGACCAAGGAGACAAAAGATGTACCAAACCGACCAAGTACGAACCAGTTGACATTTTGGAGACAGTTTAGGCCGTAATCACTTACCAACAAGCGATTAGTTACCAGCCATTGAAGATAGAATACGAAGCCAGTTATTTGTTTCAAACCAAAACGAACAGACGAGGACCAAGGAGTCAACAGATGTACCAAACCGACCAAGTACGAACCAAGTGACATTTTGGAAATTGTTTAGGCCGTAATCACTTACCAACAAGCGATTAGTTACCAGCCATTGAAGATAGATTACGAAGCCAGTTATTTGTTGCGAACCAAAACGAACAGACGAGGACCAAGGAGTCAACAGATGTACCAAACCGACCAAGTACGAACCAAGTGACATTTTGGAAATAGTTTAGGCCGTAATCACTTACCAACAAGCGATTAGTTACCAGCCATTGAAGATAGAATACGAAGCCAGTTATTTGTTGCGAACCAAAACGAACAGACGAGGACCAAGGAGTCAAGAGATGTACCAAACCGACCAAGTACGAACCAAGTGACATTTTGGAAATAGTTTAGGCCGTAATCACTTACCAACAAGCGATTAGTTACCAGCCATTGAAGATAGAATACGAAGCCAGTTATTTGTTGCGAACCAAAACGAACAGACGAGGACCAAGGAGTCAAGAGATGTACCAAACCGACCAAGTACGAACCAAGTGACATTTTGGAAATTGTTTAGGCCGTAATCACTTACCAACAAGCGATTAGTTACCAGCCATTGAAGATAGATTACGAAGCCAGTTATTTGTTGCGAACCAAAACGAACAGAAAAGTACCAAGGAGACAACAGTTGTACCAAACCGACCAAGTACGAACCAATTGACATTTTGGACATAGTTTAGGCCGTAATCACTTAGCAACTAGCGATTAGTTACCAGCCATTGAAGATAGTTTACGAAGCCAGTTATTTGTTGCAAACCAAAACGAACAGACGAGGACCACGGAGACAACAGATGTACCAAACCGACCAAGTACGAACCAAGTGACATTTTGGAAATAGTTTAAAACCGACCAAGTACGAACCAAGTGACATTTTGGAAATAGTTTAGGCTCTAATCCCTTACCAACAAGCGATTAGTTACCAGCCATTGAAGATAGAATACGAAGCCAGTTATTTGTTGCGAACCAAAACGAACAGACGAGGACCAAGGAGTCAAGAGATGTACCAAACCGACCAAGTACGAACCAAGTGACATTTTGGAAATAGTTTAGGCCGTAATCACTTACCAACAAGCGATTAGTTACCAGCCATTGAAGATAGAATACGAAGCCAGTTATTTGTTGCGAACCAAAACGAACAGACGAGGACCAAGGAGTCAAGAGATGTACCAAACCGACCAAGTACGAACCAAGTGACATTTTGGAAATAGTTTAGGCCGTAATCACTTACCAACAAGCGATTAGTTACCAGCCATTGAAGATAGAATACGAAGCCAGTTATTCTTTGCGTACCAAAACGAACAGACGAGGACCAAGGAGTCAAGAGATGTACCAAACCGACCAAGTACGAACCAAGTGACATTTTGGAAATAGTTTAGGCCGTAATCACTTACCAACAAGCGATTAGTTACCAGCCATTGAAGATAGAATACGAAGCCAGTTATTTGTTGCGAACCAAAACGAACAGACGAGGACCAAGGAGTCAAGAGATGTACCAAACCGACCAAGTACGAACCAAGTGACATTTTGGAAATAGTTTAGGCCGTAATCACTTACCAACAAGCGATTAGTTACCAGCCATTGAAGATAGAATACGAAGCCAGTTATTTGTTGCGAACCAAAACGAACAGACGAGGACCAAGGAGTCAAGAGATGTACCAAACCGACCAAGTACGAACCAAGTGACATTTTGGAAATAGTTTAGGCCGTAATCACTTACCAACAAGCGATTAGTTACCAGCCATTGAAGATAGAATACGAAGCCAGTTATTTGTTGCGAACCAAAACGAACAGACGAGGACCAAGGAGTCAAGAGATGTACCAAACCGATCAAGTACGAACCAATTGACATTTTGGAAATTGTTTAGGCCGTAATCACTTACCAACAAGCGTTTAGTTACCAGCCATTGAAGATAGTTTACGAAGCCAGTTATTTGTTGCGAACCAAAACGAACAGAGAAGTACCAAGGAGACAACAGTTGTACCAAACCGACCAAGTACGAACCAATTGACATTTTGGAAATAGTTTAGGCCGTAATCACTTAGCAACTGGCGATTAGTTACCAGCCATTGAAGATAGTTTACGAAGCCAGTTATTTGTTGCAAACCAAAACGAACAGACGAGGACCACGGAGACAACAGATGTACCAAACCGACCAAGTACGAACCAAGTGACATTTTGGAAAATGTTTAGGCCATAATCACTTACCAACAAGCGATTAGTTACCAGCCATTGAAGATAGATTACGAAGCCAGTTATTTGTTGCGAACCAAAACGAACAGACGAGGACCAAGGAGACAACAGATGTACCAAACCGACCAAGTACGAACCAAGTGACATTTTGGAAATAGTTTAGGCCGTAATCACTTAGCAACTAGCGATAAGTTACCAGCCATTGAAGATAGTTTACGAAGCCAGTTATTTGTTGCGAACCAAAACGAACAGACGAGGACCAAGGAGTCAACAGATGTACCAAACCGACCAAGTACGAACCAAGTGACATTTTGGAAATAGTTTAGGCCGTAATCACTTACCAACAAGCGATTAGTTACCAGCCATTGAAGATAGAATACGAAGCCAGTTATTTTTTGCGTACCAAAACGAACAGACGAGGACCAAGGAGTCAAGAGATGTACCAAACCGACCAAGTACGAACCAAGTGACATTTTGGAAATAGTTTAGGCCGTAATCACTTACCAACAAGCGATTAGTTACCAGCCATTGAAGATAGAATACGAAGCCAGTTATTTGTTGCGTACCAAAACGAACAGAGAAGTACCAAGGAGACAACAGTTTTACCAAACCGACCAAGTACGAACCAAGTGACATTTTGGAAATAGTTTAGGCCGTAATCACTTACCAACAAGCGATTAGTTACCAGCCATTGAAGATAGAATACGAAGCCAGTTATTTTTTGCGTACCAAAACGAACAGACGAGGACCAAGGAGTCAAGAGATGTACCAAACCGACCAAGTACGAACCAAGTGACATTTTGGAAATAGTTTAGGCCGTAATCACTTACCAACAAGCGATTAGTTACCAGCCATTGAAGATAGAATACGAAGCCAGTTATTTTTTGCGTACCAAAACGAACAGACGAGGACCAAGGAGTCAAGAGATGTACCAAACCGACCAAGTACGAACCAAGTGACATTTTGGAAATAGTTTAGGCCGTAATCACTTACCAACAAGCGATTAGTTACCAGCCATTGAAGATAGTTTACGAAGCCAGTAATTTGTTGCGTACCAAAACGAACAGACGAGGACCAAGGAGTCAACAGATGTACCAAACCGACCAAGTACGAACCAAGTGACATTTTGGAAATAGTTTAGGCCGTAATCACTTACCAACAAGCGATTAGTTACCAGCCATTGAAGATAGAATACGAAGCCAGTTATTTTTTGCGTACCAAAACGAACAGACGAGGACCAAGGAGTCAAGAGATGTACCAAACCGACCAAGTACGAACCAAGTGACATTTTGGAAATAGTTTAGGCCGTAATCACTTACCAACAAGCGATTAGTTACCAGCCATTGAAGATAGAATACGAAGCCAGTTATTTGTTGCGTACCAAAACGAACAGAGAAGTACCAAGGAGACAACAGTTTTACCAAACCGACCAAGTACGAACCAAGTGACATTTTGGAAATAGTTTAGGCCGTAATCACTTACCAACAAGCGATTAGTTACCAGCCATTGAAGATAGAATACGAAGCCAGTTATTTTTTGCGTACCAAAACGAACAGACGAGGACCAAGGAGTCAAGAGATGTACCAAACCGACCAAGTACGAACCAAGTGACATTTTGGAAATAGTTTAGGCCGTAATCACTTACCAACAAGCGATTAGTTACCAGCCATTGAAGATAGAATACGAAGCCAGTTATTTTTTGCGTACCAAAACGAACAGACGAGGACCAAGGAGTCAAGAGATGTACCAAACCGACCAAGTACGAACCAAGTGACATTTTGGAAATAGTTTAGGCCGTAATCACTTACCAACAAGCGATTAGTTACCAGCCATTGAAGATAGAATACGAAGCCAGTTATTTGTTGCGTACCAAAACGAACAGAGAAGTACCAAGGAGACAACAGTTTTACCAAACCGACCAAGTACGAACCAAGTGACATTTTGGAAATAGTTTAGGCCGTAATCACTTACCAACAAGCGATTAGTTACCAGCCAATGAAGATAGAATACGAAGCCAGTTATTTGTTGCGAACCAAAACGAACAGACGAGGACCAAGGAGTCAAGAGATGTACCAAACCGACCAAGTACGAACCAATTGACATTTTGGAAATAGTTTAGGCCGTAATCACTTAGCAACTGGCGATTAGTTACCAGCCATTGAAGATAGTTTACGAAGCCAGTTATTTGTTGCAAACCAAAACGAACAGACGAGGACCACGGAGACAACAGATGTACCAAACCGACCAAGTACGAACCAAGTGACATTTTGGAAAATGTTTAGGCCATAATCACTTACCAACAAGCGATTAGTTACCAGCCATTGAAGATAGATTACGAAGCCAGTTATTTGTTGCGAACCAAAACGAACAGACGAGGACCAAGGAGACAACAGATGTACCAAACCGACCAAGTACGAACCAAGTGACATTTTGGAAATAGTTTAGGCCGTAATCACTTAGCAACTAGCGATAAGTTACCAGCCATTGAAGATAGTTTACGAAGCCAGTTATTTGTTGCGAACCAAAACGAACAGACGAGGACCAAGGAGTCAACAGATGTACCAAACCGACCAAGTACGAACCAAGTGACATTTTGGAAATAGTTTAGGCCGTAATCACTTACCAACAAGCGATTAGTTACCAGCCATTGAAGATAGAATACGAAGCCAGTTATTTTTTGCGTACCAAAACGAACAGACGAGGACCAAGGAGTCAAGAGATGTACCAAACCGACCAAGTACGAACCAAGTGACATTTTGGAAATAGTTTAGGCCGTAATCACTTACCAACAAGCGATTAGTTACCAGCCATTGAAGATAGTTTACGAAGCCAGTAATTTGTTGCGTACCAAAACGAACAGACGAGGACCAAGGAGTCAACAGATGTACCAAACCGACCAAGTACGAACCAAGTGACATTTTGGAAATAGTTTAGGCCGTAATCACTTACCAACAAGCGATTAGTTACCAGCCATTGAAGATAGAATACGAAGCCAGTTATTTGTTGCAAACCAAAACGAACAGAGAAGTACCAAGGAGACAACAGTTTTACCAAACCGACCAAGTACGAACCAAGTGACATTTTGGAAATAGTTTAGGCCGTAATCACTTACCAACAAGCGATTAGTTACCAGCCATTGAAGATAGTTTACGAAGCCAGTAATTTGTTGCGTACCAAAACGAACAGACGAGGACCAAGGAGTCAACAGATGTACCAAACCGACCAAGTACGAACCAAGTGACATTTTGGAAATAGTTTAGGCCGTAATCACTTACCAACAAGCGATTAGTTACCAGCCATTGAAGATAGAATACGAAGCCAGTTATTTGTTGCAAACCAAAACGAACAGAGAAGTACCAAGGAGACAACAGTTTTACCAAACCGACCAAGTACGAACCAAGTGACATTTTGGAAATAGTTTAGGCCGTAATCACTTACCAACAAGCGATTAGTTACCAGCCAATGAAGATAGAATACGAAGCCAGTTATTTGTTGCGAACCAAAACGAACAGACGAGGACCAAGGAGTCAAGAGATGTACCAAACCGACCAAGTACGAACCAAGTGACATTTTGGAAATAGTTTAGGCCGTAATCACTTACCAACAAGCGATTAGTTACCAGCCATTGAAGATAGAATACGAAGCCAGTTATTTGTTGCGAACCAAAACGAACAGAGAAGTACCAAGGAGACAACAGTTTTACCAAACCGACCAAGTACGAACCAAGTGACATTTTGGAAATAGTTTAGGCCGTAATCACTTACCAACAAGCGATTAGTTACCAGCCATTGAAGATAGAATACGAAGCCAGTTATTTTTTGCGTACCAAAACGAACAGACGAGGACCAAGGAGTCAACAGATGTACCAAACCGACCAAGTACGAACCAAGTGACATTTTGGAAATAGTTTAGGCTCTAATCCCTTACCAACAAGCGATTAGTTACCAGCCATTGAAGATAGAATACAAAGCCAGTTATTTTTTGCGTACCAAAACGAACAGACGAGGACCAAGGAGTCAAGAGATGTACCAAACCGACCAAGTACGAACCAAATGACATTTTGGAAATAATTTAGGCCGTAATCACTTACCAACAAGCGATTAGTTACCAGCCATTGAAGATAGAATACGAAGCCAGTTATTTGTTGCGAACCAAAACGAACAGACGAGGACCAAGGAGTCAAGAGATGTACCAAACCGACCAAGTACGAACCAAGTGACATTTTGGAAATAGTTTAGGCCGTAATCACTTACCAACAAGCGATTAGTTACCAGCCATTGAAGATAGAATACGAAGCCAGTTATTTTTTGCGTACCAAAACGAACAGACGAGGACCAAGGAGTCAAGAGATGTACCAAACCGACCAAGTACGAACCAAGTGACATTTTGGAAATAGTTTAGGCCGTAATCACTTACCAACAAGCGATTAGTTACCAGCCATTGAAGATAGAATACGAAGCCAGTTATTTGTTGCAAACCAAAACGAACAGAGAAGTACCAAGGAGACAACAGTTTTACCAAACCGACCAAGTACGAACCAAGTGACATTTTGGAAATAGTTTAGGCCGTAATCACTTACCAACAAGCGATTAGTTACCAGCCATTGAAGATAGTTTACGAAGCCAGTAATTTGTTGCGTACCAAAACGAACAGACGAGGACCAAGGAGTCAACAGATGTACCAAACCGACCAAGTACGAACCAAGTGACATTTTGGAAATAGTTTAGGCCGTAATCACTTACCAACAAGCGATTAGTTACCAGCCATTGAAGATAGAATACGAAGCCAGTTATTTGTTGCGTACCAAAACGAACAGAGAAGTACCAAGGAGACAACAGTTTTACCAAACCGACCAAGTACGAACCAAGTGACATTTTGGAAATAGTTTAGGCCGTAATCACTTACCAACAAGCGATTAGTTACCAGCCAATGAAGATAGAATACGAAGCCAGTTATTTGTTGCGAACCAAAACGAACAGACGAGGACCAAGGAGTCAAGAGATGTACCAAACCGACCAAGTACGAACCAAGTGACATTTTGGAAATAGTTTAGGCCGTAATCACTTACCAACAAGCGATTAGTTACCAGCCATTGAAGATAGAATACGAAGCCAGTTATTTGTTGCAAACCAAAACGAACAGAGAAGTACCAAGGAGACAACAGTTTTACCAAACCGACCAAGTACGAACCAAGTGACATTTTGGAAATAGTTTAGGCCGTAATCACTTACCAACAAGCGATTAGTTACCAGCCATTGAAGATAGAATACGAAGCCAGTTATTTTTTGCGTACCAAAACGAACAGACGAGGACCAAGGAGTCAACAGATGTACCAAACCGACCAAGTACGAACCAAGTGACATTTTGGAAATAGTTTAGGCTCTAATCCCTTACCAACAAGCGATTAGTTACCAGCCATTGAAGATAGAATACAAAGCCAGTTATTTTTTGCGTACCAAAACGAACAGACGAGGACCAAGGAGTCAAGAGATGTACCAAACCGACCAAGTACGAACCAAATGACATTTTGGAAATAATTTAGGCCGTAATCACTTACCAACAAGCGATTAGTTACCAGCCATTGAAGATAGAATACGAAGCCAGTTATTTGTTGCGAACCAAAACGAACAGACGAGGACCAAGGAGTCAAGAGATGTACCAAACCGACCAAGTACGAACCAAGTGACATTTTGGAAATAGTTTAGGCCGTAATCACTTACCAACAAGCGATTAGTTACCAGCCATTGAAGATAGAATACGAAGCCAGTTATTTTTTGCGTACCAAAACGAACAGACGAGGACCAAGGAGTCAAGAGATGTACCAAACCGACCAAGTACGAACCAAGTGACATTTTGGAAATAGTTTAGGCCGTAATCACTTACCAACAAGCGATTAGTTACCAGCCATTGAAGATAGAATACGAAGCCAGTTATTTGTTGCAAACCAAAACGAACAGAGAAGTACCAAGGAGACAACAGTTTTACCAAACCGACCAAGTACGAACCAAGTGACATTTTGGAAATAGTTTAGGCCGTAATCACTTACCAACAAGCGATTAGTTACCAGCCAATGAAGATAGAATACGAAGCCAGTTATTTGTTGCGAACCAAAACGAACAGACGAGGACCAAGGAGTCAAGAGATGTACCAAACCGACCAAGTACGAACCAAGTGACATTTTGGAAATAGTTTAGGCCGTAATCACTTACCAACAAGCGATTAGTTACCAGCCATTGAAGATAGAATACGAAGCCAGTTATTTGTTGCAAACCAAAACGAACAGAGAAGTACCAAGGAGACAACAGTTTTACCAAACCGACCAAGTACGAACCAAGTGACATTTTGGAAATAGTTTAGGCCGTAATCACTTACCAACAAGCGATTAGTTACCAGCCATTGAAGATAGAATACGAAGCCAGTTATTTGTTGCGAACCAAAACGAACAGAGAAGTACCAAGGAGACAACAGTTTTACCAAACTGACTAAGTACGTACCAAGTGACATTTTGGAAATAGTTTAGGCCGTAATCACTTACCAACAAGCGATTAGTTACCAGCCATTGAAGATAGAATACGAAGCCAGTTATTTGTTGCAAACCAAAACGAACAGAGAAGTACCAAGGAGACAACAGTTTTACCAAACCGACCAAGTACGAACCAAGTGACATTTTGGAAATAGTTTAGGCCGTAATCACTTACCAACAAGCGATTAGTTACCAGCCATTGAAGATAGAATACGAAGCCAGTTATTTGTTGCAAACCAAAACGAACAGAGAAGTACCAAGGAGACAACAGTTTTACCAAACCGACCAAGTACGAACCAAGTGACATTTTGGAAATAGTTTAGGCCGTAATCACTTACCAACAAGCGATTAGTTACCAGCCAATGAAGATAGAATACGAAGCCAGTTATTTGTTGCAAACCAAAACGAACAGAGAAGTACCAAGGAGACAACAGTTTTACCAAACCGACCAAGTACGAACCAAGTGACATTTTGGAAATAGTTTAGGCCGTAATCACTTACCAACAAGCGATTAGTTACCAGCCATTGAAGATAGAATACGAAGCCAGTTATTTGTTGCAAACCAAAACGAACAGAGAAGTACCAAGGAGACAACAGTTTTACCAAACCGACCAAGTACGAACCAAGTGACATTTTGGAAATAGTTTAGGCCGTAATCACTTACCAACAAGCGATTAGTTACCAGCCAATGAAGATAGAATACGAAGCCAGTTATTTGTTGCGAACCAAAACGAACAGAGAAGTACCAAGGAGACAACAGTTTTACCAAACTGACTAAGTACGTACCAAGTGACATTTTGGAAATAGTTTAGGCCGTAATCACTTACCAACAAGCGATTAGTTACCAGCCATTGAAGATAGAATACGAAGCCAGTTATTTGTTGCAAACCAAAACGAACAGAGAAGTACCAAGGAGACAACAGTTTTACCAAACCGACCAAGTACGAACCAAGTGACATTTTGGAAATAGTTTAGGCCGTAATCACTTACCAACAAGCGATTAGTTACCAGCCATTGAAGATAGAATACGAAGCCAGTTATTTGTTGCAAACCAAAACGAACAGAGAAGTACCAAGGAGACAACAGTTTTACCAAACCGACCAAGTACGAACCAAGTGACATTTTGGAAATAGTTTAGGCCGTAATCACTTACCAACAAGCGATTAGTTACCAGCCATTGAAGATAGAATACGAAGCCAGTTATTTGTTGCAAACCAAAACGAACAGAGAAGTACCAAGGAGACAACAGTTTTACCAAACCGACCAAGTACGAACCAAGTGACATTTTGGAAATAGTTTAGGCCGTAATCACTTACCAACAAGCGATTAGTTACCAGCCATTGAAGATAGAATACGAAGCCAGTTATTTTTTGCGTACCAAAACGAACAGACGAGGACCAAGGAGTCAAGAGATGTACCAAACCGACCAAGTACGAACCAAGTGACATTTTGGAAATAGTTTAGGCCGTAATCACTTACCAACAAGCGATTAGTTACCAGCCATTGAAGATAGAATACGAAGCCAGTTATTTGTTGCGAACCAAAACGAACAGAGAAGTACCAAGGAGACAACAGTTTTACCAAACCGACTAAGTACGTACCAAGTGACATTTTGGAAATAGTTTAGGCCGTAATCACTTACCAACAAGCGATTAGTTACCAGCCATTGAAGATAGAATACGAAGCCAGTTATTTGTTGCAAACCAAAACGAACAGAGAAGTACCAAGGAGACAACAGTTTTACCAAACCGACCAAGTACGAACCAAGTGACATTTTGGAAATAGTTTAGGCCGTAATCACTTACCAACAAGCGATTAGTTACCAGCCATTGAAGATAGTTTACGAAGCCAGTAATTTGTTGCGTACCAAAACGAACAGACGAGGACCAAGGAGTCAACAGATGTACCAAACCGACCAAGTACGAACCAAGTGACATTTTGGAAATAGTTTAGGCCGTAATCACTTACCAACAAGCGATTAGTTACCAGCCATTGAAGATAGAATACGAAGCCAGTTATTTGTTGCAAACCAAAACGAACAGAGAAGTACCAAGGAGACAACAGTTTTACCAAACCGACCAAGTACGAACCAAGTGACATTTTGGAAATAGTTTAGGCCGTAATCACTTACCAACAAGCGATTAGTTACCAGCCATTGAAGATAGAATACGAAGCCAGTTATTTTTTGCGTACCAAAACGAACAGACGAGGACCAAGGAGTCAACAGATGTACCAAACCGACCAAGTACGAACCAAGTGACATTTTGGAAATAGTTTAGGCTCTAATCCCTTACCAACAAGCGATTAGTTACCAGCCATTGAAGATAGAATACAAAGCCAGTTATTTTTTGCGTACCAAAACGAACAGACGAGGACCAAGGAGTCAAGAGATGTACCAAACCGACCAAGTACGAACCAAGTGACATTTTGGAAATAGTTTAGGCCGTAATCACTTACCAACAAGCGATTAGTTACCAGCCATTGAAGATAGAATACGAAGCCAGTTATTTTTTGCGTACCAAAACGAACAGACGAGGACCAAGGAGTCAAGAGATGTACCAAACCGACCAAGTACGAACCAAGTGACATTTTGGAAATAGTTTAGGCCGTAATCACTTACCAACAAGCGATTAGTTACCAGCCATTGAAGATAGAATACAAAGCCAGTTATTTTTTGCGTACCAAAACGAACAGACGAGGACCAAGGAGTCAAGAGATGTACCAAACCGACCAAGTACGAACCAAATGACATTTTGGAAATAGTTTAGGCCGTAATCACTTACCAACAAGCGATTAGTTACCAGCCATTGAAGATAGAATACGAAGCCAGTTATTTGTTGCGAACCAAAACGAACAGACGAGGACCAAGGAGTCAAGAGATGTACCAAACCGACCAAGTACGAACCAAGTGACATTTTGGAAATAGTTTAGGCCGTAATCACTTACCAACAAGCGATTAGTTACCAGCCATTGAAGATAGAATACGAAGCCAGTTATTTTTTGCGTACCAAAACGAACAGACGAGGACCAAGGAGTCAACAGATGTACCAAACCGACCAAGTACGAACCAAGTGACATTTTGGAAATAGTTTAGGCCGTAATCACTTACCAACAAGCGATTAGTTACCAGCCATTGAAGATAGAATACGAAGCCAGTTATTTGTTGCGAACCAAAACGAACAGAGAAGTACCAAGGAGACAACAGTTTTACCAAACCGACTAAGTACGAACCAAGTGACATTTTGGAAATAGTTTAGGCCGTAATCACTTACCAACAAGCGATTAGTTACCAGCCATTGAAGATAGAATACGAAGCCAGTTATTTGTTGCAAACCAAAACGAACAGAGAAGTACCAAGGAGACAACAGTTTTACCAAACCGACCAACTACGAACCAAGTGACATTTTGGAAATAGTTTAGGCCGTAATCACTTACCAACAAGCGATTAGTTACCAGCCATTGAAGATAGTTTACGAAGCCAGTAATTTGTTGCGTACCAAAACGAACAGACGAGGACCAAGGAGTCAACAGATGTACCAAACCGACCAAGTACGAACCAAGTGACATTTTGGAAATAGTTTAGGCCGTAATCACTTACCAACAAGCGATTAGTTACCAGCCATTGAAGATAGAATACGAAGCCAGTTATTTGTTGCAAACCAAAACGAACAGAGAAGTACCAAGGAGACAACAGTTTTACCAAACCGACCAAGTACGAACCAAGTGACATTTTGGAAATAGTTTAGGCCGTAATCACTTACCAACAAGCGATTAGTTACCAGCCATTGAAGATAGAATACGAAGCCAGTTATTTTTTGCGTACCAAAACGAACAGACGAGGACCAAGGAGTCAACAGATGTACCAAACCGACCAAGTACGAACCAAGTGACATTTTGGAAATAGTTTAGGCTCTAATCCCTTACCAACAAGCGATTAGTTACCAGCCATTAAAGATAGAATACAAAGCCAGTTATTTTTTGCGTACCAAAACGAACAGACGAGGACCAAGGAGTCAACAGATGTACCAAACCGACCAAGTACGAACCAAGTGACATTTTGGAAATAGTTTAGGCCGTAATCACTTACCAACAAGCGATTAGTTACCAGCCATTGAAGATAGAATACGAAGCCAGTTATTTGTTGCGAACCAAAACGAACAGACGAGGACCAAGGAGTCAAGAGATGTACCAAACCGACCAAGTACGAACCAAGTGACATTTTGGAAATAGTTTAGGCCGTAATCACTTACCAACAAGCGATTAGTTACCAGCCATTGAAGATAGAATACGAAGCCAGTTATTTGTTGCGAACCAAAACGAACAGACGAGGACCAAGGAGTCAAGAGATGTACCAAACCGACCAAGTACGAACCAAGTGACATTTTGGAAATTGTTTAGGCCGTAATCACTTACCAACAAGCGATTAGTTACCAGCCATTGAAGATAGATTACGAAGCCAGTTATTTGTTGCGAACCAAAACGAACAGAAAAGTACCAAGGAGACAACAGTTGTACCAAACCGACCAAGTACGAACCAATTGACATTTTGGACATAGTTTAGGCCGTAATCACTTAGCAACTAGCGATTAGTTACCAGCCATTGAAGATAGTTTACGAAGCCAGTTATTTGTTGCAAACCAAAACGAACAGACGAGGACCACGGAGACAACAGATGTACCAAACCGACCAAGTACGAACCAAGTGACATTTTGGAAATAGTTTAAAACCGACCAAGTACGAACCAAGTGACATTTTGGAAATAGTTTAGGCTCTAATCCCTTACCAACAAGCGATTAGTTACCAGCCATTGAAGATAGAATACGAAGCCAGTTATTTGTTGCGAACCAAAACGAACAGACGAGGACCAAGGAGTCAAGAGATGTACCAAACCGACCAAGTACGAACCAAGTGACATTTTGGAAATAGTTTAGGCCGTAATCACTTACCAACAAGCGATTAGTTACCAGCCATTGAAGATAGAATACGAAGCCAGTTATTTGTTGCGAACCAAAACGAACAGACGAGGACCAAGGAGTCAAGAGATGTACCAAACCGACCAAGTACGAACCAAGTGACATTTTGGAAATAGTTTAGGCCGTAATCACTTACCAACAAGCGATTAGTTACCAGCCATTGAAGATAGAATACGAAGCCAGTTATTCTTTGCGTACCAAAACGAACAGACGAGGACCAAGGAGTCAAGAGATGTACCAAACCGACCAAGTACGAACCAAGTGACATTTTGGAAATAGTTTAGGCCGTAATCACTTACCAACAAGCGATTAGTTACCAGCCATTG
This sequence comes from Ontholestes murinus, assembly GCA_963969525.1. Taxonomy (NCBI): domain Eukaryota; kingdom Metazoa; phylum Arthropoda; class Insecta; order Coleoptera; family Staphylinidae; genus Ontholestes; species Ontholestes murinus. The sequence continues at coordinate 2,887,050 of OZ018391.1, forward strand.
AAGATAGAATACGAAGCCAGTTATTTGTTGCGAACCAAAACGAACAGACGAGGACCAAGGAGTCAAGAGATGTACCAAACCGACCAAGTACGAACCAAGTGACATTTTGGAAATAGTTTAGGCCGTAATCACTTACCAACAAGCGATTAGTTACCAGCCATTGAAGATAGAATACGAAGCCAGTTATTTGTTGCGAACCAAAACGAACAGACGAGGACCAAGGAGTCAAGAGATGTACCAAACCGACCAAGTACGAACCAAGTGACATTTTGGAAATAGTTTAGGCCGTAATCACTTACCAACAAGCGATTAGTTACCAGCCATTGAAGATAGAATACGAAGCCAGTTATTTGTTGCGAACCAAAACGAACAGACGAGGACCAAGGAGTCAAGAGATGTACCAAACCGATCAAGTACGAACCAATTGACATTTTGGAAATTGTTTAGGCCGTAATCACTTACCAACAAGCGTTTAGTTACCAGCCATTGAAGATAGTTTACGAAGCCAGTTATTTGTTGCGAACCAAAACGAACAGAGAAGTACCAAGGAGACAACAGTTGTACCAAACCGACCAAGTACGAACCAATTGACATTTTGGAAATAGTTTAGGCCGTAATCACTTAGCAACTGGCGATTAGTTACCAGCCATTGAAGATAGTTTACGAAGCCAGTTATTTGTTGCAAACCAAAACGAACAGACGAGGACCACGGAGACAACAGATGTACCAAACCGACCAAGTACGAACCAAGTGACATTTTGGAAAATGTTTAGGCCATAATCACTTACCAACAAGCGATTAGTTACCAGCCATTGAAGATAGATTACGAAGCCAGTTATTTGTTGCGAACCAAAACGAACAGACGAGGACCAAGGAGACAACAGATGTACCAAACCGACCAAGTACGAACCAAGTGACATTTTGGAAATAGTTTAGGCCGTAATCACTTAGCAACTAGCGATAAGTTACCAGCCATTGAAGATAGTTTACGAAGCCAGTTATTTGTTGCGAACCAAAACGAACAGACGAGGACCAAGGAGTCAACAGATGTACCAAACCGACCAAGTACGAACCAAGTGACATTTTGGAAATAGTTTAGGCCGTAATCACTTACCAACAAGCGATTAGTTACCAGCCATTGAAGATAGAATACGAAGCCAGTTATTTTTTGCGTACCAAAACGAACAGACGAGGACCAAGGAGTCAAGAGATGTACCAAACCGACCAAGTACGAACCAAGTGACATTTTGGAAATAGTTTAGGCCGTAATCACTTACCAACAAGCGATTAGTTACCAGCCATTGAAGATAGAATACGAAGCCAGTTATTTGTTGCGTACCAAAACGAACAGAGAAGTACCAAGGAGACAACAGTTTTACCAAACCGACCAAGTACGAACCAAGTGACATTTTGGAAATAGTTTAGGCCGTAATCACTTACCAACAAGCGATTAGTTACCAGCCATTGAAGATAGAATACGAAGCCAGTTATTTTTTGCGTACCAAAACGAACAGACGAGGACCAAGGAGTCAAGAGATGTACCAAACCGACCAAGTACGAACCAAGTGACATTTTGGAAATAGTTTAGGCCGTAATCACTTACCAACAAGCGATTAGTTACCAGCCATTGAAGATAGAATACGAAGCCAGTTATTTTTTGCGTACCAAAACGAACAGACGAGGACCAAGGAGTCAAGAGATGTACCAAACCGACCAAGTACGAACCAAGTGACATTTTGGAAATAGTTTAGGCCGTAATCACTTACCAACAAGCGATTAGTTACCAGCCATTGAAGATAGTTTACGAAGCCAGTAATTTGTTGCGTACCAAAACGAACAGACGAGGACCAAGGAGTCAACAGATGTACCAAACCGACCAAGTACGAACCAAGTGACATTTTGGAAATAGTTTAGGCCGTAATCACTTACCAACAAGCGATTAGTTACCAGCCATTGAAGATAGAATACGAAGCCAGTTATTTGTTGCAAACCAAAACGAACAGAGAAGTACCAAGGAGACAACAGTTTTACCAAACCGACCAAGTACGAACCAAGTGACATTTTGGAAATAGTTTAGGCCGTAATCACTTACCAACAAGCGATTAGTTACCAGCCATTGAAGATAGTTTACGAAGCCAGTAATTTGTTGCGTACCAAAACGAACAGACGAGGACCAAGGAGTCAACAGATGTACCAAACCGACCAAGTACGAACCAAGTGACATTTTGGAAATAGTTTAGGCCGTAATCACTTACCAACAAGCGATTAGTTACCAGCCATTGAAGATAGAATACGAAGCCAGTTATTTGTTGCAAACCAAAACGAACAGACGAGGACCAAGGAGTCAAGAGATGTACCAAACCGACCAAGTACGAACCAAGTGACATTTTGGAAATAGTTTAGGCCGTAATCACTTACCAACAAGCGATTAGTTACCAGCCATTGAAGATAGAATACGAAGCCAGTTATTTTTTGCGTACCAAAACGAACAGACGAGGACCAAGGAGTCAAGAGATGTACCAAACCGACCAAGTACGAACCAAGTGACATTTTGGAAATAGTTTAGGCCGTAATCACTTACCAACAAGCGATTAGTTACCAGCCATTGAAGATAGAATACGAAGCCAGTTATTTGTTGCGTACCAAAACGAACAGAGAAGTACCAAGGAGACAACAGTTTTACCAAACCGACCAAGTACGAACCAAGTGACATTTTGGAAATAGTTTAGGCCGTAATCACTTACCAACAAGCGATTAGTTACCAGCCAATGAAGATAGAATACGAAGCCAGTTATTTGTTGCGAACCAAAACGAACAGACGAGGACCAAGGAGTCAAGAGATGTACCAAACCGACCAAGTACGAACCAATTGACATTTTGGAAATAGTTTAGGCCGTAATCACTTAGCAACTGGCGATTAGTTACCAGCCATTGAAGATAGTTTACGAAGCCAGTTATTTGTTGCAAACCAAAACGAACAGACGAGGACCACGGAGACAACAGATGTACCAAACCGACCAAGTACGAACCAAGTGACATTTTGGAAATAGTTTAGGCTCTAATCCCTTACCAACAAGCGATTAGTTACCAGCCATTGAAGATAGAATACAAAGCCAGTTATTTTTTGCGTACCAAAACGAACAGACGAGGACCAAGGAGTCAAGAGATGTACCAAACCGACCAAGTACGAACCAAGTGACATTTTGGAAATAGTTTAGGCCGTAATCACTTACCAACAAGCGATTAGTTACCAGCCATTGAAGATAGAATACGAAGCCAGTTATTTTTTGCGTACCAAAACGAACAGACGAGGACCAAGGAGTCAAGAGATGTACCAAACCGACCAAGTACGAACCAAGTGACATTTTGGAAATAGTTTAGGCCGTAATCACTTACCAACAAGCGATTAGTTACCAGCCATTGAAGATAGAATACAAAGCCAGTTATTTTTTGCGTACCAAAACGAACAGACGAGGACCAAGGAGTCAAGAGATGTACCAAACCGACCAAGTACGAACCAAATGACATTTTGGAAATAGTTTAGGCCGTAATCACTTACCAACAAGCGATTAGTTACCAGCCATTGAAGATAGAATACGAAGCCAGTTATTTGTTGCGAACCAAAACGAACAGACGAGGACCAAGGAGTCAAGAGATGTACCAAACCGACCAAGTACGAACCAAGTGACATTTTGGAAATAGTTTAGGCCGTAATCACTTACCAACAAGCGATTAGTTACCAGCCATTGAAGATAGAATACGAAGCCAGTTATTTTTTGCGTACCAAAACGAACAGACGAGGACCAAGGAGTCAACAGATGTACCAAACCGACCAAGTACGAACCAAGTGACATTTTGGAAATAGTTTAGGCCGTAATCACTTACCAACAAGCGATTAGTTACCAGCCATTGAAGATAGAATACGAAGCCAGTTATTTGTTGCGAACCAAAACGAACAGAGAAGTACCAAGGAGACAACAGTTTTACCAAACCGACTAAGTACGAACCAAGTGACATTTTGGAAATAGTTTAGGCCGTAATCACTTACCAACAAGCGATTAGTTACCAGCCATTGAAGATAGAATACGAAGCCAGTTATTTGTTGCAAACCAAAACGAACAGAGAAGTACCAAGGAGACAACAGTTTTACCAAACCGACCAACTACGAACCAAGTGACATTTTGGAAATAGTTTAGGCCGTAATCACTTACCAACAAGCGATTAGTTACCAGCCATTGAAGATAGTTTACGAAGCCAGTAATTTGTTGCGTACCAAAACGAACAGACGAGGACCAAGGAGTCAACAGATGTACCAAACCGACCAAGTACGAACCAAGTGACATTTTGGAAATAGTTTAGGCCGTAATCACTTACCAACAAGCGATTAGTTACCAGCCATTGAAGATAGAATACGAAGCCAGTTATTTGTTGCAAACCAAAACGAACAGAGAAGTACCAAGGAGACAACAGTTTTACCAAACCGACCAAGTACGAACCAAGTGACATTTTGGAAATAGTTTAGGCCGTAATCACTTACCAACAAGCGATTAGTTACCAGCCATTGAAGATAGAATACGAAGCCAGTTATTTTTTGCGTACCAAAACGAACAGACGAGGACCAAGGAGTCAACAGATGTACCAAACCGACCAAGTACGAACCAAGTGACATTTTGGAAATAGTTTAGGCTCTAATCCCTTACCAACAAGCGATTAGTTACCAGCCATTGAAGATAGAATACAAAGCCAGTTATTTTTTGCGTACCAAAACGAACAGACGAGGACCAAGGAGTCAAGAGATGTACCAAACCGACCAAGTACGAACCAAATGACATTTTGGAAATAGTTTAGGCCGTAATCACTTACCAACAAGCGATTAGTTACCAGCCATTGAAGATAGAATACGAAGCCAGTTATTTGTTGCGAACCAAAACGAACAGACGAGGACCAAGGAGTCAAGAGATGTACCAAACCGACCAAGTACGAACCAAGTGACATTTTGGAAATAGTTTAGGCCGTAATCACTTACCAACAAGCGATTAGTTACCAGCCATTGAAGATAGAATACGAAGCCAGTTATTTTTTGCGTACCAAAACGAACAGACGAGGACCAAGGAGTCAACTGATGTACCAAACCGACCAAGTACGAACCAAGTGACATTTTGGAAATAGTTTAGGCCGTAATCACTTACCAACAAGCGATTAGTTACCAGCCATTGAAGATAGAATACGAAGCCAGTTATTTGTTGCAAACCAAAACGAACAGAGAAGTACCAAGGAGACAACAGTTTTACCAAACCGACCAAGTACGAACCAAGTGACATTTTGGAAATAGTTTAGGCCGTAATCACTTACCAACAAGCGATTAGTTACCAGCCATTGAAGATAGTTTACGAAGCCAGTAATTTGTTGCGTACCAAAACGAACAGACGAGGACCAAGGAGTCAACAGATGTACCAAACCGACCAAGTACGAACCAAGTGACATTTTGGAAATAGTTTAGGCCGTAATCACTTACCAACAAGCGATTAGTTACCAGCCATTGAAGATAGAATACGAAGCCAGTTATTTGTTGCAAACCAAAACGAACAGAGAAGTACCAAGGAGACAACAGTTTTACCAAACCGACCAAGTACGAACCAAGTGACATTTTGGAAATAGTTTAGGCCGTAATCACTTACCAACAAGCGATTAGTTACCAGCCATTGAAGATAGAATACGAAGCCAGTTATTTTTTGCGTACCAAAATGAACAGACGAGGACCAAGGAGTCAAGAGATGTACCAAACCGACCAAGTACGAACCAAGTGACATTTTGGAAATAGTTTAGGCCGTAATCACTTACCAACAAGCGATTAGTTACCAGCCATTGAAGATAGAATACGAAGCCAGTTATTTGTTGCGTACCAAAACGAACAGAGAAGTACCAAGGAGACAACAGTTTTACCAAACCGACCAAGTACGAACCAAGTGACATTTTGGAAATAGTTTAGGCCGTAATCACTTACCAACAAGCGATTAGTTACCAGCCAATGAAGATAGAATACGAAGCCAGTTATTTGTTGCGAACCAAAACGAACAGACGAGGACCAAGGAGTCAAGAGATGTACCAAACCGACCAAGTACGAACCAAGTGACATTTTGGAAATAGTTTAGGCCGTAATCACTTACCAACAAGCGATTAGTTACCAGCCATTGAAGATAGAATACGAAGCCAGTTATTTTTTGCGTACCAAAACGAACAGACGAGGACCAAGGAGTCAAGAGATGTACCAAACCGACCAAGTACGAACCAAGTGACATTTTGGAAATAGTTTAGGTCGTAATCACTTACCAACAAGCGATTAGTTACCAGCCATTGAAGATAGAATACGAAGCCAGTTATTTGTTGCGTACCAAAACGAACAGAGAAGTACCAAGGAGACAACAGTTTTACCAAACCGACCAAGTACGAACCAAGTGACATTTTGGAAATAGTTTAGGCCGTAATCACTTACCAACAAGCGATTAGTTACCAGCCAATGAAGATAGAATACGAAGCCAGTTATTTGTTGCGAACCAAAACGAACAGACGAGGACCAAGGAGTCAAGAGATGTACCAAACCGACCAAGTACGAACCAAGTGACATTTTGGAAATAGTTTAGGCCGTAATCACTTACCAACAAGCAATTAGTTACCAGCCATTGAAGATAGAATACGAAGCCAGTTATTTGTTGCGTACCAAAACGAACAGAGAAGTACCAAGGAGACAACAATTTTACCAAACCGACCAAGTACGAACCAAGTGACATTTTGGAAATAGTTTAGGCCGTAATCACTTACCAACAAGCGATTAGTTACCAGCCATTGAAGATAGAATACGAAGCCAGTTATTTGTTGCAAACCAAAACGAACAGAGAAGTACCAAGGAGACAACAGTTTTACCAAACCGACCAAGTACGAACCAAGTGACATTTTGGAAATAGTTTAGGCCGTAATCACTTACCAACAAGCGATTAGTTACCAGCCATTGAAGATAGAATACGAAGCCAGTTATTTGTTGCAAACCAAAACGAACAGAGAAGTACCAAGGAGACAACAGTTTTACCAAACCGACCAAGTACGAACCAAGTGACATTTTGGAAATAGTTTAGGCCGTAATCACTTACCAACAAGCGATTAGTTACCAGCCATTGAAGATAGAATACGAAGCCAGTTATTTGTTGCGAACCAAAACGAACAGAGAAGTACCAAGGAGACAACAGTTTTACCAAACCGACTAAGTACGTACCAAGTGACATTTTGGAAATAGTTTAGGCCGTAATCACTTACCAACAAGCGATTAGTTACCAGCCATTGAAGATAGAATACGAAGCCAGTTATTTGTTGCGAACCAAAACGAACAGAGAAGTACCAAGGAGACAACAGTTTTACCAAACCGACTAAGTACGTACCAAGTGACATTTTGGAAATAGTTTAGGCCGTAATCACTTACCAACAAGCGATTAGTTACCAGCCATTGAAGATAGAATACGAAGCCAGTTATTTGTTGCAAACCAAAACGAACAGAGAAGTACCAAGGAGACAACAGTTTTACCAAACCGACCAAGTACGAACCAAGTGACATTTTGGAAATAGTTTAGGCCGTAATCACTTACCAACAAGCGATTAGTTACCAGCCATTGAAGATAGAATACGAAGCCAGTTATTTGTTGCAAACCAAAACGAACAGAGAAGTACCAAGGAGACAACAGTTTTACCAAACCGACCAAGTACGAACCAAGTGACATTTTGGAAATAGTTTAGGCCGTAATCACTTACCAACAAGCGATTAGTTACCAGCCATTGAAGATAGAATACGAAGCCAGTTATTTTTTGCGTACCAAAACGAACAGACGAGGACCAAGGAGTCAAGAGATGTACCAAACCGACCAAGTACGAACCAAGTGACATTTTGGAAATAGTTTAGGCCGTAATCACTTACCAACAAGCGATTAGTTACCAGCCATTGAAGATAGAATACGAAGCCAGTTATTTTTTGCGTACCAAAACGAACAGACGAGGACCAAGGAGTCAAGAGATGTACCAAACCGACCAAGTACGAACCAAGTGACATTTTGGAAATAGTTTAGGCCGTAATCACTTACCAACAAGCGATTAGTTACCAGCCATTGAAGATAGAATACAAAGCCAGTTATTTTTTGCGTACCAAAACGAACAGACGAGGACCAAGGAGTCAAGAGATGTACCAAACCGACCAAGTACGAACCAAATGACATTTTGGAAATAGTTTAGGCCGTAATCACTTACCAACAAGCGATTAGTTACCAGCCATTGAAGATAGAATACGAAGCCAGTTATTTGTTGCGAACCAAAACGAACAGACGAGGACCAAGGAGTCAAGAGATGTACCAAACCGACCAAGTACGAACCAAGTGACATTTTGGAAATAGTTTAGGCCGTAATCACTTACCAACAAGCGATTAGTTACCAGCCATTGAAGATAGAATACGAAGCCAGTTATTTTTTGCGTACCAAAACGAACAGACGAGGACCAAGGAGTCAACAGATGTACCAAACCGACCAAGTACGAACCAAGTGACATTTTGGAAATAGTTTAGGCCGTAATCACTTACCAACAAGCGATTAGTTACCAGCCATTGAAGATAGAATACGAAGCCAGTTATTTGTTGCGAACCAAAACGAACAGAGAAGTACCAAGGAGACAACAGTTTTACCAAACCGACTAAGTACGAACCAAGTGACATTTTGGAAATAGTTTAGGCCGTAATCACTTACCAACAAGCGATTAGTTACCAGCCATTGAAGATAGAATACGAAGCCAGTTATTTGTTGCAAACCAAAACGAACAGAGAAGTACCAAGGAGACAACAGTTTTACCAAACCGACCAAGTACGAACCAAGTGACATTTTGGAAATAGTTTAGGCCGTAATCACTTACCAACAAGCGATTAGTTACCAGCCATTGAAGATAGAATACGAAGCCAGTTATTTTTTGCGTACCAAAACGAACAGACGAGGACCAAGGAGTCAACAGATGTACCAAACCGACCAAGTACGAACCAAGTGACATTTTGGAAATAGTTTAGGCTCTAATCCCTTACCAACAAGCGATTAGTTACCAGCCATTGAAGATAGAATACAAAGCCAGTTATTTTTTGCGTACCAAAACGAACAGACGAGGACCAAGGAGTCAAGAGATGTACCAAACCGACCAAGTACGAACCAAGTGACATTTTGGAAATAGTTTAGGCCGTAATCACTTACCAACAAGCGATTAGTTACCAGCCATTGAAGATAGAATACAAAGCCAGTTATTTTTTGCGTACCAAAACGAACAGACGAGGACCAAGGAGTCAAGAGATGTACCAAACCGACCAAGTACGAACCAAATGACATTTTGGAAATAGTTTAGGCCGTAATCACTTACCAACAAGCGATTAGTTACCAGCCATTGAAGATAGAATACGAAGCCAGTTATTTGTTGCGAACCAAAACGAACAGACGAGGACCAAGGAGTCAAGAGATGTACCAAACCGACCAAGTACGAACCAAGTGACATTTTGGAAATAGTTTAGGCCGTAATCACTTACCAACAAGCGATTAGTTACCAGCCATTGAAGATAGAATACGAAGCCAGTTATTTGTTGCGTACCAAAACGAACAGAGAAGTACCAAGGAGACAACAGTTTTACCAAACCGACCAAGTACGAACCAAGTGACATTTTGGAAATAGTTTAGGCCGTAATCACTTACCAACAAGCGATTAGTTACCAGCCAATGAAGATAGAATACGAAGCCAGTTATTTGTTGCGAACCAAAACGAACAGACGAGGACCAAGGAGTCAAGAGATGTACCAAACCGACCAAGTACGAACCAAGTGACATTTTGGAAATAGTTTAGGCCGTAATCACTTACCAACAAGCGATTAGTTACCAGCCATTGAAGATAGAATACGAAGCCAGTTATTTGTTGCGTACCAAAACGAACAGAGAAGTACCAAGGAGACAACAGTTTTACCAAACCGACCAAGTACGAACCAAGTGACATTTTGGAAATAGTTTAGGCCGTAATCACTTACCAACAAGCGATTAGTTACCAGCCATTGAAGATAGAATACGAAGCCAGTTATTTGTTGCAAACCAAAACGAACAGAGAAGTACCAAGGAGACAACAGTTTTACCAAACCGACCAAGTACGAACCAAGTGACATTTTGGAAATAGTTTAGGCCGTAATCACTTACCAACAAGCGATTAGTTACCAGCCATTGAAGATAGAATACGAAGCCAGTTATTTTTTGCGTACCAAAACGAACAGACGAGGACCAAGGAGTCAACAGATGTACCAAACCGACCAAGTACGAACCAAGTGACATTTTGGAAATAGTTTAGGCTCTAATCCCTTACCAACAAGCGATTAGTTACCAGCCATTGAAGATAGAATACAAAGCCAGTTATTTTTTGCGTACCAAAACGAACAGACGAGGACCAAGGAGTCAAGAGATGTACCAAACCGACCAAGTACGAACCAAGTGACATTTTGGAAATAGTTTAGGCCGTAATCACTTACCAACAAGCGATTAGTTACCAGCCATTGAAGATAGAATACGAAGCCAGTTATTTTTTGCGTACCAAAACGAACAGACGAGGACCAAGGAGTCAAGAGATGTACCAAACCGACCAAGTACGAACCAAGTGACATTTTGGAAATAGTTTAGGCCGTAATCACTTACCAACAAGCGATTAGTTACCAGCCATTGAAGATAGAATACGAAGCCAGTTATTTTTTGCGTACCAAAACGAACAGACGAGGACCAAGGGGTCAACAGATGTACCAAACCGACCAAGTACGAACCAAGTGACATTTTGGAAATAGTTTAGGCTCTAATCCCTTACCAACAAGCGATTAGTTACCAGCCATTGAAGATAGAATACAAAGCCAGTTATTTTTTGCGTACCAAAACGAACAGACGAGGACCAAGGAGTCAAGAGATGTACCAAACCGACCAAGTACGAACCAAATGACATTTTGGAAATAGTTTAGGCCGTAATCACTTACCAACAAGCGATTAGTTACCAGCCATTGAAGATAGAATACGAAGCCAGTTATTTGTTGCGAACCAAAACGAACAGACGAGGACCAAGGAGTCAAGAGATGTACCAAACCGACCAAGTACGAACCAAGTGACATTTTGGAAATAGTTTAGGCCGTAATCACTTACCAACAAGCGATTAGTTACCAGCCATTGAAGATAGAATACGAAGCCAGTTATTTTTTGCGTACCAAAACGAACAGACGAGGACCAAGGAGTCAACAGATGTACCAAACCGACCAAGTACGAACCAAGTGACATTTTGGAAATAGTTTAGGCCGTAATCACTTACCAACAAGCGATTAGTTACCAGCCATTGAAGATAGAATACGAAGCCAGTTATTTGTTGCGAACCAAAACGAACAGAGAAGTACCAAGGAGACAACAGTTTTACCAAACCGACTAAGTACGAACCAAGTGACATTTTGGAAATAGTTTAGGCCGTAATCACTTACCAACAAGCGATTAGTTACCAGCCATTGAAGATAGAATACGAAGCCAGTTATTTGTTGCAAACCAAAACGAACAGAGAAGTACCAAGGAGACAACAGTTTTACCAAACCGACCAAGTACGAACCAAGTGACATTTTGGAAATAGTTTAGGCCGTAATCACTTACCAACAAGCGATTAGTTACCAGCCATTGAAGATAGTTTACGAAGCCAGTAATTTGTTGCGTACCAAAACGAACAGACGAGGACCAAGGAGTCAACAGATGTACCAAACCGACCAAGTACGAACCAAGTGACATTTTGGAAATAGTTTAGGCCGTAATCACTTACCAACAAGCGATTAGTTACCAGCCATTGAAGATAGAATACGAAGCCAGTTATTTGTTGCAAACCAAAACGAACAGAGAAGTACCAAGGAGACAACAGTTTTACCAAACCGACCAAGTACGAACCAAGTGACATTTTGGAAATAGTTTAGGCCGTAATCACTTACCAACAAGCGATTAGTTACCAGCCATTGAAGATAGAATACGAAGCCAGTTATTTTTTGCGTACCAAAATGAACAGACGAGGACCAAGGAGTCAAGAGATGTACCAAACCGACCAAGTACGAACCAAGTGACATTTTGGAAATAGTTTAGGCCGTAATCACTTACCAACAAGCGATTAGTTACCAGCCATTGAAGATAGAATACGAAGCCAGTTATTTGTTGCGTACCAAAACGAACAGAGAAGTACCAAGGAGACAACAGTTTTACCAAACCGACCAAGTACGAACCAAGTGACATTTTGGAAATAGTTTAGGCCGTAATCACTTACCAACAAGCGATTAGTTACCAGCCAATGAAGATAGAATACGAAGCCAGTTATTTGTTGCGAACCAAAACGAACAGACGAGGACCAAGGAGTCAAGAGATGTACCAAACCGACCAAGTACGAACCAAGTGACATTTTGGAAATAGTTTAGGCCGTAATCACTTACCAACAAGCGATTAGTTACCAGCCATTGAAGATAGAATACGAAGCCAGTTATTTTTTGCGTACCAAAACGAACAGACGAGGACCAAGGAGTCAAGAGATGTACCAAACCGACCAAGTACGAACCAAGTGACATTTTGGAAATAGTTTAGGCCGTAATCACTTACCAACAAGCGATTAGTTACCAGCCATTGAAGATAGAATACGAAGCCAGTTATTTGTTGCGTACCAAAACGAACAGAGAAGTACCAAGGAGACAACAGTTTTACCAAACCGACCAAGTACGAACCAAGTGACATTTTGGAAATAGTTTAGGCCGTAATCACTTACCAACAAGCGATTAGTTACCAGCCAATGAAGATAGAATACGAAGCCAGTTATTTGTTGCGAACCAAAACGAACAGACGAGGACCAAGGAGTCAAGAGATGTACCAAACCGACCAAGTACGAACCAAGTGACATTTTGGAAATAGTTTAGGCCGTAATCACTTACCAACAAGCAATTAGTTACCAGCCATTGAAGATAGAATACGAAGCCAGTTATTTGTTGCGTACCAAAACGAACAGAGAAGTACCAAGGAGACAACAGTTTTACCAAACCGACCAAGTACAAACCAAGTGACATTTTGGAAATAGTTTAGGCCGTAATCACTTACCAACAAGCGATTAGTTACCAGCCATTGAAGATAGAATACGAAGCCAGTTATTTGTTGCAAACCAAAACGAACAGAGAAGTACCAAGGAGACAACAGTTTTACCAAACCGACCAAGTACGAACCAAGTGACATTTTGGAAATAGTTTAGGCCGTAATCACTTACCAACAAGCGATTAGTTACCAGCCATTGAAGATAGAATACGAAGCCAGTTATTTGTTGCAAACCAAAACGAACAGAGAAGTACCAAGGAGACAACAGTTTTACCAAACCGACCAAGTACGAACCAAGTGACATTTTGGAAATAGTTTAGGCCGTAATCACTTACCAACAAGCGATTAGTTACCAGCCATTGAAGATAGTTTACGAAGCCAGTAATTTGTTGCGTACCAAAACGAACAGACGAGGACCAAGGAGTCAACAGATGTACCAAACCGACCAAGTACGAACCAAGTGACATTTTGGAAATAGTTTAGGCCGTAATCACTTACCAACAAGCGATTAGTTACCAGCCATTGAAGATAGAATACGAAGCCAGTTATTTGTTGCGAACCAAAACGAACAGAGAAGTACCAAGGAGACAACAGTTTTACCAAACCGACCAAGTACGAACCAAGGGCCATTTTGGAAATAGTTTAGGCCGTAATCACTTACCAACAAGCGATTAGTTACCAGCCATTGAAGATAGTTTACGAAGCCAGTAATTTGTTGCGTACCAAAACGAACAGACGAGGACCAAGGAGTCAACAGATGTACCAAACTGACCAAGTACGAACCAAGTGACATTTTGGAAATAGTTTAGGCCGTAATCACTTACCAACAAGCGATTAGTTACCAGTCATTGAAGATAGAATACGAAGCCAGTTATTTTTTGCGTACCAAAACGAACAGACGAGGACCAAGGAGTCAACAGATGTACCAAACCGACCAAGTACGAACAAAGTGACATTTTGGAAATGGTTTAGGCCGTAATCACTTACCATCAAGCGATTAGTTACCAGCCATTGAAGATAGAATACGAAGCCAGTTATTTGTTGCGAACCAAAACGAACAGAGAAGTACCAAGGAGACAACAGATGTACCAAACCGACCAAGTACGAACCAAGTGACATTTTGGAAATAGTTTAGGCCGTAATCACTTACCAACAAGCGATTAGTTACCAGCCATTGAAGATAGAATACGAAGCCAGTTATTTGTTGCGAACCAAAACGAACAGAGAAGTACCAAGGAGACAACAGATGTACCAAACCGACCAAGTACGAACCAAGTGACATTTTGGAAATAGTTTAGGCCGTAATCACTTACCAACAAGCGATTAGTTACCAGCCATTGAAGATAGAATACGAAGCCAGTTATTTGTTGCGAACCAAAACGAACAGAGAAGTACCAAGGAGACAACAGTTTTACCAAACCGACCAAGTACGAACAAAGTGACATTTTGGAAATAGTTTAGGCCGTAATCACTTACCAACAAGCGATTAGTTACCAGCCATTGAAGATAGTTTACGAAGCCAGTAATTTGTTGCGTACCAAAACGAACAGACGAGGACCAAGGAGTCAACAGATGTACCAAACTGACCAAGTACGAACCAAGTGACATTTTGGAAATAGTTTAGGCCGTAATCACTTACCAACAAGCGATTAGTTACCAGCCATTGAAGATAGAATACGAAGCCAGTTATTTGTTGCGAACCAAACGAACAGACGAGGACCGAGGAGTCAACAGGTATACCAAACCGACCAAGTACGAACCAAGGGCCATTTTGGAAATAGTTTAGGCCGTAATCACTTACCAACAAGCGATTAGTTACCAGCCATTGAAGATAGTTTACGAAGCCAGTTATTTGTTGCGAACCAAAACGAACAGACGAGGACCAAGAAGACAACAGATGTACCAAACCGACCAAGTACGAACAAATTGACATTTTGGAGACAGTGTAGGCCGTAATCACTTACCAACAAGCGATTAGTTACGAGCCATTGAAGATAGATTTGTTGTGAACCAAAACAGACAGAAAGGGTGATAATAAATAGATGGAATAAAGAGAACCAAACAAACAGATGATCAAGACAAGTGTAGCAAAGTGAACAAGGAGTGAAATAATTTAAGAAATAAACAATAAAATAGAGAAGAATAAATAGAAAAATGTAGTAGAGTAATTAAAAAATGACTTCAGATAAAAGAAATATTTTTTAAACGAGATGCCTATATTTATTTCCTAAAACACGTTATTAACAGAAAATATGAAATAATGAAGCGATAATTTGTTGATTCATACTCGGCAAAATATTTTCGATGAACTAATTCCGACAGACAAACTACAGTATGTGTTTATTATAAAAACAGGAGACTAAATGATGAGTTATCGAATTTAAAACAAAATCGGAAAGTCGACGAAAAAAGTATTAGAAGATAATTGATGATTGAAAATAAAAATGTTAACGTGGTTTGAATAGATTAATGGGCAAAGACGTGAGTTGCGAAGGGGAAAATGCTGAAAAAGTTATTGTGTTAGTATGATAATTAATGTTAATCGAAATAAAGAAATAAAAATACACATAATCAATCAAATTGTTGAATTAAACGTATATCGGTGGAATTAAAATAATAAAAGGACGATTATTTAAAAAGATAATTATTTTATGGTGGCTTTTTGCTTAGAATAAAACTATAATTTATTTTTAATTTAACCAGTCTGAATATTTTAAGATATTTAAAAATATATTTGAATTAATTAAGTCTTTACAAAAATATTTATTAATTACAAAAATAAATAAATAAAAGCAAAAATTAAATTTAAAATGATACAAAATTTTTATTTTAATAACTGAAAATAATTTAAAAGTTATTTAAAAAAATTAAATATTAAGAAAAGAATTAATTAATGTTATAAAAATGAATTAATTGTTGAGAAAATCAAAGTTACAATTTTTAAAATGATGAACAAAGTTATTGTTTTAAAAGCTGCAAACGTTGTAAAAGTTAACACTTGTGTTGTTCGTGCGCGCCATAGGCGCAAAAAATTGGCGACAGCCGAGCGAACAAAAAAATCGTCTAACGGATAAATAACCACCAAACGCGTCCAAATTTCGATTTTATAACAGAAATATGTTAGTAAATCGCGTTAAAATAGCGTTTACGATCGGGATGATTATTGAATACAATTTTTGATAAGAAATTTGATTCGAGCTGTAATCGTAAACACTTTTTTTACGCGTTTGATTAATTAGAAATTCAATAAAAATCCTACCTTTAAGCAGGATTGGCCCCTCTGATGTAGAAGCAGGTGATGACACATCACTTAATTAATAAAATTGATTGGAAAATTGAGAAAAATCGAGGAGCAAACTGTGCGCGTGCCGACCTCAGCGAGCGCCGGTTGAAAAGTGGCGAAAACAAGGAAATTCTGGGTAAATTGGCGATGTCATGACCGTCTCGACCAATCAGAGAGCAGCATTTCGAATGCGACCGTTAGATTTTTTACCGCTTGTGGCAGGGGTAATTTTTAAGGTGGTGTTTTTAAAACAATCAAAATTAGGGCGATTTTTTCCTGGTTACGAGGGTGTATTCAATTTTGCGATACGTTCAGGAATAAGGTCGCTAGGAACGTTTGAAATCCGACCTGTGGATTTGACTTATTTTAAGCCCGATACGCTTAAGGGGTGGTGACCGAAGGGTGTCTCATCCTTGCTAGGGTTAGAAGGGATGTGTTTGGCGGAGATAAGTACCGTACTTTGCTTTTATTATAATTTTACTGATGGTTTTAACACTTAGGTTGGTATTATTTTTAGGGAGCGTTTAATTGTTTAAATTGGAGGGTGGATAGGTGTATATTGTACAGTATTAAATTCCTAGAGGGTTTCTTGGATAAAATAACGTAAATTAAAGATGAAATTTATTATTGTTGTAATAATTTTATTTCGAGGGTTGGCAATTTGAAAAACCAAAAAATTAAAATGGTGGTTTTGTTTATGAATAATTTTATTAAAATTGGTCGTGAAATTAATTTTAAAACTATTTCGACTTATTTTTACGAGAGTAAACGTGATTATTAGAGGAGAGTTGCGAGTGAGTATAATAAATAATTCAATTATTAATAAAACAAGTGAAATTCAATTTAATGTAATATTTTTTGATATATGTGAATATTTTGTAATATTCATGTTTGTATAAGAAAACTTTGGATTTTATCATCGTTGCGTCGTGCAGATAAGACGCAACGTTGAAAACGCGCTCGCAAAAAGTGAGCGATTTTATTTGAGAATGTGAATGTTATAAAATTATGGATGTATTCACTAATACTTGTCAACAAATATTTTAGCGTGTTCGTATGCAGCCCATTTTTAATGTTCTAACAAATGCAGATGTTGTCATTCCATCGATAACTTATTTCCATCTTTCCGAGGGATCGGTTTAAGAGAAGGTGTTAAAATATAAAAAAGGATGTGATGAAAATTGAAGGTGGAGTCTTATTTAACAGTAAAGGTAATACTAATTCATTATCTAATATTAATGAAATTTATTATTATTATTATTGATCGTAAACAATAACTGCTTTATAGTTATGAAGATTACTTAATTTACGATAATATAAAAATGATAATGTGGAGTTAAAAGCACAAATTAAGAGAGAGATTAGTGTATAATATTGTAAAATACTTTTATATTGAATGAGTGGAAGATCATCGCTGCCGCATGAAATCCGCCCAACTTCTTCTACTCAAAATTTGTTTTATATTATATTTTTGAATATTCATGTATACTTTGTTACAAAGAACGTTCAAGTATAATAAATAAATAAATAAATCTATAAACTTTAGAGTGATTTATTAATTTCAAAAAAATTATTGGAAAGTCGTTTAATATTGATATTTAATATATATTTCATGTGCAACTTTATTTAGCTTACCAATATTAAAATAATATTTTCTACCTACATATTTTATAAAAATGTGTTTCAAAATTTTCTTTCATCTTCGTTTTCTTTCTTTTCTGCAGTTAATGGCCTTTACCACCAATTCTTACTCACCAGATGCAGTAGTTATATGCTGAAGACTTATGGATTTGCAATTTTAGCTGAGGAACGAGGAAATCCGATTCGTACATGTGAAAGAGTTCAATTTTATCCTCATAAAGTGAATGAATTTATAGTAAAGTAAGAGCTAAAGGAAGAATAACAGAGAATTGAGGTAATATACATAAGTTTCATGAGGTAAAACTATTTACATAAAATATTTTACATTTAAGTAGTTTAAACAAACCGGAGCATGATATTGATATTAAACAATACTAAAAAATTTATTATTTATTGTTATTATTATCTAATTGCTTTTA
Source organism: Ontholestes murinus (assembly GCA_963969525.1). Lineage (NCBI taxonomy): Eukaryota > Metazoa > Arthropoda > Insecta > Coleoptera > Staphylinidae > Ontholestes > Ontholestes murinus. The sequence continues at coordinate 2,905,560 of OZ018391.1, forward strand.
TAACTTATATTACAATATTTAATCTATAATAATAATAATAATAGCAACGATAATAATCTTTATTTATTGAATTGACGAGGCTGTTACTCGGCTAAGCTCCATTAATTCAGTAAGACTGTTATATAATACATTAGCTTATACATATACATCATTAATAAATTATAAAACAATTTTCTTAAAGTATGATTATGATCATAACATTTTTATTCATCTACATAAATTTTTACACAAAATATGAACAAAATTAAAAGAAAAATACAATATTTAAAAAAATACATAAATTTTACATCCTAATTTGATTGTATAAATTGCCTGTTTAATTAATAAAAAGTTTTTTAATAATTGATCAATTCCTCTTCATTTTAAAAATGTTACAAAAGTGTTGCCATATGTATATGTTATGAGCCAATAAAAAATTAATCATTTTGATAAAATTATTATCGAATTAATTAAATTGTTGATTAAAATGCCTCGTTTAAATCAACAATTTAATTAATACAAAAATGATTCAGCGCGAGTTAAGTGAGAAATTAATTCATCGTACTGCAGATAGTTGTAAATTGTGTTGCATATATTGGAGTGAATATTATATTTTAATTTTTAACTGCTCATTGTATATACACCCACAAAATTAAAAAGTTAAATATGCTTAATAATGGTTTAATAACATAACTGATTATTTCTGAAATATATACCTGGATTTAAATAAATGTAAATATTGTTTTTTAGTTATTTTTTATAAATTAGAATTCAAATTAGAGTGCATAATGGTTTATTTTGATCTTTGAAAGGGATGTAAATAGATAAATATATTTCCGGGTGTTTTTTATATAAAATGTGTTGGAAAGTGTTAAAAATATTAAATTGTACTTATCTATGAAATTGGTGTATATTGGGTCACGGAATAATAAAACAAATATTTATCATTATTATTATTCACAACGTGTAATTCCCCAAACAATAATATTTCTTGAAATAAATTATATCTTATAATCAGCTGAAATATTCTGATGGAATTTAAAATAGACCAAAACCGGTCTATAGCTATTGGTGTTGGTTTTTTAAATTCAACTAGAAAGATCTATATATGGATCTATATACAAAGATTTATAATCATAAAATTATTGTATAAAATAATAATTAAAAGTGTTATTTAATCTCATATTTATTAATAATTTTTTCAAATTTTATTCCATCAATGGCGCCATCTATAATCGATTTCTCCAACGTAATGTTTTTTAATTTATCCATCTATATTTCATCACTCTATGTATTTATTGACAATTTGATTTTGTGTACGATTTTGGTTAAGGAAGATTTTTAGTGTAGGTGCAAATATAATTTTAATATTAATAAAGATACGATGGATCCGGACGATGATATGGAAGACATCAAACGCCTGAACGATATAATAAAGGCGGAAAATTCTGCAAAGGAAGTGAGTACATCTTCGATTATCTTTATCCTGTTCGTAACACACTGTTTTCTTTAATTTTAAGGATAACATCACGTTTGGATTGCTCGAGAGTGAGTCCAGTGAATCTGAAGACGTAAGTAAAGTTGTATCAAGTATTAATACATGAAGTTAATAAATATAATAAGTTTTATGATAAATTTGTACAATACGTATAACTGTTTTTTATTGTGTTAGAATGTCTATATATACATTTTTAACTTAAGACATTTTAAATTTGGAAATAATAAAGAATGAAAATAAGGTTTGTTAGATAGTATTTAATTTTATAATTCGAAGCCTTCTTTGTTGATTTATTTACATGTTTTACTCGTATTTATTATTTAAAGAGTAATTTTAATGTATAGTTTATTGCGGTAGATTAATTTTGCATTAGGCAAATGACTTATTTAGTCGATAGATCAAGAGTATGCTAGGACATAATAAAATATTTGGATAAGTCAGCAACACTTATTTCAATAATTGAAAGGATGGGTAGTGACTATAAATCCATACAATTTAACTTAAGCTGTTGATTTAAAAATTAAAAAATATGTTAGTCAATAAATACATTGTATTTGTTAGTTGTGTGTGTCCTATAATCCATTAACACATAAGTTTTATTGACTATTATTTTGATTATAAAAAATATATAATTTTTTTAAATCTTTAACTTTTCTTCTATTTGTGATGTAAGACTAAGATCTTATATATTAAATTATTAAAATATGTCCACTTTCTATTAAATTGATTGCATTTACATAACAATATATTTAAAACTTAGCATTTTATCATCAATTTGACATATTTTAAATAAAACTTAAAATATTCTGATTTCTTTGCATCAATTGTATATTTTTTGTTTATATAGAGTGATAATGATTACTTGGGCATTTCACCTCAAAAAATACCTGAAGAAGAGATGGACTTCGAAGAATGCGCTATCGATGATCAAAACACCGAATTCGATAATTTACACAACCTGACGAGTTTGGTGCCGCATCTAACCCACGAGGAATTTGATTTAATATCAAATTGTGAAGATCCGACGCTGAAGAGTCTTCTGATCTTAAACCGGCTGAAAAAGGTCCAGCTGAAGTACCTCAACAATAAATATTACAACCTTATGATTGAATGCGAGAACAACATCAAGTTCGAGCGTTACAAGCAGGACCGCACTAATGATATCAACAGCCAGTTGAAGAATAACAATTTCGCGAAGATCGGCTGCCCGTATTTCAGGGATAAGAAGCAATTTCCTGCGCCGCCCAACGCCGATATACTCAAAAAGAAGCGCAACTTTGAAGTGAACGGTTCATATTTTCCAAAGAAGAAGGTGTGGAACATTTGCAACCAAATCAGTCTGAAGTCGAACGTTATGATGAACTATTTCAAGAACGTGTTGAAATCGCTGGAGGAGGAATCGCGGGAAGCTAGGAGGGATGGTGATAAGGAACAGCGGGACGCCATCGGAAAAAAAATCGACGATTGGAAAGATAATTTTAACAAGATGGAACCGCCGGATTTTTGGGATGATACTCATATTGTTTGGGAAGATATTGCTGTTAAACAATTTAATGGTGAGTTAATTCAATGTAAGAAATAAAACAGATATGTCTGAATGCAAGGCAAATACATATTTTATTTATTTTCATAATATTTGAATTATTAAATTTTTTGTTAGTATAGAATTGAAATAATAAACAATAATGGCCCGTAAAATTTCAGATCCATTATCCGCGAACGCATGCAGAGGTTTTTGGAATCTCTACGTCCATCCTTCGATTAACAAAAGCCCAATCTTGGGCGAAGAAATGGGTAGATTTAAGGAGTTAGTTAAGAAATATAAAGAGCAGAATTGGGACGCCATCGCCGAAGAGTTAGGCAATAACCGTTCGCCGTATCTGCTCTGCGTGGAGTACTTCAGCAAACAAGCCCCGAAGAAAAACACGCGGGAGACGTTCACGAAAGAGGAGGACGAGCAGATGTTGAAACTTATCGAGGCCAATCGTGTTGGTAATCGGGTTCCGTGGACGAAAATCGCCTATCATTTGGACAATCGATCAAAAACATGTCTATACCATAGGTAATGATGAAAAATATATCGTCATATACTTAAATAATTTGTTTAAACATTCAGATACAGATATTCACTCGCGGGAGGTAATTATAAATTGGGCAAGTTTAGCGAATCGGAGGATATTCTGCTGCTGTGCCTGGCGAAGAAATATAACGAGGATTTCGATAAAATTGCGCTCGAAATGCCACACCGTACCAGGATGAAACTGTTTAATCGTTACTTCGGTTACCTGAAGTGCACCCCTTTGAATTTAGGTAATTGGACTGTGGAAGAAGATCAAAAGATCCTGGTACATGTCTCGATGCACGGGCCACGTTTGTGGTACGAATTGGCAAAAGATGTGGAGAGGGCGTCCACCCATCTCAGGCATCGCTACTTCTTCCTCAAAAAACGCATGGCTAACAACCCGAATTTCTCCCTTGAGGAACTACCCAGGAAGAGTTTCCGACATTATGCGCACGTGTCAAGGGCGAAGAGGGCTCAGTATTCCGTGGAGCATTACATGCAAACGAATACGCTGCCCGTTTTAGCTATAGCCGAGACGCAGGCGCAAAGTGAACGGATTCCGGTTAAGGGAAGACCGCAAAGGCAATTAATCGATCATCAACTAACCGACTTTTTCCGATCAACTGCGCATATTCGGAAAGAACGTCATAGGGTCTCAATCTCATTAAACAGCATCGAAAAGTGCGCGCATTCAGTGAAGACCATTTTAGACATCCTCGGCGTTAAGCTGAAAATTCCGGACGATGACGAAATCGACAATCATCCTGATTTGAATCGAATTGACATGGAGGTTTTGCGGAGTTTAAAAACCATCACTTCCTTGCCTTCAGTAAAAATGGAAGGGCCAGTAGACGTTACCCCTAACGTAAATTCTATACAAGCGCTTCGATGCCTCCTCCTGAAGTATCGAGAGTTTAAAGATCTTTCCCAGAATAAAGAAAAAGTTATGCCTAGCAATGACCTAGAGGTTCAGTTGCACAGGCAGAATTTCACGGAGAGGTTTAAGGCCTTGTTTTGGTGGCCCTGTTTGATGTCCATCGCGGAGCCTCCTGAGGAAATTGAAGTTGAAGATAGGGAGGAAATGCAAGAGAAACTGGTGATGAAACGCGGTCGACCTATAAAGAACCTCACGAAAATTCAGAAGATGAACGAAGCTCGATTGAAGATGCTCGCATTGAAGAAACAGGCTGCCGCTGCTAATTCTAGTGGTAAGTCTTATAAAATAATATATATCTATATATATATGGTATATCTTAAGTAAGTATATAAAAAAAATCTCAGCATACTACTAAATTGTATCATCATGGTTTCACAGCTGTTACGACTCCGACGACGCCGATTGTTCTAAATGGTAAATATGTTTACATAGAATAATATAGCACTAAATATCCATGCAAATTGATTGGGTTCATATAATGTTCCATCAAAAGCAGTAGTATAGTAGTTTAATGACAATAAATATATTATTATTTTTCATTGTTTAAAACACCCTTTATTTTTATTTTTGGGGTGGATATTTTACTTTTTTAAATTATCTATCACCATCACTGTTTTTTTTTTCAGGGACAAGCCCAATGCAAGTGTTACCTTTTCAAAATAGGCCTAGCCAATCTTGTAAGTGGATGTAACTCTCTAGAGCATGTGATAAAAATGTCAGCACCTATATATTTATATTTATAAGTAGATTAATATTAATTCTCTGGTATGAGAAATTAATTATTATTAATGTTTTCCATCTATTATTTCGCAGGTTATACGAATTCAAATAAGGGTGTGCCTGCTGTAAAAACTGATGGTGAGTAATTGATTTTTTTTTTTTAAATTGTGTAACAGAAGTGAATTGTTTTTCAATGCAGCTGGACAGTATCGAGTAAAAGAGGAACCATTTGAAGGTAGTTTTGAGATTATTACAATTCTCTTACTAAATCACTTGAATGTTAACCATTTGCATGTTTTAATTTCTTTCATATTTCTGAATAGTTGGAACGTGGCGGATAAAAAAGGAACTGGATGAAGGTAGCTCTGTCTTCAAAGCATTGCTAATAAACATGCACTTTTAAATTTAATTCTAATTCTTGGATATATGGGTTTTTTCTCTATCGACATTTATTTGGTCACAGATACTTTTCACTTTATTTAATAATTAAACATTTTTATTCGAAACAATTAATTTTTCCAGTTAAAATATATAATAAACATAATTAATTATAGTGCATGTTATGTAATAATGGTGAATGTTTAAATACTTGCTAATTTTTTTCATTTCCATTTACAGATCCACTGCCAGTTAAACAAGAACCCATTTACATAGAAGGTAACTAATAAATTTTAATTATTTTTAGTTATTGGGTAATTGAGTAAAATTTTCTAAAATTCTTTTTCTAAATTTAATTTTTTGAAAATGTGCCAAAAAGTAAATGCTATTGATATTAAATAATTATTTCAATACTTTTTCCAGATGAAGAGGAAGTTGATGACCCTACCCCTAAAGAATGTAAGTTGAAATAATTGAACAATTGATACCACCCACCCACCATAATATACATTCAAAGTTTAAATATTACGTTATCCAATATTTTTTTAGATCCCGTGCCTTTGCCCTCTACGAGTGACATAGATCTTCCAGGTATGTCAATTTTTTAGTGTTATAAAATTTAGTTTCATACTTAATGCCTTAATGGCGATGTCATTTTTTTCTTGCATGATTGACACTAACTAAGATTTTGTTTATGTGTGTGTGTAAATAAATAAACATGTAGTCATTATTATTATTTTTAGTTAATCCAAATCCATCTGACACACAAGTAAGTCTGCAACTACCGTCAACGTCATCGAACACGCTGCAAATCCCGACATTCTCGACGAACCTACAAGGGGTGGAAGGAATTACGACGAAAATGATTAGTAAAAGTTTTTTAAATTCATCCCAGCAGAAGATCGTTAGGAAAGTAAGCGCACAAGAATTGGAAGAACTGAAGAAGAGAGGCAATAAAGTCATAGTGCTTAAACCTCTTAAAAGGCCAGCGTCGGGAAACAGCTCTTGCGCTATAGGTATTAAGAAAATTAAACAAGAATTCGTTAATGTTTCTAAGGCTGAAAAATAAAGTGAGAATAAATTATTACAAAACAAGTACATATTTTTATATTCCCCAAATAGATACGATCACACATAATTTTTAATTAGGATTTTTAAATACTTATCCCTGGGAAGATATATATAAATCTGCTTAAATAGAAATTGTGAAATAAGTGTTTTTAACAAATGTTAATGAATAATAAGTATACGGTTTTAATGATTGTTGAGTTACGTGAAGATGTACTGTACTGTAATTTTGTGAAGAAAGGAGACTCAATCTTTCATTTATAGTAAAGTATATGTTTAGTTTTAGTTATTCATAACATAGAGGTCGCCACTACTAAGCACAATTCAAAATAAATACAAAAATCTGTTTAAAGTTAATAAAATATATTTCGATCAAAAGGTACATTAAAAAAAATCACTCTATTCAATTAAATATAACCGAAAACTCATTTCACAATACGATTTTGAAAAAACGAAAATGCCATTTGAGAATCACCACTTCGTACATTATATTTTTTAGAAAACAAATTCGTGTAAAGTGATATATAAAATAGTATACAAATATACAAAACACTGAGATTCCAAATAATTCACCAAGCAACAAAAAAAAGTTAACAATCACTGGGTGATCAAATAATAAGCGTATAAAAGTGTAACAACCGGTAATAGCCTAATAGAAGGGGGAGGAAATAGAGGGAGAGAGAGATAGAGAAAGAGATTATTACAAAAACATGGACTATACAAGTATATAAGTACTCGTACGTGTAGAAGTGATATTGAAATATAACTGCTCTATTTTATTGTACACACACATTTAACGGGCCCGCCTTGCGATCGCACACGTCACGTTTACGCGTCGTAAATGTGGGTTGTGGTGGGGGGTAAGGACGGGCCGGCGCAGACGCTGCTTCTTCTCCTGATGAAGGGGTGTGGGACGGGGCGGCTTTATTTGATTTTCGTGGTGGTAGTGATAAGCGCGCAACCGGCAGTGAATATTGACCACAGCAGGAGGGACGCTTCGAGGTGACCGGTCGCGAACCTGATGTTGTCCAGCACTTGCTTCCAGACAGGATGGGCCGGCTGCTTGTTGGGAGTCGGTAGCAGGTTCCTCGCTTTCAGGTAGTCCACTAATCCGGGAGAGTCTTTGGTGTACACGGGAAAGTAGTCACTTAACTTTTCACGTTTCCACCATGTTTGCGATCTGTATAAAACGTTTTATTATATCATCTGACAGAACCAAATATTTATGATGTTACAGATTGGTTTCGACGCCCATATAATTGTGTATATACAAATCTAGAGTGTTTATTATATGACTCTATAGTAATATCCCGTTTCGTTCTCTTTAACTACACTGCCCTAATGAGATCTAAATAGATCGAAACCAGTCTAAAGCTGTTATTGACGGTGAAATAAAAGTTGTACATTTTTAGGTTAACTATTGTTTTGGCCATTCAGACCATTTTTTAATGTCAGGCTGAATTATTAATGTACTAAAACTAGATGGTTGAAAGTGCTCTAATGTTTCGAATTTCATTACTTAAATTATTACTTTACCTTTCAGTCCACGGAGTGTATTTATAGTTGTATAAAATACCCCTGATATATTTTGGTGGTTTTTCTGCAAACGGTGTGGGGGCTAGAAGAGAGAGCACTTCTTTCCTTCCTTCCAACAATCTGTGCGCGAGGGACATAAGCCACGGTTCCTTGTCGAATTTACTGGGCGCAGCCCACCACATCTGCCAATCCAATCGCGGCGAGTACGGTGCTGTAATTGGATAATGATAAGTGTTAATTACGATTTTTTGGTAATAATAATTTAAACTTCAGTGTTTGAATATATGTATAACCCGTCTTACCGACAAAAGGTAATGAATGATTGACGTTTCCTGGTTTGTACAGGAATTGATATTCCTGCCAGGGCCCTTCCAAGTTGTTCGATCCCTCTAGAATAATTTCCAAGCGTCCGTTCACACCAGCCATATTCTTGAAAAGTACGTAATCGTTGACGGCGTGCAGTTTGTGCAGCCTGTTGTAGACCGTTCTGTAAATAGGCTCGATGGTTGTATTCGTTGATTTGTGTAGAGAATGCAGAGGTACCTATAAATTAAAAATAAGTAAGTCAATATCTTATATATTCACTACTTTTGTTATTTTAATTATATAAAACCATATAGATGTTTCTTGTAACAAAATTTGATATGATATCGCCAAGAAAGTAACGAATATTTATTATTTTTTACCCATTTGTGTGAACGCCATCTAGGGGTTAAATTTGCAATTTGGGTGGTTTTAGTTTTATAAATCACATTAAATAATAACGAACAAATACTTACAGTACTTCCAGCGAAAAGCAAAAGAGCCATTCCACCATAGAGCATAGTTGTTAAGTAGCCCAAAATTTTCGCAGAACTCGTGTACGAGTCGTACACAGAGGAGACCAAAGCCCTGACGATGGTCAACAAGAGGGATAACAATCCGACGTACGTCGCCACCAAAATACCCTGTTTGAGTGCGGTGTCGTATTGGTCCCTCGTAAAAGCTGCAATAACAATCAATTCAAAGTAAGTTCGTCATAGCTTTATTGAATTTTCTTACCAATCTTGGCATCCAAATGTTGCCCGTTCCACCTGATGGTGAAAAGAACGTACGTTGCGTAGAAAAGTGCGCCGTGAATGGCTATGTTGACGACGACGGACAAGATTCTTATTATTAGCCGCGACTGAGGTTTTCTAGAGCGCCCATAGAAGAACTGATCGTCTAATAAGGAAATCAACATCGCTACCAGCAGGCAATTCAAGAAGTTGAAGTTTCCGGTGAGGACGATCATTATTTCCAGGAACATCTTTAACGATAAAAAAATATTAGATACAATAAATAAATTAATTTTAAACGATAATAAAACAACCAGCTAAAATTTAAATACCTGGAAAACAAATCCGGTGATCCTGACGCTCCTGACAGGTACGAAGAACAAAAAGGGGAGGCCAATTTCGGCCACTTGGGCAAACACCGTCGTCATTTTCAAGAACCATCCCGGCAGGTGGTGCGCGTACCAAGCGAGAGGTGTTGGTAATACCTCTGATTGGAAATGGTAACTCAACGCTAAAACAGGACAATATAATCCATTTATTGAAAGCCAAATAAAAAAGTTGTTTTGATTAAAAAGAAAATTATTGCTGTGTATAATACTGATCAGAAAGAAACATTTAAGTAATTATTGTGATAATTAATAATTGTATATAATCCAATAATAATTATACATTGTTAACCAACCTGTTAAGTCCCACCATTTAGAACATCCGCTGCCCAATTTAACTACGCCGTTGGTAATTAAGAACCTGAACATGATCCATTTCACCAGCCAAAAACTGATGCTGTCAGTTGGGGACACACGCGAACCGCGACTTCTTCCGGGCAGTAAGGGTGCGACTAGTAGGCATAGGAAACCTACTTCTAGAAGAAGGCCATCCCTAAAGATTAATAAAGAATGTTTATTTAAAAAAATACTTATACATAATTTTTAATATTTTATTTTCTTATTATTCACAACGTTATTGTTTTAATTCAATAAACTCTGCATTTACTGTTAGTGTATTTTCACCGCGATCTTAATATATTGTATAAAAACCTAGCGTACTCTTGACCTTCCTCAATTAATTTTCTATTAATCTGGCGTACTCTTGACCTAACCCAATAAATTCCATATTAAATCCAGGCGAATATAAATAATACTAATTTCCAGCGTACTCCCGACCTACCCTAACACAAAGTATATTGACCTAGCGTCAACCTGACCTACCTTAATATACCGTTTATTGCGGTAGGTCAAGAGTACGATAGAAACAAATAATGGCCAAAACGATCAGAGAATAAATATTTAAAAGATGTAAACATCAATATAAAATTTCTGTAATCTCACAAATAGTTACGTAAGCTACTAAATAGTAACGGTCGAATAAATATGTGTGAATATAATTGAAAATTATTGAAAAAAAGATAAATGCGTGTAGTACATATATAACACAACTTAATCATGTGGAAACCAACTAATAATTTAAAAAAATCAAATTACAAGACTATTATTATTATTATTATTGAAAATATCTAAAAAAAAAGTTACAATAAAAAAAACAATAAATTAGAAATCAACCAAGAAACATAATTGTTTTAAATGTTTTAAAACAAAATCATTGTAAATTTCCATAAGACTTCTTGTAAACAGCTTAGACAAATAAGTGGTCACACGATATCAAAATATTTATTTCAGTATCGAGTTGCGATTCGTGTGGACAAGTTTTGAGGACAGGTTTTGGGTTGCAGTGTGTGTGTGTGTGTGCAATCTAGGTCCTGGTAACAGGCCAGCTTGTAATTGAGACCCAACGTTAATTAGTGTAGATATTTTTATCATGTCGATTAAATTGCATTGCACAACGCATGACTTTTATCACTTGCAAGGCTGTTTATTAGCAGATAGATAAGGACTCTTCCAACTCACCACTGAGAGGTCACAAAGACCTGCCCCACTTGGAACAGGGAGAAGTAGAGGGACCACAGTCCTGCAAACAATGGGATCGTGCATAACTTTTGGGAGACGAACCTGAAACAAAAATATTACATACTATTAGTAAAAACCTTTAATAAAACCAAATAATTTTATAAAATAACAATGCACCTTTGTTATTTGAATCAGCTATATACTGAGACAGTAATAAAATAAATTAAATTGAAATATTTAAAAAAATTATTATAAGAACATATAATTTAAAAGTAATTATCCTGTTTTAATTCTGATTCCCTTCAATGAATATATCTCATTTAAATAATTGTATATATAAGCACAATTAGTAAACCAAAAATAGCTTTTGTTCATCCAGTCTTGCAGACGTAAAATTACTGCAGATGCTAATAAATACGTTAAAATCTGCATTTAATTTGCTCGTTAATTTTCATTTGAAGGATTATGCAAATATGTTAGTTGTGGCTTAAGAAAACAGAGGCATAAACATACAAATAAATAAAATGCAAAGTGTACAAACATTATTTCAGTTGAATTTGCATTTGTCATACTGATTCGTATGTTAACAATTACTTATCAGCTAAAGGTTATCTCGATGTTTATAATGTATTACTAAGTTATATTTATTATTCTTGAGTGTGATTAGGTTATTTATCTGTTTAAATTCAAATTGCACATTTTAATTTATTGTTTTATTATTTATAGAAACAAAAATATATAAACATGCACTTATTGAAGATAAAACAATGATGTAGTAAAATTAATACATGAGGGCACTGTTTGTTAATGTCATAAATATAAAATCATGTTAAAACTATTGTTTTAGTGATAACAGATTAGTTTATAAGGTATAAACCTTCTTTGGTGTTATTGATTTGATTAACCCAATAAATTCTTAATCAATAAAAATATTACGTGGTAATTCATGATACACATATTTATCTATAAATTCTATATTAATTCTGACACATATAAATAATAATACGAGTACGAGCGTACTCCCGACCTACCCCAATAGAAAGTATATTGACCTAGCGTCAACCTGGCCCCTCATAATATAGAATTGATTGAGGCAGGTCAAGAGTACGCTAGGTTAATGCAAAAAATGTGAATAATCTAGTCGAAAAATAAATAATAATCCTGATAGATGGCGCTGATAATCAACCAAACATAATAATATAATGGGATGCAATTTTTTGCAATTACTCTCACTGTATAGTTTTCCAAACACTAGCGCTATTGATGTTAAAAAATTAAAAGTGGTACTTTAGTTTAAATAAATCTGTAGTGTTGGTGGGTGACTACTATTCCAATTATGATAATATCAACAAGGGTGCAAACAGAAATAGATAAAAAATAAACCAATTATATTGATTGTGTGATGGTTTTAAGCCGCCAAACTGTTTTGTTTTGCGATTATTAATTATGTAACTAACGTTAGAGAACGACGTGAATTGGGACTTAATTATCTCCACTATAAACAATCCTATTGAATGAATTGAATAAATAATTGAACAAATTAATTATTAATTCAGTGTCACATGCGACCGCGTATTTTTAAAAGCATGCGATCTATTTTTAATACAACAATTTGATGATAATAGACGCGATAGTGGTTTAAAAATTAAATGAATTTCAAGCGTGTTGTGAACGTTGCATTTAAGTACGTTAAAAATGTTTGCTCAATATAACAAGTTATTTTAAAATTTAAATTTAAGTCTGTACCCAAAGTATTATTTTTATCCAAATACTTTTGGCTGTAATAAACAAAACAAAAATGGAATATCATCATAAGGATGATTAATCTTTTGTTTGTACTTTTATGAATGATCTTATTTTTATTGTTTGGGTGTAAAATAAATAACTATGAACAAATAGAAAAATATACTAAAACTGAATTTCTCACTTTTCATCCAGAAATTAAAGTAGTGTTAATAAATAAAAGAAGTAAATTTAAAAAAAATTACATTAATCTTCCTAAGGCAAACTATTTATTACAAATAGCTTCAATCATTTCATTACATATATTTGTATTGATGTGTTTAGACCAACTCATGATTAAGACTGTAAACCTTTTACAGGTGATGACCTCATCTCGAATGATGTTACACCGTGATCACACATTCACAAGTCATTCACATCGAATTAATTACACCTCGTATACTCAAACAGTGAAAAAAAAAATTGAAAAAAACAAGTTTCCTGTTCCTATCTGTTGATTCCAATCTCATTAAAACGTTTTTATTTTTATTAAAGCATTTAATAATCATTGAAGAGATGGTTTTTTATGAAAATTTTGTACAAACTCATTTACTAACATGTAAACGCTGAAATAAAGACGGAATATGTGGTTGAGTTGAATCAAAATTTTGATATTGTATTATGTATAATATTTACTCAAATATGCTAGCAGGAATAACGAAACTAATAAAGGATAAGAATCACTACTACAACTATTGTTTTTTTCAATCATAATATTCAAAATGTTTCATAAATATTTATTATGTTTATATTAAGAAATCCTATGTAGTAACAGGCGCAATCATCGTTATGATGAAATAAGTTTTCCATTTATTTATCTCCGAATATTTGCATACCAAGCAGCAGAATTTAATTTGTGCATTTTTTAATGAGTACTTAAATTACCTTATTAAATATAAATATGGTTTATCTTAAAATTACATTTTACTAGATTTCTTATAAGAATTAACTTTTTTTAATTAATCACTTATTCATTTTATTTTTATTTATAAAAATATTGTTTTTCAATTGTAATTTCCTTTATAATTAACTCTGATAATTAATTAGTTTCGAATTATTAATGAGTGAACTTTTTTCCCTTTTCATCATAAAAAAATTGTTACAATAAATTTCTTATAAAAATGAATTTCTTTCTTGAATTAGTTTCTCATGTAACTCTATATTATGAATCAGTATGGGCAAAAATTATAAATATATAACCATAATCAATCAAATTTTGCAAATGAAAAATTAAATAATTAACAATTGTGAAATAACTTTTCTTATCTGAAAATCAAGTTAATCTTATAAGAATTAATACTGAATATAATAAATTATTTGCAAATGAATTGTTTTATAAATTTTCTATAGTAAAATTACTCTCTACATTTTCTATGCCATAAACGTGTTTCACAACATTTTCACTTGAAGAATCCATAATTTTTACCTGGAGAATTTACAAAGAGATGAAACATATGTTACGATTTTTTTACAATTTGCTTGAATTATTTAAAAAATTTTTAATATTAAAACAAAATAAAATAAATGAATATGTAAACACTTACCTGTTAAAAATAAGACATTATAAAAAACTTAGAAATTATTTATATAATTATAAATTCCAGTAAATGATAATAGATGGAAATTTTTATGTTAAAATTTGATTACGTTAACTGGAAAAAAACTCACATGTTTGTATTAGGAAAATTTGTTTTCCATGGCTACCCTGTTAAAAGTGGAAAACTCACCCCGTGAAGGCGAGGAATGTTCCGAGCAGGGCCAATACGTCCAGGGCATAGTTTGTGTCTAACCCGACATAAGGAGCCAACCAGAGGAGGGTCGGTTGGTAGTGGACCTTCGCTGATAGGGTCTTGTGCTTGCTGTTCTCCAGCAGGGATTTGGCAGGGAGGATTCCATTATCGCCATACAGTCCTGTGGAAAAGGCGACACGCCGACGGCGTTAATTGAATCCGCCACGGTATATAAAATCAATGAGTGGGCCGGACGCGATACTCACCAGGTATTTGGACGTAGAATGAGATAAAGGCGAATAAATACACCACGCAGATGGAGCGGAGGAACAGGTTGCGTGTGTAGCGTATCTGTGTCATCTTTATAAATAAGCCGACGAGGAATTAATTGTTCAGCAGTAACGGCATTCGACTGCCATCGAAATCGGCGAGCTAGATAAAACAACGCCGCGTAAACAGTGTTTCGCCGGAGGACGTTGCGCGCACGCCCGGCCCCTACCAAACGGTACCAATCCGGCGGCTTTTCTTTACGACTTCAATGACCCTTTCTCCTAATTTGGCAGTGTGAAGTGGCACTTTTCCTGGGTGGGTACTTTAATGGGCCCTCGCTACGCACAATGGTACAATTCGAGCGTGAAATTAACGTACGTGCTCACCGCATTCTTTCAACGCCCTTTAAACGAGACGTTTCAGTAGAAGGTGTGACACGTAGCACTGTTTATACTAAGCGCGGCATTTATTTTAATGCCAACATTAATTTTACTATATAATGGCTGCACTTATGAGATTAACCGGAAGTTACATAGATATAAACTAGCTCACAGATAGAACCATAGATAATATTTTTGTAAAACTTATCAATTTAGTAGGAACCATAGATTTAATAATAGAAAATACATATAAATAATACAAATGAGATAATTAACAATAATATTACATAGATATAAACCATTTAATTAATATAAACTATGATTTTATTTAAGAAACGGATAAGTTCCAATAATAATAAATTATTTGTGTGTTTTCTTCACTCAGATCAATTGTAAATTAAGCACAGATTGTGAAAAAGAAAAATAATAATATTTTTTTAATTAAATATAGTTTATAATAATAAAAATTTATCAAAATCTATTAGTGTTAATTCACAAAACGTGATAATTGCACGAAGTGTTTTTTTTAACACCAGTTCGAAACACGCATGACTTTTCAGTCCTTCGCTTCGTATTTTCGCGTGCCAGTGTCACTCCTTGCAAAATTACAGCCCAAAAACAGTACAAAAGCATGTCTAGTTTAAACGATAACAACGATATTTATTCGAAAAACTATACGGGAGGAAGCAGCGCCGCCGGATTAACAGGTACACTCGCCCGGACAGTCTCGGGGCTCCTCATTGCGGACCTAACCTCAATCGGTTATCTAATTTTAAATGGATTACATGTTATTGTCACAGTAACTAAACTCAGGTAAACACGTATTACAATTGCAGGTGGATTGAAGCCGTTTTCATCACCTTATCTTAATTATGACCCTGTGTACATTCCCACGACTCAACCAGAATACATATTTTTGGACGGTGCCAATAAACAGAGGGGACGTTTCGAGCTAGCTTTCGGACAGATCGGCGCTTCGTGCATGGTGGGTGCGGCGATCGGAGGTGGCACTGGATTCTACAATGGACTGCGAGCTACGACTTTAGCCGGACAGACTGGTGCACTACGTAGAACACAGTTAGTACATCCTAATAAAAAAAATAATACATCGTAATATATTCAATACTTGCTACTCTCTTGATGGAATATAATATTTAAATTAGTAGAAGTAACACAGCACTCATTGTGTTGTGTATAATTTCTCCCAATTTAAATTGTCAATATCACATCAAAATGATTTATTCATCAAAAATTTGAGTATAATTTTAAAACCATACACTATGTTTTATTCAAAGTTAAAACATATAAGGGAATCCACTCTTTAATTTATAAAATATAGGCAGGGGTTAGTTAAAATCGTCACAATTCCAATATATTATTTCCAATTTGTTTGTTTCTTGTGTAGATTATTGAATCACATTATGAAGAAAGGAAGCTCGACGGCAAACACGTTAGGATCAATTGCAGTAATATACTCAGCTTTTGGAGTGATCATCTCATGGGCCAGAGGCGTCGACGACGATCTCAACACGGTGACGGCAGCCACAGCAACGGGTTTACTGTATAAATCGACAGGTGAATTATTTACAATAGCAACTTATATAATTTATAATAATAATAATTTGCAATTAATTAAAAATATACAAAAAAATAATATATATTTCAAGTTGAATTTTTGTTAGAGTAAAAACAATTAAAATTTCCGGTAGAGGGCGCATGTGATTGCAGCCGAACTGGCGATAACAATGACAAATTAAATGCATTATTTTTAACTAATTATGGTCTATATTTATTTAGCTGGATTAAGGAGGTGCGGAATTGGCGGAGCCGTCGGCTTCGGACTATCGGCACTGTTCGCCCTCTGGAATTCCAGGGACAAGCTCACAGAAATGCGACAATTCAACCCGGCGTAAGATAGTTTACATGTTGTACGATACTAGAATTTTAGTCTTGTTTTATTTAACACAAATGAAAGGGCTACTAAAAAAGAAACTGTTTTACCTAACAGTGTTTTTCTTTTTTAATATAAGTATACATAGATATAAATATATTTAAACAAATTTTCCGTCGGACCGATCAAGCGGGTGTACATATAAAGGCACAATTTCACTCCCTCGTATATATATATATAAGTTGTAGACGACGCTAGGTGACCCTAATTAGCTTGCGCAATTTATATTCTAGTGATATTGTGAAACGTGAGGCAGATTTTTTTTCCCGTTGTTTTCGTATTTATTTATATGTACAATTTTGTGCTGTGATTACTCAATATAAATCCTACAGATTCCAATCGTTTTATTATTTTATTTTAACATTCAATTAATATCATTTCTAATTTGCATGTATGATTTAATTAAGTTGACATTGATTATAATTTATGTGAAGGCAATAATCAAGTCATTTTTTTATACCGAATGAAATTAAATTAGTAGGTGGACTTATTAATATTTAGTTTCGATCTGTTATGATCATTTTAAAAGAAAATACAAAAATGATGAGTTTTTTAAACAATGTTTAATTTGTTTTTTTTTTTAGTTACAGTGAAAAACTTTTTTTGATTATCCAAATTTTGTCAAATTTAATAAATAAATGTAATAAATATTACAAAAGCAAAATCACCATTGTAATTTTATTTTTCTATGGAACACCAATAGATGCTACCTAGAGTGATAACAGAGCCCTCTGAAATATGTTACTTAACTTATGCTTCAGAGCGTCAAATTCCAGGTTGTGAAAATTAGCCATCTTTTTTCTTTTCTTATATGTTATAATCTATAAAACGAGAGTTTTATTAAAATTATAAACAGATCGCTAGAGTTAAAATCAAAGATATATAAACTGTAACTATTAGGAATTCTTATAAATATCAATCAAAATATTTAATAACAATTACTAATAATTGTTTGTACGTTTAAATTTTCTTGGTAACAATACTATTTCATGTTTTTCTTTCTACTTTCAACAGGCGAAGGTAACATTGGACGGTGTCCGTTTTAAATAAATTCACCCTGACCGAGTTTCTGTAAAATAATTACATTACTGTAAGATGTAAAGTTTCTTTCGATTAAAAGCTTTAAGTCGACGTTTTTATTTATTTCTCAAAACAATTTTAACCTAGTATTTAAGGTATTTAATCAAATAGGTATTTTTCAAGAGGATTTTTTATCGCACAAGTGAATAGTAGAAGACGCAAGATTAATAAATAAATTAAAATTTGTTGTTTAAAATCTTTATTCACTATAAAGCAAACATTTTTGTTATGTATTTAATCATTTCTTGCATATCAAACTTTAAACATTTTTAATTAGTGAACTCATTAAAAATAGTACTACTGCAAGATTTAAAAAAAATCAATATGATTTTAAATACAACTGGCAAATCTGATCAGTAAGTTGTTTATCTTGACTTATATCTCTATTAAAATACAGAGATACTAGTAGATGATCGCAGAACTATTCTAAGAGTAAAATTTATCGGACAGTAAGTTGTCTATCTTAATTTATATGTCTATTAAAATACAGCGACTTCAGTAGATGATCGCAGAACTAAACTAGGGTCAATAAATGCACCATATTTATGCGTCAATAAGTTGTTGTTCTTGATTTATATCTCTGTTTTAAAGAACAGCGACACTAAGGGATGATCGCAGAACTAAATTGATTATACGACAAGACAATAAATTATATAACTCATCTACCAATTCACCAATGTTTGACAGCAAAACCACTCAAATCAGTCGTCCAACAGCTGATTTGAAATTGAAACTGTTTATGTCAGTTTTGAAATCCTAGTGTATTCCCACTGGCATGTTTACCCAGATTTTCGTGCAGTACGCGCTGTTCAGGGTGGTGGTGTGCGTGTCCCAGCACCCCGTGCTGATAGTGGTCTCGTACGATGCGTTCAGATATAACTATTTCGAGAGGAATGGCACCCCGTACATGGAGAGGCTGCGTAAGGAGGGCACGCACGCCGACAGGATGATCAACGTTTTCCCCACGAAGACGTTTCCGAACCACCACAGCATAGCCACAGGCCTGTACACGGAGACACACGGTGTTGTGGGGAATTCGTTTTATGATCCCCAATTAAAGCAAACACTAAACGTCGCCAATGATATGTACCATTATAACGAGGAGATTGTACCAATTTGGGTAAATTATTATTTAATATTTTTCTAATAATATTATTATTATTATTTAAAAAAAATTAACACTTAACTAATTAATGTATACATAATTAATCAAATTTCAAACTTTGATTTTGGTTAATTGTACAGAATTTGTTTATTGTAGACGCTCAATGAGAAAATGGGTAATGGTCGGTACTCGGGTTCGATGATGTGGCCTGGGTCCAAGTTTCCCTATCAGGGGAAAAAGATCACCTATATCGAGGAATGGGACCCTAACATGCGATGGGAATTACGTGTAAACAAGGTAAATTTAATTGTATTTAACTTAACGAGCTATTGAAATATATTTTCTTTTCACCCTCCATATTTCAGATATGGAAAAATCTTATTCAATTGAATTAAACAATTGAATCTGATTTTCATTCAATTGTTTAATTCAATTGAATAAGATTTTTTTATTTTTCACATTTGATATTGTTTAATAAAAATAAACACTTTCAGCACAAATATTTCCAAGTTTATTATTAATTAAATGTTCATGTAACTCAAGAAAGAATTATAATTGTTTAATTGTTATGATAATTTCAGATTATTGATTGGATCAAGAACCCGAACAAACCGGCGAATTTAGTGATGCTGTACATCGAGGAACCCGACACATCCGGTCATGTTTTTGGACCGGAATCGGACGTGGTGCTGAATCTGTTAAAGCGGCTGGATAATCTGACGCAGTATTTAGACGTAAGTTAAAAATAATAGTGAAGGAAAAAAGTGAATTTTCAATTGTTTCGGTTATTAAAGGAATAAGTTACAAACAAAAAAATGAAAATTGTATGTTTGAATTAATAAATATGATTATTTTTGTTTTAATTTAATATTTTATGCTTGAATAGAATTTATTTATGTTAAAATTATAAAATAATAATGTTTCTTTTGTTTGGACAGAATATTTATTATTATTAATATCAAAATTACGCATTTTCACACAGTTTTGTTATAAATAATGATGATGTTTTATAATAATGTATTATTATGATGATGATTTTTTAATATTAATGATGGTTTAATAAAACGTATAAATTTTTTTGGTAATAACAATTATTATTATTGTTATTTAAAAAGAAATGAACACTTTTAAGTAATTAATACACACAATTAGGAATTAATTAAAGCAAATTGCTTCTTTTGGCTTAATATGGAGATGATATTTTATTGTAAACATTAATCATTTTTTTTTGTAGGAACAAATTAAAGTAAACAAGTTGCAAAACGTGGTGAACGTCGTCCATTTAAGTGATCACGGTATGATCGGTGTGGCACGGCCCAACATCATCGATATCACGCCATACCTGACGCCGAACACGTACGAGATTGCGGACACCAGTCCCTGTTTGCATGTTATTCCTAGTGGAGGTAATGATTGATTTCTCATTTTGATGGAGGAAAAACAACAAAAACATTAGCGTAATTGTTTTTATTAATGGCTGTATGTAATAGGTTTAAGTATTTACTCTTGTGCATTTGGTAAGGAAGGATTAATTGGAGTTTAATTGAGTTAAAATTCATATAAAATAATGAAAAACGTTTAAAGTAAGTACGTTAATGTTAATTGAACTAGTAAAATTTATTTAAATGTTATTTATTTGGAGAATTTGTGTTGTTTAAAGATTAAAAATAAATGAGGCTGTTACTTGTCGAAACTCCATAAACATTACATTATAAAATTTGTTTGGAAACATTGAAAAGGTCAAATATAGTGGTGTATGAAGATAATTTTGTTCAGATTATTTCCTGGTAATTCCAGGTCCCGCGGTTCAAGGGAATGAATAAACAGTTTAGATTATTGCAGATAAAATTGAGGAGACGTACTCGAGGCTGAAAAATGCGTCGATCGAAAACGGGCACTTTAAGGTCTACAAGAAAGATGAGCTGCCGACGAGGTGGCACTTTAAGAACAACAGGCGGACACCGCCGATTTTCCTGCTGGCCGACAAGGGCTACGGTTTTCAGGATTTGACCGCCAGCGAAAAAGTCTACGCATCAAAATATCACATAACGCGTACGTATCGATAAAGATTTAGTAGAATATTAAAAAAATTTATATTTTCAAGAGAAAAGTTCGTTAACTTCTTTTTGAGTGGAATTCTTAAGTAGGTTTACAATATTTTTTTAAGATGGCGCTGTTATCGCCGTCTTATATTTTAGTGTAATTAGTTAGTGATTTATTCTTTTCTTACTTTTTAATGATTTTAATGAATAACTTTAACACGTATAATTGATTAAAAAGGCTAAACAATATACACATTTTTAATTTCAGTGAATAAAGAAACAACGTACGGTGTGCATGGTTACGACAACGAGATGTTAGAGATGCAGCCGTTCTTCATGGCGCGCGGGCCAAAGATTAAGAAGAACCACAAGGTGCCACCATTCCACACAGTGGATCTGTATAACCTGTTCTGTGATATACTGGGGGTGAAACCGGTGCCCAACAACGGCACCTACGCCAACGTTAGGGACATCCTGGTGGCGCCATCTGCGGCCAGTAGTTACACCACCTTCGGTGTGGCAGGTAAAATCAAATCAAAACTCTAAAACTGTCGCTTGTCTTCTCCTTTATAGTCTCTTATTAATATATATATGTATCCTATATTACTTTATTTTACTTATGCAATTAATATAAATGTTTTGTAAGATTATAAATTGGAAAATGTGTATATAACTTACATGTGAAATTAAATTTAGCGGATTGATTTTCAATAGAAAAAATCCTAATGAAACGAAAATAAAATTCCTTACTTCACTTAATAAAATGATATTTAGTGAGAAAAAATCCTATAGATGACAACAATCAATTGTGCTGCTATTTATCGGATTCAAAAAATTTGTAATAACATTTTTCAATTCATAATTGCTTTTTTTTATTTTACGTTTATTAACCAATAACGGTTGTGGTGTTTTTTATTTAATGTTTTTTTTTTATTTTACTTGAAAAGCTTGTTTGTTTGTATTAACTGAGCTTTTAGATGTTCTTAAGCCTAATATTATAATATCTTATTGCAGTAGGTGCAGTTGTAATAGCGTTGTTATTAATAAGCTTCGGCTCGGCGATAACGCTGCTGGTGATAAAGCGCCAGCAGAATATCACCACGACGGCGGCGCTTAACAAACGGTTCCCGCAAACGTTTAGCAACGCCAGCATCGAGGCGCAGCACCTCCTCGAACCGGAGGACGCGTGAAACGACAGCAACAACAAAACAAAACAAAACGGTCGTCCTTTTTGCGTTTTCAATTGATATGGATTGTTAATTAACACCACACCCACCTCTCCCTTATCTCCCTAATTCCTCCCCTCAAATTGCTCACGAACGAATTTGTACACACACTTTGAAGAATTGCTGTGGATTCATGGAACAATCATTAGTATTACGGTACAACAAAGATTTAAAAAAAAAAACATCCCTTGTGATAAATGCGTAGGGTCGCGTTTTGTTTTTGTTTATTTCATGTTTGTAATTGGATGATGTGATCATTCAGGATTGTAAATATCCGTTTCGTTTTTTCATTTGATGAAAATTGACAATATTACTAGCGAGTATAATACATAAAAATTTATATTTGTAATAATCGTGTAATAAGGACGTTTTCGACATGTTATTTCGGTGTGTAAATACCGTGTGGCCAAAACTTGGAATGCGGGTCATTTCTTCAATTATTATAATACATAATTATATGAGTATATTCACGTGTAACGCTGTAGCTGGTAGATGATGATGATGATGATGGTGATGAGTATTCGATGATTTCGGATAGTAATTGCAACGTTTATTTGGTGTTTGTTATACTTAAAATAAATTTATCCGGGATTTATAACACCAAATCACGTAAATTGATATGAATTATTAAAATAAATTTCATTGTGGATATTAAGTGATAAATTTTGAAGCAAAAAAAAAACATTTAGAATTTTTAATAATTTATTTGTATAAATACGTTTTTAAAATGTTTATTATTTCCTTAGTAACAATTATTTTAACTCATTTTATATAATTGGTTAGATTTGAACGATTTGAAATTGAATTGCGATTACTTTGTTTTAAAAGGAGTTGTCGCGTTTCAACTCCAACTTGTATGATGTTTTTATATCTATTTGACTGATAATATTGTGCCGTTTAAAATTATTTTCGTTTTAAATTTGATAAATCAATTCTAATTACAAAATGAGTGCGTCAACACGATCACATTTTTTTGTAATAATTTAAAGATCTCCTGTAATAGGTATAAACCTCTGATTGTTAATTTAATGATTAGAAAAAAGACGAGAATATTTCGTAAATCTACAATTGTTAATCTCATTAGTATACAGTTGAGAAAAGCACAATGCACAATCTACTGACTGTAATTTATTTTATAAATGTGTTTTTTTGATCAAGTGTGTATGTAGTCAATTGTTTTTACTTTTCCTGTACTTAGCAGGGGAGAGTATTGTTTTATAATTGTGCGTTTGGCAGTGGTGTATATGGATAAGACTGTTTGTAAGTGCCATGTAAATAATTAGTATTTTAATAACAGTTAAATTATTCTAATCTATCTGCCAATCAGTAAAACACAGGCGAGAATTTAATTAAATGATTCATATATGTTAAAAATAATTCATTTACGGAAATTTACAAAAGTGATAAAAATTGTGTTTTTAATTATTATGGAAATATTCCGATTTGTACAATTTATTTTTAAGGAAACTTTCGTTTATGTTAAAATAGTTAAAAGATGGGATAGTGGACACCCATCATTCGTAGGGTACCATATATTTAAGGTGAAATACTGCGTATGACTTTTTAAACCATTGCTCAAATTTTTGTTGTTATCCAAGCAAATAAAAATAGTATCCACTGCTGAAATATTTTTGTATATGTAGGGTGGGTGGGTGGCCTCTATCCTACCCTCCAATCAGTAAAACATAAACGAAGATTTTACTAAATTAATTATAAGTTAGAAACACTCGAACATTACTGGTAATTAATTTTAATAGTACTTCAACTGCCATAATTTTACATGTTTATGTTTGGGGAAATATTTAACTTTTGTTTTTTTACCCATTAAATTTTTTTAATTGCATTAAGAAAATGAATATTTAGTCGCCAATTTCTCTACATTTAATATGTTATTGATTTATAGTATATAAATCCTGTATGTCACTGCATATAAATAATAGATAATGTATTTATTAATTTTTAATCGAATGGCATCTTTTGTACCCGTGCCACTGTTATTAAGTTGTTAATTTATTGAATAATTTCCTTGTAAACGTGATTGGTGATATAATACGAGCGCCCGTGTTATTGGTTGTGATCTGTATAGCCGTGTAAGTGTTTTCGTTACCATAGTCTCTAGGTACTCGATAGCTTTAAGTAGGTTAAATGATTTGCGGTTCGGACTTAAGTAAACCTCCCACTCACTTACTCACACAAAACACATGCATACACACACACACACAAGGTCTGTGTTGATTTGTACTCGTGTTAATTTTCCTATAACAATATACCTGATAGAGATTCGAATGTCGTGCATGTAAATCCCCACAGATTTATATATGTAAATACATTTTATCGAGTGAAGTGTTGGTCGTGTTTTTTTTCCCACTATTTTTCATCCACATCCAAAAGAAATTCACGATTTATAAGTAATAAAATACAGTAGACGCCGCTTATTAGAATCACGGATAATGTTATCAATCGGATATTGTTATCACTTTTGCGAAGAACGGGCCCGACGTGTAATACTACATACAAAAATTTTCGTTTATAGTAATCATAATTTCGGTTTATGTTATCATGTTTTTCTTAGAAATGTTTTCGTCATGAGCAATGCAACCCCCAATTAGCAAAATGAGAAAAGCGCTGGAAGTTTTGCGACGTGGTGTGCAGCACAGGTCATCTGATTTTCAGGCGCATTACGTCTATGAAATTTTCGTTAATAACTTGCTCCGCGAAAATCAGAGACAAACAACGCTGGACGAGTTTTTTTGAATTTGTTTTTTATTTTGTTTCAAATTTAAATGAAATATATATTGTATGTAGTAATAATTGTTTAAGAGTTTATGTTACGTTATTATAGTTTGTTACGTTATATATTTTCATTTAAAATAAAGTTTTGTTTTTTCGGCTATTATTATCAATCGGTTATTGTTATCAAAACCCCCGAGTCCCGTTGTGATCACATTAAGCGGCGTGCACTGTATAGGGTAAATGTTTGAATGTTTACACAATAGATGTCGCTATTATTAAATTTATCCATGAAGTACTTATATACAATTAGTCTAAAAAATAAGTCAACCTTATAAGAGTGATATCTGTAGTCCAAATATTTGTATATGTATAACATGAGAATATTTAAATAACAGAATTCACACTCTTATAAAAGCAACAATTGAGACCTCTTTAATTATGAAATAACTTTAATTTATTTTTTCAATCTTGTAGATAATTAAATAAGACATTTGTGGTAAAAAAATATTGCATATTTAAAATACTTTCAGTGGGTATTTAAACAACAGATGTTTATCGAATTATCCAAACTTTTTGGAAGTTACTTTACAAGTTTAATTGATTTAATTAATGTAGCAGCTTCTATCGAGGTATAATTATTATAGGACAGGTGATAATAGGCGTGTGATAACTTTAAAATTTATTTCAAGTAAATCAACAGGCACTTTAAAGTACACAAATAAACTCCAACTGATTTGAGAAAACGAACATACTCCTCGCTGCTCCTTAAATATAGCCTATCATTTTCCAAAAACGGATACCGCTAAGTAAATAACATATGAATATCGGTGATCGCTACACTTAATCACAATTGTTTATTTCTTTATTTATATATATATATAGAATAGAGGCTGTAAAGAAAATATGTTCAATCTTCAACTTAAGTTATAAATAAATCTAACGGAACTATAGTCTGTCGAGCTGTCGCCATCCGTATTTCCATAGCGCGAGAGTGTAAACTAATTTGTAAGCGTCTTATAAAATTGTTTTTTTTTTTTTATTAAATAAATACGTATCATACAAAACTAATAGTGTGGTGTAGTTCGCCAGACTATATTCACCTCAATTATAGAATCCTAGCTAATTAACTTTGTTCCTCGTCCC
Organism: Ontholestes murinus; assembly: GCA_963969525.1. Classification (NCBI taxonomy): domain Eukaryota; kingdom Metazoa; phylum Arthropoda; class Insecta; order Coleoptera; family Staphylinidae; genus Ontholestes; species Ontholestes murinus. Next base: position 2,932,121 of record OZ018391.1, read on the forward strand.
GCCTGGGCCGTCTACCCTGGCGTATCTGGTTCAGGCAGGCCAGCATGCGTATCATGAACGCGGCCGGCACCGTTATGGTGTCTTTCGTCTCCTCCAGCATGATCTCGTTCCGTTGCATCAGCTGAAATCACAACGTTAGTTACGTCAACAGGAGCAGGACGACGTTCCGCCGGCTTACCCCCTTCGCGTGTTCACTGTCGAAGTCGTTATCTTCTAGAATGGGCGCCCATAATTTGATGTCGTGGTCAATGCCGCTGGTCGCCAGATAGGGAAGGGTGGGGTGCGGCTGCAGACAGTTGACCACGTGATTATCGGCCTGCAGCAGCATCTGCAGTTCGGCCGTGTGACGGTTCCATACGAACACGTGTCCGCAATCAGAACCCGACATTACGTAATCGTTTCCCCAGAAGGTCGCCTCTTTTATCATTGTCCTAGATTAAAAAAAACGCAAAAATATATGGAAATGTGGTAGGGGAAAATTTATATTACGAACTCATCAATATAAATGAACGAAAAATACCTTGCATTCCTATGCCCTACATATTTAATTTTCATATGTGGCTCGTAAGTCTTGTAATAACCACCATCCGCCTTGGTCTTGTCACCGCCAGCCGTGGTGGACTTGAGGGTAACCCCGCAATGATCACATTCTTCACAGTCTAATTCCACATCGGAAATCTGCAACGACAATAAAATAATGCGAACGCATAACGCACGCGCAACCTTATATGCGCACGACTCACTTGCTCCTCCTGTCTTTGGTCGTCGCTGCTGTTGCCGCACGTGGCCGGCGTGTCCTCGCTAAGGCAGCTGCTCGCTGACAAGCTAATCGTCGAGTTCGACGTGCTTTGATCGGAATAACGTAAACTAACAGACGGTTCGGCCCTGTGCTGCTCAATAAAGCCCTGACGTAAACTGCGTAAAATTGACAAACGGTTACGTTGTTGTCTAGTAACTATTGAGGTGTTTATATTGGATGATACTGATTGATAACTATCAGAACTTGGGGATGCAGGTGTATTTATTGAACTGAAAAAACAACGACCGACATGTTATTATCAAACGTTCGGATCAACAATTTCTGCGCTAAACTTTTCTAAGGGAGAATATTTCAATTAAAACATACACATAGATAAATACTGATGGTTTTGTTTTGTTTGTAAACTCATCTTCTCCCTTATTTTTTTTAACAAGCCGAATTTACACTTCCCGAATGTGTAATTTAATATTTTCAAGGATTCAATTGTAATTTACGGTTATAATTATAGACTAATCGTTTTCAAAAGGCAATAAATATACAAACAATTTTATCCATCATGACATACATTTACTCCTTTGATGATGAATTAGAAGGTACGGTTTATATTTATTGCTTTTAGAAAATGAATAGACCTTCTTATATATGATACGGTGTGTAAGTGTAAAACCGACTTCAGCTCAATCTCAAGCAATAATTTTTCTGTTTGGGCATCGGTTTGGTGTACACACCTGCTGGGCTCCCCGTTCTCATCCGTGCTAACGTAGCTGGTGGCCTCGTGTTCGCTGCCAGAACTCATCGCAGTCTCGTTGCCTTCAGTGCTGGGTTCCACGATAATGGGCGGGGCTTGTGGAGTGGGTGGGGTCTCATTGGGGGGCGGGGCGGACTGTTGTTGCTGCTCATCCGCGGGTCTCTGGTTTTCGTTGCTCTGATCTAAGGAGTCCTCACCGCCTGCACTCAACGCCGCCCTCGTCATCGGGTCGTTCAGCATCCTTGAGAGAACGTCGGTCATCCTCTGCATCAGCGTTGTTTGTAGCTGCGGCCTTGCCTGACTTATTATACCTTGAAAAAAAATTAATGTGATTCTGTAATCATATTCCTTAACTTGTATGATTTACACTAATTATCTGTAAATCGAATTAAAGCAGTGTTAAAAGGGGAAGAAGTGCATTGTTTTATATTACAGGAGTTGAATAGTCTAGTAACTATAATTTTTAATAGATGGCGCCACTAACGCGTGTCTTAAAGCTTAAGAGAGGAAACGATTTGATTTAAATAACTAGATAACTAAGAAACGTAATGGTGGGGTCGTTTGTTAAGAAATTATACTTAGTTGAATAGAGTTTTGTGATCCTTCAATTAAGGAAGGAGTTTTTTAAATTAAGACAATTGAAAAACTAAGAGCCGTGATTGTGGCGACATCTCTCGAGGAGTTCGTTAATTAATTTCCATGTATGGTGTAAAATGTTCAAGCAATTACCATTGCTGCATACAAACTCAATTTAGAAATACTATTTTTGTATTACTTGAAAAAATTGGTTGTATTTTAAAATTTTTATGTAGTAATTGTTTTTCTTTTTATTGAGTAGAACGCTGAGTGGATTTCCAACATTCTTCAAAGAGGGCGCTTTACCAGCTAAGAATTTGAAGCTGACAACATGTTTTCTTTAAACCCTCTCAAAGCAAAATAAATAAGAATAGCCGAGTTAAGAAATCTCTTCTCATCTCTATTCAAAGTTATGAAAGAATTATTTTCAAATAAATTACTTTTACAATTAAGCTAAATAATTTATTATTATATAATTCAATCACTTATAAATTATAAAATATTGTATTACTATTGAAATTTTTTTTTTCTAATTAAAAATACGACTTTATGGTAAAAATACTCTAATGTAAACGACCTATAATGTTTCTTACATATGTATTTTTTTTTAATTCTGGCACGTTTAAGAGCAATCACTCCACGAGGCGATATTTCACCATTTATTTTTATTCGCTCGTAACTTATTTTTACCTATGTACCGCAAAAAAAAAATTGCTGGAATTGTGTAAACGACAAAACAAGAATAAAGCGCGATTTCCCGTATACAGTTGCCAAATAAAAAACGGCGCATGTTCTCACCAAATGACCAAGGTTCGACGGATATATTTGGATTGTTGCACAACATTCGCCACAATTAAATATTAATGTTTATTCACTTGCGGTTGTAATGAGATAATAATAAATTTAAGCGAATATAAATGGTATACAAGAAAATAATAAGCAAATAAAATTATTTGATTTTGGAAAATCTTGCAGTTTTTATTAAATCTTGATATAAAGATTAATTGAACTATTAATATTATTAATTCCTAACTTTAATTCATTTATTTTTTGATTAATACTTTAGTATTCTTTTATAAATAATATTACAAAAAGTTATTAACAAATTTAAAAAAAAAATGTATATATAATTTAGGCTTTAAGATTATTATTATACTTACTTAACTTTTAAAAAAATATTTAAAATTTATTACGAAATATTTTTGTGTTTTTTCTAATTATTATTTAAAATTAAATAATTTAAAAGCGGTGTTTTGTGTGAAAATATTTTCGAGTATGTTCTACTGTTAATTATAAGGTTAATTAAACACTTGGTTTTGTATCACTATTTAAAATTAAAATTAAAATAGTGAAACAAAACAATCCATTAATCTTCTAATTGATATAAAAATGTTTAATAGTAAATTAATTGGATGAGTTACGTGAAGATAAACTTGATTAGAAAATAAAGCACTAAAAACCTTTCTTCACGCAGTTTATTTGAAATACCAAATATATATTTCGGACACAAAGTGATCATTATCAATGGTTTGATAAGTATTAATTGTAAAAAAAGGTTTTTAGTGCTTTATTTTATAATAAAAATGTTTCGCCACAGATTAAATGAGAATTTAATTCATTGTATATTCTACTGATTGGAGAATGGGTTAGAGGTCATCCATCCACCTTAGAGTGTCTGTGTGTAGGATATAAAATGAAAAAGAAAATATACTTACTAACACTAGAACTAGTCTCCCTCTCTGGTCGTGCATCAGGACCAGTATCTGACCAATCACCTCTCAGTCTTAGCCTGCGCACTGGCGGCGGCGATCTGCGCTCCCTTTTAGTTCCCAATTTACTCGTAATATTGCGTATCCTATTCCAATTAGACATATTGGCCTTTTTAAGCTCCTTAGTTTTTTGTTCCTGTGAGAAGAAAACAATAATTATTTCATACATAAAGTGTATTAATAATTGATCGTCTTCAGTTAACTCATCGACGTGATTTATCACGTAGTAAAGGTCGCAACTATTCTTCACTTATTTATATATGTTAATTGGGTGTTTTTTGGAACAATCTACATAAGATTATTATTATTTCGTATACAGTACCGTACGTACTTGAATTGTGAATAGGTATAGGTGATCACACGAATAGCTGACGAGCATGTCCTGGCCGTCCGGCGAGTAGCTCAGCGAGGTGATGCGATAGGGCCGGTCCTCCAGGTCGGGCGCCATGAAGTGGCAGAAGGGGTTCGAGTCGAGCGCGCCTGAAATGTCAAATTTACTGCCCCGGTGTCGAAATAGCGACGTCGTTTGTGCTTACTCTGCGTCGACAAGCACCTCCTGTCGTAGATCCGCACCGCAGAGTCCGAACAGCCGATGGCCAGCTGATGGGAGGCCATAGGGTTGATGGCCAGCGCGGTGACGGCGTACGGCGTCATCACCAGCACGTCGTCTTTACACACGGGTTTTGTACACCTGTAAACGTATCAAATAATGATAGAATGTTGTTTTAATAAAAGACGAGCCTCTGTGGCTTAAGATGGAGACACTATTCAATCTGGACGTTGCACAGATTTCCCCAATTGAGTGAATAAACCATCAATTAGGGAACTTCGGCAATTAAGAACACTGATTTATTGTTTCCCTATCAATAATATTCACGCATAGGTTTTGACCAATTTGGGTTTCACCAGCGCAAATGAAGACAATCCGTCATGCTTATGAGACCCAAATAAGCAGAAACAGGTCTTTAACTAAATTATTAGTTTGTTACAATTTACGGTAGTTAATGCTAAAAATAAAATTAGTTTACGTTTAAGTCCAAATCATAATTACTTTGTTTTTACTCGGAGATCAAACCAACGGACAGTTCCGTCCTCTCCGCAGCTAAGGAACGTATTGGGATCGTTCGGGATGGTGATCACTTCATATGTGGTGCCCGCGTGGCAGTTGAACTGGTTTTTCAGCGATTCTTTGGGTCTGTTTAAGTCTGAAACAGGAATATTTCCGTTATTAGTTCATTGTTGCTCGTAAAATATTTATGTGTTTGTTTTATTTGTAACAATCAAAGTAGTCACCTGTATGAAGTAAAATTCCATCGCCGGAACACGATATGATTTGCTCATCGTTATGGCACGGTAAAAATTTTGCACTGAAGATGTTAGCGTGGTGGCTAGTGCGGTAATTTTGCAGCACCTTGTAGTTGAAACCGTGCGTGATGATCAGGTGCTGGTCGTCCGACCCGGAGAGTATGTACTCCCCGTTCGAACTCCACGACAGCGTGTTGACGCAGCCGTCATGCACGGGCAGTCTTTGCAGTAGCCCCAAGCGCTGAACCAGATCCAAATTATCTACAATAAATTAAAAAAAAAATGAATTAAACTAATATCCACTATAAAAATAATAATATACACAATACAAAGCTTGCATTAAACAATAATAATAACATATTCTATAATCCGATTCATGTATTAGCCCTTAATCATCAACAAGAGTTATAGATCTGAGAAATGTTTTCATAGATCGCTAATAGGGGGCGAGTTGAGCAAAGTTCGCTACATTACTCATAGAGGGCGCTATTATCGCCATCAAATTACTAAGTTGACTTTAGTAGGGAGTAGTTCAGGAATGTTTTCCTGAACTACTAATAAATAAATAAATAAACAAGAAATACGGACATATTTCAAACTATTCAGGTCACATTAGCACATTATATTACTATGAAATTATAAAACATCAGATCTCTAGTTTTTCATTTTAAGACTCTAATTGGTTACCTTCATCATTTCTATTTTATGTATCTTTATTTTTAAGAGATAAATTATAATGACTGAAAAAACTAATTTACATTTCAAGTTTAACACGTCCAATCAAAATCAATATTTTATTAATGACGAATTCGTAATATATCTGAAACACCGTAATGTATTCATCCCACAATCAAAACAGTTGAACACTGGCCAAAATATTATGGAAACATTAATTAATAAACGAAATCGAGGTCTGCTATTTTTTTCCACTCGGCACAATTTTAACGCATGTAAATGTCGTAAGAATTTTAACTGAAGGTTGTGCACTAAAGAATAATAACAAATTTTTGACCACAAAAATGCCGTGTGGAATTTTTTACAACAGTTTATCAAAATATAACACAATTTTAACACTTTTTGAAAAATAAAAAAAGTTGGGCTGAAAGACCACTGGTCGATAGCCAATGAAGAAAACAAGAAGAGAAGAAGCATATAATTGTCTTATTATCTTATAAATTAGCAAACAAGAGCGAAATTAATTTACGCAAAAAAATACAATGAATTTACAAGCAATTAAACATTTTTATAGGTTATGTTAACAATGAAGTGTGTCAAAAATAAAAAAATTAATTAACCACTTGCGCTACGATTAATAATATAACATACGGTAACATTGACGTGTGTGACACGTCTTTATAGCGCAAGTGGTTAAAACAACATTAATCATCTCCCTTCAATAATTTCATAAATCATTAATAAAAAAAAACTGTAGTGGTAGCAAGATGATTCAATTAAGAAGCCACCTATTGTTGATAGGGACATAATCATTTAAATGTAGTGTACTTTAATACATGTACTAATGTATGAAATAATCATGCAAATATATTTCTTTATATAGAAATAAAATATTGAATTAATTAATAATTAGGGCTCCTACAGTTTTTGTTTAGTTCTTTTGTTTCATCAGACCATGTTTAATATGCAATATACGATCTCGTAACACACTAGGCACATTTATAATATTAAAGCTACTTGGAATTAGAGTTACTTTTGGTAATCACTTTCTTTTCCAATATTCTGACTTAGCTATACTCTGATAACACATCATTAATAACAAATTAAACACACTATTTACATTGTTTGTATAACTAATTTTTTATTTCAAAAACCCAAGCTTTAATTCATCAAATCATAATTATTATATTGTGTACCCTGTGAATAAAAAAATAATAATAAGTGGCCTTCATTACTAGGCCCTGATGATGAAATAAAATATTTGTGTATTGATTCCTTGTCTGTTATTGTAACAAATTAAAATAATAAATCATAATTATATTCACTAATACCAACATAATACACAAAAAAATCGAAGGTAAATCTGTGGATTATAGGATATTAACAAACGTCTTAATTTATCTTTTATATGCATAAACAATATTATTGTTAGTAAGCAAGATCTTTGGTTAATAGCCATTTGGCACAAATTAAATTGTAAATTACATCATAAACATTCGCATGATTATTAAAACCACCATCAATTTTTAAGGTGTAAATACTGGAAAAACAAGTTTGTTTCGAAAGAGTAACACAACAGATGGCAACACACACACACACATATACACACACACAGTCCTAACCGGCAAGTACCTTTAGCATGATTGTAGAGTTTGACCCGCTGCCTCCTGTAGGGCGCGTAGTAGATCTCCCTGAATATGGACTTCTTGGGGTTGTTCATCTCGACGGCTCTCGATGATTAACTAAAATATCACAGTTTTCATGACACGGACCCACTGGATGAGGGGGGTCGCGCGTTCATGGATCACTAAAATTAAACGATCGGGGGGGAAGGGCGGTGTGTGTGTGTGTGTTAGTTAGTCGCGGACGAGGGTCGGTCCCCGTGTACGGATGTCCATGTTGATGGGTCTTTATTTTTCCTTCCTACCACTACCCGTACCGTCGTCCGCGGAGACGGCTAGCGCGGCGATCGATTATTTTTAACCGGAAACGGAGGCCGCATTTAACGGGACTTACTCTTTTAGGACCAATCGGCGACTATTTTTAGCCCGAATTTTGCGTAATTTGCCCGTAATCCGCCGTGTGAAATTCGGATTTGACTTTTCCACAAATATAACTTTGACGTATGTCAGCTGTTGAAAGTACTGCCAACTTAAAATATCATTTATATTAAAAACGCGGTCAAATTCCTTTCTTCACTGTTTTAATTTGAATTTGACCGCGTTTCTATTATTATTTATAATATTCACATAACTCAAGAACACATACACAATATTTTTTAATTTTTAAATGATTTTATTATAGAGAGGCATGGAAAAACATAATAAGAGGCAATTAATTAATAGACCCTTACACTGACTAAGCCGGTAAAAAAGAAAGGGGATGTTTATGAATGAATAAATTTTAATGAATTTATGGTTTTGAAAAAAATTTACATTTACTTGATTTTTAACATATATTGATTTCTTGTAATTAATAATTATCTTCATTCTTTTAAAATATACGATTCATACGTGATAACTCAAGATATAAACAGTAAACTATTTTATCATTAAAAATTTTAGTGGTAAAAACATAGTAAATATTTTAGTTGATTTTTATATTAAAATTGCATAATTTACATAATTACTTAACCTACTTTACAAAGAATATAATTTCCACGAAATTATAAAAAAATAATTAAATTAATTACTTTTCTAGCCTTAACTGATTTAATAAAAATTAATAATTAAATATTATTTTACCCTTATTGTATTATCAATAGATGTCGCTATTTATTTTTCAAAGAATATATTTCTATGGTTTTGTTTTAGTTAGGTTATGTTAGTGGGTTGAAATTATAACCAAAATTATTAAAAAAGTGCTGGAATTATGGTGCGTTTACAATTAATGTTAAGGTAAGTGGATTGTAAATAATAAATCGACCCTCGTTTGAGTTTGCGTATTTATAGATCAGTCGCCGCTATGAATAAATCCTTACAATTGTGTCCGAGCTATCAGTTGTCTCAAAGATTCTATTCCTCTAAGAATGAGTCCGATTCTGATAACGAGGGGAAGGAGAAGAAGGCGAAGGGGAAGAAGGATCCTGAAGCCATAAACAAGCTTAACACTTTGTTAAAACAAATGGTCGAAGTAAGTCTATTTTGAAACCATAAATAACCGGTAATGTAAATTCTCTGTTATTTAAAGTTTGATCAAAATGTTCATGTGCATGTTGTAAGAAGTCAAACTTATTTTTAATAAGGGATAATTCGTATTATATCAAAAATTAAAACTCATATTTTAGGGAAAAATAAAGAAAGGTTTCTGCTTATCTAAATTATAATATTAACCACTTTCTGCATATTCCCGAGATATCTTGGGCACGAACACATTACTTTCAGAAATAATTGTGCCGGAAGGGGTTAAATCCCTTTAAGCAACTTGATGTAACTTGAATGTATGTTAACAAATAGTACCCAAATGTACAAATTAGAATCTGTATAATTTTGTTCCTCTGTTAACCACTTCTGGGCACATTATACTACTTTTAAAAATAATTGTGTAAGGGGTTAAATATGTGTCATTTTGATTTAATTTGATTTTAATTAATTTAAATTAACTTTTTTTGTAATTAGCTTGACACCAGTAAAACAAAGTTGGATTTGGCGAAACCCAGGAATCAGAGGAAGCTACGTTCAGAACCTGGATCAGTGTCTGTCAAGACTGAGCCAGTTGGTAAGTTATTTGAATTGTTAATTTTAATACTACTGACAAAAAAAAATCTTAGCAGTGAATAGTTTTGGATTCATTTATATTCATTCGAATTACTGTTATGAAATCTGAAAATGTTATTTGTTTGCATTTTAGAGAAGAAAATAATTAAAGCAGTGAAAGACGTTGCAGAATCTATTGGTGGTGATGCCAAACAAACAGAATCCGAACTCCTGTCCAAACTGTTAAATTCCACAAAGAGCACAGCTGATAATGTAGAAAGTTTAAGGTAATTAATGTGGGCTAATAATATAAATATTACTGCAAAATTAGTTATCACATTTTAAATGAAACAAATTTTGTTTTGGGTTATAAATAACAAGTGTATATTTATTTGTTCATTTGTTTATTTATTACACGTAATACAATTTGTTTAGAATATTGTATAATCAATTTGAGACTAAATAATATTTTGATTAGCAGTAGTTTTAGCAATGCCATTTCAAAATATAAAAATATTATCGCTGAAACTGTATATTCAGTTTCATATAACTGTATTTTCAAATTTTAATAACGTAAATTAATGTAAACTATAATATAGATTATATTCAATATTATTTATACTGTATGAACATAATTTTAGAGCAGGTTTGATTGAATTTGATATATTTTTAGTGACATTGTAAAGGGAATGAAAATCGATAGAGAAACTAAAGCACCAGAAGTGAAGTCCAGGGCGCAACAGGTCAGGCAAATTTTAGGGACGAGAAAATCACAACCACAAAGAGAGGATTTCAAAGGTAAGCCCCAGAGGATAATGAGGAAGTCCAGGGATGATGATTACGGAAATATCGTGTAAGTATTTGTTTTTTTTTTTAAATATAATTTCTTATAGTCTATAGTAGACAAATGAAGCCATTTTAACCGAAGATTATGGCTGAAATATATTTATGTAATTTGTATTCCATGTGTAAATTTGGTTGCATAATTTCGACGTGGATAGTATATTTGTTTCAACGATTTATATGATTACATTTACAAACTCCAATTAATTTTGAATATTATTTTGTGTATAATTCTTTCGCCGGATCATAATATTGTTTTAGTCATATCTTTATGAGAATATCTGACGTATTCATTTCCATGTGTTAATTTGGTTGCATATATTTTTTAATCTGCAATTTTTCATTTTTAGCTTTAGTTTTATCTATATTGTATTTACGTGTGTTTTATAAACATAATAATATTTCTGTAGAGCAAAAAAAAATAATTATGAACAATATTGTATGGAGATGTTTTTTGGTTCCTAATTACTTTGTGTATTTATTTGTAGCCATTCTGAACCGATTGATATTTTCGGAAGTGCGCCTCTAGGGATTTTCACCGCGAACTTTGATGGTGTGGAGCAAACGGTGAACGAGACCTGGAAGAAGTTGGAGGAGAGGGAGCTACGTTTGGCCGTAACGCATCCCCCCAGTAATTATTTCCAGGAGATGATTTTATGGACCGAACAGGGGAAGCTCTGGAAGTTTCCCATTGATAACGAACAAGGTAAAGTATTTTTCAGCTCACATGATTGTTTATTTAATATTTCTTACATTATAAATTATTGTTTGTTTTGTCTAATTTATATAAATCATTGATTTTACTGTCCCAATAGAAGTAAGGTAATTTCGTTAATAATTTTCTTAATATTGTTCTTATATGTTGTAGTTAAGCAATGTTAATAAGTACATTGGGTTAATAACTCAAATAATCAATCAATTTATTAATATTTATGAGCACTGCAATGCATTAACCCTTTCCTGCACAATTGAATTAAATTGAAAGTTATGTGCTCGTGCCCAAGATATCTCGGGCATATGAGGGTTAATCTATATTGACTAAACATAATAAATACATTATTTCTATTATTATCGATATATAACTTACCTTTTGGTTTAGGCATTAATAAATAAATAATAGTTGTTAATTTAGGTTTCTGCATTTTGCTTTAGATGTTTCCATAATTGATTAAGAGATGGCGCAATCTGTACACGCTTATTAGTATTGTGATTATATCGTGTCTGCCTAGATTATTTTTATTTTCGATCGTGTTGTGTTTTTTTTTATTTTCAGGCATGGAAGAAGAGCAGAACGTCTATTTCGCCGATCACGTCTTTTTGGAGGAGCACTTGGAGCCCTGGTGTCCGCAGAAGGGGCCGATCAGACATTTCATGGAGCTGGTTTGCGTGGGCTTGTCGAAAAATCCCTACATGAGCGTGAAGGTAAAACGCGATCACATAGAATGGTACAAGAATTACTTCCTCGATAAGTCCGATCTGCTTAAGGATATCGGAGCTATGCCCGCTGAAGCAAAAAAGCCCGAGCAAATTAAAGCTGAATAGGTAGGTTTTTTTAAATTAGAAAAAAAATAGTGATAAAATATATGGTATAAAAATTATTTTCTGTTTTATTTTAATACACTTTCGACCTTTGCAATCCTTGAAGTATTTAAATATGTATATAAAATCGTTAACGATAAGGTGAATTAATTTTTAATTTTACTTGTTTTTAAAGTAAGTAAATATAATATTAATTTATCTTACTGATCCTTAAGATATTACCTTAAAACTGTTAATTATTATAATTCTTACCGGAATTATGTCGTCGTGTGTGTCTTAATTATGATTTGTCTAGATCTGCACGAGGAAGAGAATGGGTGGCTTTATGGCGTCGTTAATTCCATATCTGAATATCGCCGGTGCAGAAATTAACTAGAAACAGTGTGGACACAATGGACGCCGTTCATTCAAAGACCGTCGAATCATGCAGTATTACACGTTTGGCCCTAATCGAAAAACGGTATTCCACCGGGATTTAGTTGTAAAAATATGCGGAGAACGTTGATTGAATGGAACGTGCGGTCGCTAGATTTAATTAAAATGAAGGAAGAAATTTCATGCGTCAACAATTTCATAATTTTACATCTGCCTGATGAAAATCATATGAAATTTTGGTGAAGTTCTATCCATATTTGACGATTTATCGATCTCGAAACTAACTAGTAGATTGGGATATATATTTAAATCACCTTAACAATTAATTTACTAATTTAAAAAGACGTATTATATATGTAATTTTTCTATAAAAAACTTTTTTTTTTGATATCTGAATAATAATTAAAAAACGTGGGTGATTGTTGTAGTAATTATGGTAATCAAGCGAGCTTGAATTTAAATTCGTTTCTACGTGGCAATATTTTAAACTACTTAATACATTTGGTTTTGTATGGGTGAAGGATCTAGTGATCGATTGCCAGTTACGCAGAGCGCGCCTAATAATTAAACAATTCCCCGGGCGTCCATCCGCGTCGGTATCTTTGTTGTTTGAACGCGCCTCTGTGGCCATTTTTACTGTCGCCCGGGTTAATGGCGGTCAAATAATTTTTGCACCGTCCAATCCGAATGGGGCTACACATCAATAGAAATTCCATTCCTTTCCGGATTTCGTGAAAAATTTAACACCGACGCCGTTTCGGAATTCAAATCACTAATCTTTAAATGATTTTAAAATAGAGGATTATTTCGTTGGTACATCCGTTATCTTTTGCATAACAATAGATTGTAAAGATGCATGCGTGATGTGTGTGTATGTACGTGTAAAATCGTTAACACATAATAATTACACAATTTCATGCAAATTTATTAAGGCGGCAGCGCGCAATTTATATCATTAATGTAATAATCCGCTGAAAGACGCAATTACTTCCGACCGTTACCTCTCCGAGTAGACAAAAGGAATAATTTGAAAGGTGCGGAATATTTGATGTTCTTCAACCCGTTTAAATTGTATAATTCCCAGGACGGAAACAAGTGGTACGTATGTACCTGTCGGTCGGGACCGGCGTAGATACGCGGGGCGCGGGGTAAGGGGGGTTACGTTAATGAGCCACCTGCCGGACCATTAGTTTATTGGACCTCCTGGTGAATATGAAGGAATTGTCGCGCGCGAGTTGTTTCCTTATTACATTTTAATATTATAACATTAACACAAATTCAGAAATCACAATCATAATCACTTGTTTCTCGTGAATCGTTTTAATAGTAAAAACTAATTAATTTAAGCTTGAATCAATTTGTTGTTGATCTGTATTGATAAATTCTGCATTTAGCTAGCTTATTGATATAACGCCTGCACCGAAATTAAATGGCATATATCTATAATAATAATAATTGATAGAAAATATTCCAGTCATTCAAGTAGTTCCAGTTTTTCTGAAATTATGGGAAGGTGCACCATCTTGTTGAAAATTTCACACCGACGCTGTTCTTTAAACTCAAAGCCATATGTTTTTAATACTTAGTTGTTGATAATGTTTAATTGTAAAAATTCTGTATATTTTTCTATGATACCAGAAAGTGACTTTATTTTGAGTTATTTTTGACTCATTTTCAATAACTAAAGATACTTATATTTAGTAACATACAAGAATAGAAGTAAATATATAATATGTATTTAAAAGAATTTACGTTCCGTTTATTTGAGGTCGTTGATCAATAATACACAAGTGAATCGAGATTGCTACCATCATCATCATCATCATCAACTACGGCAGATTGTTTTTTTTTTTTATTAAAAAGCAATAAATATAAAGCGTATAGATCCCAATCTGACCAATCTATGCGAACGTTATGCCCGGCCATTGATCAGAAGTGCGCCTATTCCGTTTACGTAATGACCACTAATTCCCCACCGACTCTCTTCCTGTTCTTCGTGTTTGCCTCGCGGAAAATTATCCTCGCGATTGTTAAAGGTAATTCGATTTAGATTATATGTACAGGAGGGTGGGGCGTGCGCGGTATTCTTTTCTCTTCGTCTTTATTTGAAGAGCGAAGTGTGGTAGCAGCGAGCACTGCTCGTAATCGCCTTTACGCGCCATCGCGGTTTTCGTTTTGCCGAAGCGTGCCGCCACATGCACGCGTAAAATTCTAATTATCCCGATTAATTATTATTCAAGACGATCTCTCTTGACAAATTCCGCAGAAGCCATAAAACATGAGTTCAGTGTATACGAGCGTATACATAGGGAGTTAGGCCGGACCGGCGACAACGAATCAATTAGTTAATTTTATTTATTAACTGTAAACAAAGTTTGGTTTTCCTGATGAATGTGACGTCCGGCCCGTCCGCGAATAATTTACTTTTATTGCCTTTTTATAGATCCAATGACTTCGGATAAATCAAACGGGCGTTTTTTGAATGTTAATGAGCAGTTCAACAACGCGTTGATCTTCCAGCGGTCTGAAAAGTTACTAAAAAACAACTTATATAAATTCTATTGGTTAAATAACAATATTTAATTTTTAGATAGTATATAACAATTGTTTTCATTATAACTTAAATAAAAATAAGTAACCTCTAGACTCTAGGAGTTGTATGTTAGAGAGTTAATTCAGTTTAGTTTTAGGATCAAGAAATTTTTCGGATTCAATTACGCTGTTTTCACTGCTCAAAGCAATTGATTCGGTAAATATTTTCAGGATTTATAGGTATGTTTTAAGGGTTGCCATTATACAATACTGATTATAAACCTAGTTTTAACATTTGCCTTTTATGCATGCGAAATATGTTTTCTTACTTATTAATCATTACTTCATGCACGTACTCTTCGAGCGGTTTCGCCTTAAGTAACTAAATTTAAGTATTTTCAAAAGTGTTTTTAATTAATCCTTTATGTGGTTATATTTTCAGGCCACGCGACTCCAATTTTTAGGCACACTTCACCTCAAACACCTTACCTAGTGCGTGGCGCACGTGGCACCCCACTCAC
The DNA here is from genome assembly GCA_963969525.1 of Ontholestes murinus. Classification (NCBI taxonomy): domain Eukaryota; kingdom Metazoa; phylum Arthropoda; class Insecta; order Coleoptera; family Staphylinidae; genus Ontholestes; species Ontholestes murinus. The sequence continues at coordinate 2,947,459 of OZ018391.1, forward strand.
CGACCGGCCTCAACCCTTTGCCTGCCCTCAATAGGGACGATATTAGTGCGACACGTCGTGTCGCAACCAACGAACTCTCTCGGACAGATGCAGTAATTAACCGTGTCCAAGAGATGCTCCCTTCGATTAGATCGCCGCCCAAGATACATGAATATTTATTTATACGCGCGTCCGTCCTCATTACCCGCGACCAGAAATTAATGCGTCCAGTCGGCCGTTGGTCCATATTTTATTCATAAACAGGGCTCTTTCTCGATTATTATTTATATTTTTTTTTAATGGCAACAAGCGACCGTAATGTTCGGAAATAATATCGGTTTATGCAGATTTCGAGAGCGCGACACGCGCATTAACTTCGATCGTTAACGATTCGGACATGGAGGCCTCCGTGTTCGCGCACGAAAATAAATAAGCGCTCGAACACATTTTATTATACCGAGAAATGTTAGAGATGGGGATTCAGAGAAGAACCTGATTTTAATGGGCAGATGTCAAAAACGGCGCGCTACTGTAAGTTAGTTTTGCTTGAATTTCGCGTAGAAAATGCGCATCGTCGGTGTTTCAGCCGCCGTATTTGTAGATGCGCGACACAATCGTGGTGTTTTCAGTAATTGGACGCTGAAGAACAATGTGATTCCCCGAAGGAATGTTAAGAAAATTAAAGTAAAACACCGACGTTATAAAATCTTAAAGTTTAATGAAAGATAATTACATTACATAATTGTATAAAGGATATTATTCAAATTGTTTAATTTAAATACAATTTACATTATTGTTAATAATCTATAAGAAAGGAAGAAAAATTTGTTTGATCATTGATATTAAAATTTTGTGCACGTATTATTCAATATTTAATGGTGATTAAAATCATAAATTATTTTAAGCAAAACGAATACACAAAACCACATCTGGCTGATGAAATTAATTTTTATTGAAACGTTTCCCTTTCATTCTTCCTTTATCCGTTTCTCTCTCGTTTCGTGTATACACACACACGACCAACTGTTGCCAGATGGGTCGTCCCACCTTGATCCATCCCTGGCGGCGGTATCGGGTGTCGAATCTAGAGGCACGCGACTGGCGCAGGTCAGTATCAAAGTATCATCAACCCCGTGTTATTCCACTTCCGTACTTCCACACTTCCGCGTGTGTACGTTCCGTTTCATCGTGAGATGTTTGCCATACCAAGTGCCTAGCAGTTTTAGAGATAAAGATGAGCGTGATAAAACCGTACGCAAGCCGTTTGAATCCGGAGATGATTCAGAGCAGATTCCTGCAGAACAACCCCGGCTACATGGACACCTATCAGAGCGGATACAATTTCATAAACCTATCCAGTTTGCGGTACGACGAACACGAGACGGCGAGATTGGAGCGGGAATTCAACATCAGGATGTATGAACAGGTCGATCAGTTCGATACCAGCACCTACGATAGTTTCGCCTCGACTGGTGAGTCCTTTGAAGGAACGCTGAACGTCCTGAACAACAACGAGGAGCAAAAGGTGAGAAAGCGCGGCAGGAAGAGGAACGTGGTGCGGGAACGACCACCATCACCGACGGTGATGAGAAAGAGGAGATTGGCGGCGAACGCCAGGGAGAGGAGAAGGATGAACGGTCTAAACGAGGCTTTCGATCGTCTTCGGCAAGTCATCCCCAGTTTGGACGCTGATCAAAAACTGAGTAAGTTCGAAACGTTGCAGATGGCGCAAACTTATATCTCCGCCTTGATGGACCTCTTAGAACGCGATACCTCCAATAGATAGCCGTTAGTTTTATTGTTTATTGTAAATTGTTTATATGTAAAGAGAAAACAAATCGTATACGAAATATTTTTGTAAAATAGTTTTAAGATGTTTTTAAACATTCATAGCATAAATCTTTAGTAAAATCTTAAAGTCCTTTATCTAATAATAAGTAGATAAATCAGCTAATAAAATAAAATGCGATAATTTTCAATTATCATAATTTTGTAAATAAACATCACTCACCATTAAATAATAATAGGAAGATTGAATATTTACATAAAATCAATTAAACCGTATAAAACAATCAATTATTTAATCTACAATCAAATAAAGGATCTTTAATATTGCCTAATTATGGAATTAAAATTCCTAAAAACAAATAGACTTTTTTTCCAAACTACATTTTGATAACAATTTGTAGAAAATGTTAAGGTTAACGAAATTGATTTCATATGCGACATTAAAAATTGCTTCTATCAAGGTCTATTGTTAGGAGAAAATGTTTCTCCTGTTGCGATCATAAAGTTTTATTTCATTTTTTTCAAACACGTTTGCCTACTTTTCACCAAGTGAATATTAAAATTCCGATAATTACAACTGAAACCTAATTTATTGGCCATCGACGTGACGTTACTTAACAAAATCGCCTGTTTTTATGGCGCATTGCTAAATACATTGTTAATTATTTAAATTCATCATCACAACAGAATAGACGACGATGAAAGTTATGAACCTATTTCCCCTCTACACGTTTTAAAATTATTTTCTATGAGATTATTTCTGTTGTAATAAAAACATCACACCGCAGGAATTCCCCTGCTGTCGGCGCACGATTGATTGGCGTAGTTCACCAGGTGCCCCACTCTTCGCACCAATAGAAAGGCCAATAAAACGCGACCTCGGGACCCCCCTCAGAAAAATCAGAAATCGGAAACAATGCGAAAGAATTCAATTCCGGAAGAGTTGCGCAGCACTTTCTAGTCCCAAGCCAAAATTATTAGAAATATATGTAGGTAGGAAATTTAAAAAAATCAGCGTATTGCGTAAACACAATTGTATATAAATAAGAGAAGAATAATAAAATTTTATTGCGTACCGAATGATTGATTGGTAATATAGGTGTACGCCGCGTTTAATGTAATTAGTTAAATTTCGAAATAAAACGTTCAATAAATTAATTACGTGTGTGTGAATGGAACTTAAATAATTCAGTATGAAAGAAACCATTATAATAAAATCATCTAATCAATTCTATAAGTTACTTTTATTCTGTATTATATCTAAGCTAATTTTCAAATCAGCAATAATGATCTCCACTAATGACAATAAATTCGCCATTATTTAAGTCCATTACCAATGTAAAAATAATGAAATAAAGTATTAGTATAATCAATATTTATTAAATACCTTTAAGGTATAATAAATATAATAAATACTTTATTTAGTACTTAAGTTTGTTCATGCATTTATGTTTTTATGTCTAAAAAAACAATACCATATATTCGAAATGATTTATATCCTCCATGTACACAGAATTACACAATTGTTTAATTTTTTGTCCGTGCGTACGCAATATAATGGCGGAATTATTCAAATAAATAGCGCCTCGTTTCTTGTACATATAAATATTGTAAATAGCGTGTGTTTTTTTTTACTTAGATGTAAGCGTGTGTTTTGTGTGTTAAAATTTTTATACGCTTTATATATATAAATATTTATATATTTTTATAATGACCAAAGATGTATTTTTTTATAAATAAATTATGTAATTTTTTTATTCCTTTGCGTGTTTTTCTTTTATTAACATAAATTAATTACAACTAATTTTAATTGATAACAAATTATTACATTGATTAGTTATCCACAAAAACGGTGTTGGTGAGAATTTATAAATACGACTACATCTTTTAGTCGTCTTGTTTTAATTTTCCAACTGTCTGTGGATGGAATCAATAGACTTTTTCTTGCATCATCGTTCAATATGTTCATTAATGAATTTTTACTCGATCCCTGCACCATTCGATCGGAATTTTCTTCTAGAGTTCTAGAATTTTAAAGTAATTTCTCTTCCAGATTTCTTGAATTTTTTAACATCTCTTCCTACTTCTTTACTTTTCTTCTTTAGCATTTTCCAGCATTTTTTTGAAATTTTCCAACGCTTCTTTCTCGATTTAGTTAAAAGTTTTTAGTAATTTCTGTTTCAAATTACAATTAGTTTTTCTAGTGTATATATTGTATATTTTCCAGAAATTTTATGTTCCCACAATTTTTGTATTTTTTCCAGACAATGTTTTGTTTAATATCATCAGATTTTTCTAGAATGAATTTTTTCCAAATTGAAAGAATTTTTCATGGAAGTTGACAAATGATAACTATTGACAGTTGACACACAACAATTGTCGGATAACAAATCATATATGTCAAATCGCAGTTATAATATGACATTTGACAGACGAAACTTGATACATAACAAATGGTAGTTGTCAGATAACCCTTGATATATATCAATTGTCAAATGGCAGTTGACAGATGACAGTTAACAGATGATAGTTGACATATGTCCTCTGGCAGTTAGCAGTTTGTTATTAAAAATGTTCACCTTGTGAACGAAATATACATTTAATAATTGATAAACACGTGACGTAAGGAATAAACTGTAGTGTTATTTTGATTTTCAAAACATTTCACGTAAACTCAAACCATCAATAGTAAAAGTTCTCAGATGACACTTAATATATGCAAAATTTCAGTTGATAGATGAAACTTGATACACAGATAATGATAGATGCCAGATAACAGTTGACAGATGACAGTTGACAGATGATAGTTGACAGATGACAGTTGCAAGAAAACATTTGACAGATGATAATTGACAGGTGACTGTTTACAAGTGACAGTTGACATGTGACAGATGACAGTTGACAGATGATAGTTGACAGGTGACAATTGTTAGGTAACAGATGACAATTGACCGATGATTTGGTATATATCATATACTATTTACCAAAATCATCGATCAATTGTCATCTGTTACCTTGTTGCTAAATAACAGTTGACAGAAAACAGATAACAGTTGACAGATGAAACTTGATACATGGCATTTTAAATTACCGATAAATGATATAATTATTAGATTAATTAAAATTGTCAGACGAAACGTGGTACATAACATCTATTAGTCATCAGATGACAGTTGACAGATAACAGTTTATAGATGACAGTTGAAAGATGAAAGTTGTCAAATAACAGATGATATATGAAAAATGGCAGTTTGCAGATAACAGTCGATAGGAGAAACTTTGCAAATACCTGATGATAGTTGTCATGTGACAGTTGACAAATAATTTTTGATAAATTATAGTTGTCATATACTAGTGTTGTTTTAAATAAAGACAGATGACAGATGGCACTCGGATGAAACTTGACGCATAACAGTTGACAGATGAGAGTTTACAGATGACAGTTCGTAAATGACCTATGGTATATGAAAAACGCCAGTTAATATATTGCAGTTGTCAGGTAAAACTTTTCACATTATAGAAAAATAATTGCTGGTTGACAGATGACAGTTTCAAATTATATATGAAAAATTGCAGCTAACAAATGACTGCTAAAAGATTGAATTTGACACATAACACATGATATTTGCCAGATAACAGTTTGCAGGTGACAGTTGACACTTGAGAGAAAACAAGATAATAGTAATAATAGTTTGCAGATGAAACTGGATAGATGACATTTTAAACTGCCAATAAATTATCTAATTATTGCATAGCAATTGACAAGCGAAAATTAGTACATAACATATATTAGTTGCCAGATTAGAGTTGAAAATTATCATTTGACAGGTGACGATGATATATGAAAAATGGCAGTTAATAAATGACTGTTGACAGATGAAATAGATGTATAAAATAGATGATAGTTGTCTTGTGCTAGCTGACAAATATTTATCAACAGTTGGACTTAACCGGTAACAATTTACAGATGAGAATTAACAGATGAGAATAGACAGATGACAGTTTGAGCAGTTTTGACAGTTGTCAGATAAAACTTTTCAAATAACGAAAAACCAATTGCCAGTTGACATTTGACAGACAGTTACAAATGATATATAAATTTCAGCTAAAAAATTAAACTTGACACAGAACAGATATTATTTGGTAGATAACAGTTGGCAGTTGACAGAAAACAAGATAAAAGTTGACAGTTGAAACTTGATTGGTGGCATTTTAAATTACCACTAAATGATAGAATTATTATTAGGCAATTGACAGACGAAACTTGGTACATAACATGTGTTAATTATCAGATGACAGTTGTCAGATGATAAATAATATATGAAAAATTGCAGTAAATTGGTAACTTTGCATATAAAATATATTAGTTGCTAGATTACAGTTAACAAATAACATTTGACAGATGAGAGCTGAAAGATGTCAGTTGTCAGATGTCAAATGATATATGAAAAATGACAGTTAACAAATCACAGTTGACAGATGAAACTTTGCATATAACAGATGATAGTTGTCTTGTGGCAATTGACAAATATTTATTGACAGACGATAGTTGCCTTATACAAGATGTTGTTTGAAATAATGACAGATCAATAGTAACGATTCCCAGATGACAGATGATATATGCAAAATTTCATAGCTAATGATAATTGGCAGATAACAGTTGACATATGACATATGACAGTTGGCAGATGACAGATGACAGATGATAGTTGACAGTTGACAGATGACAGTTGCTAGATGGCAGTTGCAAGAAAACATTTGAAAAATGACAATTGGCAGATGAGAGCTGATAGGTGACAGTTTAAAGTGACATATGACAGTTGACAGATGACAGATGACAGTTGTCAGATGACAGATGATAGTTGACAGTTGACAGATGACAGTTGCTATATGGCTGTTGCAAGAAAACATTTGACAAATGACAATTGGCAGATGACAATTGACAGATGAGAGCTGATAGGTGACAGTTTAAGGTGACAGATGACAGTTGACAGATGACTGCCGACAGGTGACAGTTGTTAAGTAACAGATGACAGTTGACCGGTGATATAGTATATGATAGTTGGGAAACAGTTGATATAAAACAGATAACAGTTGACTGATGAAACTTGATACATGGCATTTTAAATTACCAATCAAAAATAAAATTATTAGATTGATCAAAATTGTCAGACAAAACGTGGTATATAACATCTATTACTTTTTAAATGACAGTTGATAGATAACATTTGAAAAATAACAGTTGCCAAATGACAGAAAATATATGAAAAATGGCAGTTAACAGATGACAGCTGACAGGTGAAAGTTTACATATAACAGATGATATTGATTATGTGACAGTTGACAAATAATTATTGATAAATGAGGGCTGTCATAAGCCAGGTGTTATTTGAAGTAATGACAGATGACAGTTGTCGGAGAAAATTTGACAAATAACAGTTGACAGATTACAGTTTCCAGATTAATAGATTGCAGTTGTCAGATAAAACTTTTAACATGACAGATGAAAATTGTCAGTTGACAGATGACAGATGGTATAGTTGACCGATTAAACTTGACACATGACAGATGATAGTTATCAGATAACAGTTGACAGAAAACATAATAGTTGACAGATGAAACTTGACAGATGGCATTTTAAATTATCAATAAATGATGGAATTATTAGTTACCATATGACAGTTGACAGATAACAGTTGAAAGATGACAGTTGTCAGATAGAAGATGATATCTAAAAACTAATAGTTAACAGATGACTGTTGCCAGATAATATGTGAAATAATATCAGATAACAGTTGTTAGTGGAAGCTTGACAGATAAGAGTTAACAAATGATTGTGGACAGATGTTATATGAAAATCAACAGTTAATAGATTACAATAATAATAATAATAATATTTATTCCCATTTAAATGAAATTAATTATAAAATATATTATTACAGTTGTCAGAAAAAATGTTTCACCTGACAGAAAAATAATTGACAGTTATAGATGATAGATTATATATGAAAATGACATTTAACATATGACAGATTGAACTTGACACATAACAAATGATAGTTGCCAGATAAAAGTTGACAAGTGGCAGTTGACAATTGACAGAAAACAAAATAACAGTTGACATATGAAACTTAATTATCAATACATGATATAATTTTTAGTTGGCAATTGACAGACAAATCTTGGTATATAACATATATTAGTTACCGGATAACAATTGAAAGATGACAATCGTCAGTTGATAGACAATATATGTAAAATGGTAGTAAACAAATGACTTTGCATATAGCAGATGATAGTTGTCAGGTGACAGTTGACAAATGATAGTTCTCATATGCCAAAACTTTTCACATAACAAATAAAAATTCCAGGTTAACACATGACAGTTCCAGATGAAAGATGATACCTGAAAAATGACAGTTAACAGATGACAGTTGATCTATTGAAATTGACATATAAGAGATGATAGTTGACAGAAAATATATAACAGTTGACAGATGAAGTTTAATCAGATGACATTTTTACCAATAAATGATAAAATTATTAGATGGCAATTGACAGACGAAACTTGGTTCATAACAAATATTAATTGTCAGATAACAATTGACAATTGATGATTGAAAACTGACATGTGATAGATGATTATTGACAGATGACAACAATTATATATTATTATTTAACAGTTGATAGGTGCAAGTTGACAGATAGCAGTTGAGAGATGATTGTAGAGATATGTGGCAGTTTTCAGATGACAGATGATATACAGTAAATGGCAGTTTATATACAAAACAGATGTCAAATGAATATTGTCACATAACAAATGATATTTATGGGATGAAAGTTAATAGATAATAATTAACAAGTGTCCTTTGCCTAATGACAATTGACAGATAGCATTTGACAGATGATTGTGGATAGTTGTTTCATGATACCTGACAAATGACATTTAAGAGATCACATTGAGAGATTAAACTTGACAGATTGTAAATGCATGATTGATAAAGATTAAATAAATAAATAAATGATGGCTGCCAGATGACAGTTTCTAGATAACAGAAGATAGTTAATAGGTGAAACTTGATTGATAATAGTTAATAATAAATAATTATATTATTAGATGGCAAATGACGGATGAAACTTAGTACATAACATATATTAGTTGCCAGTTGACAACTGACAGATGATGCTTGAAAACTGTCATGTAACAGTTGATTGTTGTCAGGTGGCAGTTGACATAATTATTCATAGATGACAGTTGCCACACAACAGATAATGTTTGAATAAGAGAGTTAACAGATGACAGTTGACAGACTAAACTTGAAACATAACATACAACAGTTGTCAGATGATAGATGTTAGTAGACAGATGATATTTTTCAGATTACAGATGATATATGGTAAATAATAAATAAAAAACATTTGACAGTTTATAAATGAATAACGTATGATAGATTAAGAAAATAAATACAACAGTTGATAGGTGCCTGTTAACAGTTGACAGTTGACAGGTGCCAGATGACAGTTGATAGATGACAGTTTTAAGGTGACAGTTGACTGGTGAAAAAGCAAAATGCTAGATGACAGTTCCCAGATTATAGATGATATATGACAAACGGCAGTTAACAAATTATAGTTGATATATGTTTTGGCATATGATAGTTGCTAAATAACAGTTGACAGAAAACAGATAATAATTGACAGATGAAACTTGATATATGGCATTTTAAATTATCAATAAATGATAGAATTATTAAATGGCAATTTGCAGATGAAATATGGTACATAACATATATTAATTGACAGATAACATTTGACAGATGGCAGTTTAAAGATTGACAGTTGTCAAATGTCAAATGAAAAATGGCAGTTAACAGATGACAGTTCACAGGTAAAATTTTGCATAATAGATGATAGTTGTCATGTGACGAACGCATGTTTGTTATTTTTATTCTCTCCTTATATATATATTTTTAAACATCTTTTTGACCAAACTATGATTTTTTTTTCAGTTTATAAAAATATTCATTTTCTGTAGTCCTCAAAGTTGTGTATTTTTATATTATATGTCTTGAATATTATTTACTCTTTTTAACTTTTAATATTGATCCTTTTACAGTCTTACAGACTGTCACTTATTGACACACAATAGTTAAAAGATAACTGTCGACATTTGATAGACATCAGATTACACATGAAATAAGTAATGAGATGGATAAAATAAATGAGAGTAAACATCAGTTGACAGTTGATACATGGAACTGTTTTGATATAAATTTGTTGGTTTTGTTGCTTTAAAATATATGCAGCTTTACTGAATAATTCTATCACATATAATTTAAAGTTATGCAGAAGAATGTGGTGGTGTTTATTGTGTTTAATTTATTACTTTCTGGTATCCTACCGACTGCGCCAAAAATATTCTCATAGTGGAAATTTTGAGTAAAACGTTTTATTACTATTTTATTTAGTTTTTCAAGTATATATATCTAAAGATGACTCTATGATAGAATAAAATATACTATAGTTACACTGAATTGAAAATATCTCTATGTTTTAATCACAAATAATTTGTATGAATTACCACGTAATAACCGTCTCAACCATTATCTTTATTAGACTATAGTAATATTAAATTTTACATGAATTAGACTGACATATTAATTATGTATTGATAGTATCATAAGGGTTAAATCGTAGTTATTTTTACAGGTTCAAATATGAATCAATTACTAATGAACCTTTTTTTACCAACAATTGTCATTATTTACCACAGCGATTCTTATATAATTGTACAGTTATGATTGTTAATATCTTTTTAATAATATTATAAAGATATATCATATTATCTGTACCCATATTTATGTTTACTCGTAGGATTTTTCTTTTTTAGATTAGAAACTAACATTATTCCGTAAAAGTGAGTGCAATTACCGATTAACGATCAGCGACGTGGATGATAATAATGATGATAGAAAGAGAGTTTCGCGTAGAACAAGTAGATAGATTTAATTAAAACGCAATTGATTGATTTCACTGCGTCTAATCACCTTCTTTCCATCCAATCGCGACTCTTTCCCGACTCTTTCTTCTTCGGCACACAACAACACCAGCGTCCGATTGATGTTGTTGCACGTCTTCCACCTTGATGGAATTAACACGGCAAATAGCCAATTTAGGCTAACAACCAGCTAATGAAGGCGGCCATCAAGAGCGCGATCGCAATTAATTTTTCACACGTAATAATAACCGCGCGGACGTAACAATACTTCTTCTTCTTGTTCATACCTTAATTAACATTCACGGACCGAATCAAATATTTGAACGATTCCGCTTTTGTCGACGCGGCGCATTTAATTTAAGTGGATTTCGCGGTATGCGTTTTTCGCGTGAAATATAGTTATAATTAATATCCAATTAATTTTCTAAACAGGACGCGCGCGCTTGCTTATGGCGGTGGCGTTCTTCGCGTTTCTTCGCGCCGATTCAATAAACGGGCGACGAAGGATCTGGCTGGCCGTCTGCAATCATTGATGTGCAGCTCATTAAGCCGCTATTAGTCACGATAACGGGGCCCCCTTTTCTTCGCGATATTACCGACCCGTGCTGCTGCCGCTTGTGCTGATGATGACGAGACCTTCTTTTTCTTCTTTTCAGGAGCCGCGTCCACCGATCATGACGGAGAAGCTGAGGAGGACTCGTGCTCTCTTGTTAAAGACGAACTCTGAATGATGATGATGAAGAAAAAAAATCCATGTGTATAAAATTTATAAACCATATTGGATTAAAAAGTTAAACTGGGAATTTTAATTAAATTACTTTTTTAGAATGGATGGAATTGCAGGTTAAGGATGGTGAATGGTGTAGATAATTGGCTTGAGCTTTTAGTCTATTCAATCATCATTAAATAAGGTATGATAAGACCGCAGTTAATTTCCTAAAGATGTGATGATTTTAGAATTATATCTATAACGTTTATTCTATCACAAATTTTGACTTTGTTTTGTATAACAGATATTTATTTATATGGTGACCAATGGTTTCAATATATTAACGTTTATTTTTTACTAATGCAGGAGAAAAAAAGTTAATGGTACTGATTTGGTACTTTTTGAGTTTAGATTATTTCCATATTGATGCTATAATTATAACGTTATTAAGTATCAAATGGCATTGTGTAAAATGATATTACCTTACTCAAAATCTGTGAAAATAAATAAGCGATTCTTACTGTCTAAATCATTCTGATCGCAGTGGGCGTAAAAATGTATCTGTTGTGAATACTTTTTCATCGATGTTTTTGTGATGAAATCGAATGCAAATGCGGATGTGATCAAGATAAGGGACTACCGTATTAAATTCCTTGGAGAGAAGAAAGGATTGCGCTTTAATAACTCAACGGCACTCGGGTGACAGGGGCTAATAATTCCCGCGGCTAATTAAATTTTCAATTTGTCAGTGCGTTTGTGTAGATGTCCACCCTATAAATCCGGCCTGCGATCATACCGTTGCGCAAGAAAATTAATATATAATAGTCGCGGCAGAGGGGGTCCCCGTTAATGGCACCTAATAGAATTTATTATTCACCACATTTCGGACCCTGAATACCCGGAACCAGTAAATCACCGCCGGTACCTGTTAAAATTGTTTATTTCCAACTTAATTAATTGCTTTTTACGCACCGATAACTGTATTGGAATATGGAATTTTCGGTTTGTTGTGAAACTGCGCATGAATTTATTAAAATATTAGATCCGTTTGTCCACTTTATTAATTATCCACGCGGCGACATCTGCCGTAATGGATTTTTCTGCAAAGCCGCGTCGGTTCTCCTTCTTTTTTGAATAGCGACACCGTTGGCCCATTGATTGGCCGTCCGTCCGTCGGCGATTTTCTCGGAAGCATTAAAGGCCTTGTAAAACGGTTCTCTCCTCATTTCTAATCTGAGATGTTTACACGGTGTAATTTGTAAGTTGAGCTTTTACAAGGCGCGTTTGGAAATCGTGTGTAATTTATTCGTGCGCCTTCTACAAATAAAACGTGCCAATACCACGCCGAAAGAATGGATCGCTGCATGCGATCATAATAATAAAATACTGTTTGCACTTACGTTTTCGAACGTGCGTACATTTGTCTTAACACATCTTTACATCGTGCCGAAATTTACTTTTGAATTTTTTTAAAATATCGTTTTGATGTTCCACAGGTTTCCGACTTTCCTCTTCATTAGCATAGATGAGAAGAGATTGTAGATTATATTTAATTTTAGTAATGTAATAGAATATATTTCCTTATCATTATTTTTTGAAGAATAAAATAAGAAGCGAAGCAGACATTAATTTAATACCTACCTTTACTGTTATTGTTGATGGGTATGAAATGTGTTTGAATGAAATCTATTAAAGTATCAGCGTCGGAAAGGTAAGCATGTGAAAAAGGGAAAAAAGGAATAAGCAGAAAAGAGTGTACACGGACCAATCCCTCGTTAGCTATTCACCGTAATTGATTTCCTCGTTTAATTACGGCCGTGTATGGCCACTCGTTGACAAGTAAATGACCATCGTTGGTCGCGCGTCGCAGAAGATAATGATCCGCAAGATGTTATCAATTTAACCCATAATCGATATTATATGGACGGCCTCTTTGCTCCTCATCCGTTCTCATGACAAGCGTGAAAGATGGATCTGCTCTGCTCCTACTACTACCACTACCTGTCTTTTCGATCGTCAATAGGCAGGTGATTGCGGCCTTTTGTCCGCCACTCGTTACCATCGCGGCGAGGACGATGGTAATCCGTGAAATCTCGGAATATATCCACCGTGTGATGCAAGATCCAGATTAGAGGTAAACCTCCCATATTCCACAAGGTGCCGGTGCCATATGGCGCGCGCGCGCAATTAAGGCGGGCGCCCATTAAAAAAAATCCGCATGCTAGGGTAATTACCAAAGAGCGTCTGTTGGACGTTATTAAATGTTAACATGTTAACTGTTAATTGATGATCGAAACGTGAAAAAAAAACAAATCTAGTGCCGGCATCTCCGGCTCCTTAACAGCTCCCATTTTTCCTCCCGGACATCGAGTGATTTCTTCTCGTGCTCGCCCATTAGCACATGTTTGGCTGTAAAGAAGTCATCAGTCTAATCATTAACACGTTGTAATCAAAGAGGACCCACAAAAAATAAATTAGTAAAGTGATTAACTCTTGATCTTTCGAGTTGAAATAAATACGCAGATTAAAAGCGAATACTTGGTATTTATCCAAATGATTAAATTGAGTATCGCCATTTTGATTACAAATAAAATATAGCAATTGTTTTTACATAAAATGGTATTTTTTTTAAAGGTATTTTAAAGCTAATTCCTGCAGTCGTTAATTTTTTACAATATTTCAAAACGCTGAACGCACGTTTTCCTAATGATCAAATTTAAAGTGTCGCCATTTTGTTTGCAATTAAAACATAGCAATTGTTTTACATGAAATCCAAAATTTATACATTCTTAATAAGTTTAAGGTATTTTAAAGCTAATTCCTGCAGTCGTTATTTTTATTACAGCATTTGAAAACGCTGAACGCACTTTTTCCCAATGTTCAAATTCAAAGTATCGCCATTTTGTTTACAACTAAAATATAGCAATTGTTTTTACATGAACTGAAAAAAATATTCATTCTTAATAAGTTTAAGGTATTTTAAACCTAATTCCTGCAGTAGTTATTTTTTTACATAATTTCAAAACTCTAAACGCATGTTTTCACAATGATCAAATTTAGAGTGCCGACATTTTGTTTACAACTAAAATATAGCAACTGTTTTAACACGAAATCAAAAATATATAAATTCCTAATAAGCCTAAGGTATTTTAAAGCTAATCCCTCTAGTCCTTAATTTTTTACATAATTTCAAAAGCTGAACGCACGTTTTCACAATGATCAAATTTAGAGTGCCGCCATTTTGTTTACAACTAAAATATAGCAATTGTTTTCACATAAAACCAAAAATATATTTATATTTAATCTGCTAAAGGTAGGTTAAAGCTAATTCCTGCAGTCGTTATTTTTTTACATAATTTCAAAATTCTGAACGCACGTTTTCCCAATGTTCAAATTTAGAGTGTCGCCATTTTGTTTACAACTAAAATTTATCAATTGTTTTTACATGAAATCAAAAATATATATATACCTAATAAGTTTAAGGTATTTTAAAGCTAATCCCTGCAGTCGTTAATTTTTTACATAATTTCAAAACGCTGAACGCACATATTCCCAATGATCAAATTTAGAGTGCCGCCATTTTGTTTACAACTAAACTATAGCAATTGTTTTTATATAAAATAAAAAATATATACATTCCTAATAAGTTTGAGGTATTTTAAAGTTAATTTCTGCAGTCGTTAATTTTGTACAGCATTTGAAAACGCTGAACGCACTTTTTCCCAATGTTCAAAATTAGAGTGTCACCATTTTATTTACAATTAAAATATAGCCATTGTTTTTACATGAAATCAAAAACATATACATTCTTATTAAGCTTAAGGTTTTTAAAGCTAATTCCTGCAGTTGTTATTTTTTTATATAATTTTAAAAAGCTAAACGCACGTTTTCAAAATGATCACATTTAAAGTGTCGCTATTTTAGTTAGAACTGAAATATAGCAATTGTTTTTACATGAAATCAAAAATATATACATTCTTAATAAATTTAAGGTACTTTAAAGCTAATTCCTGCAGTCGTTACTTTTTCACATAATTTCAAAACTCTGAACGCACGTTTTCACAATGATCAAATTTAGAGTGCCGCCATTTTGTTTACAACTAAAATATAGCAATTGTTTTTACATGAAATCAAAACTATATACATTCTTAATAAGTTTAAGGTATTTTAAAGCTAATTCCTGTAGTTGTTAATTTTTTACATAATATCAAATCGCCGAACGCGCGTTTTCTCAATGATCAAATTTAGAGTGTCGTTATTTTGTTTACAAATAAAATATAGCAATTGTTTTTACATGAAATTAAAAACAAATATATTCTTAATACGCCTAAGGTATTTTAAAGCTAATCCCTCTAGTCCTTAATTTTTTACATAATTTCAAAAAGCTGAACGCATATTTTTCCAATGATCAAAATTAAAGTGTCGCCATTTTGTTTACAACTAAAATATTGCAATTGTTTTTACATGAAATCAAAAACATATACATTCTTAATAAGTTTAATGTATTTTAGAGCCAATTCTTCCAGTCGTTAATTTTTTTACATAATTTTAAAACGCTGAACGCACATTTTCTAAATGGTCAAATTTAGAGTGTCGTCATTTTGTTTACAACTAAAATATAGCAATTGTTTTTACATAAAATCAAAAATTTATACATTTTTAATAAGCTTAATGAATTTAAAAGCTAATTCCTGCAATCGTTATTTTTTTACATAATTTCAAAACTCTGAACGCACGTTTTCACAATGATCAAATTTAGAGTGCCGCCATTTTGTTTACAACTAAAATATAGCAATTGTTTTTACATGAAATTAAAAATATATACATTCTTAATAAGCTTAACGTATTTGAAAGCTAATTCCTGCAGTGGTTAATTTTTTACAGTATTTCAAAACGCTGAACGCACGTTTTCCCAATGTTCAAATTCCAAGAATCGCCATTTTGTTTACAACTAAAATATAGCAATTGTTTTTAAATGAAATCAAAAACATATACATTCTTAACAAGTTTAAGCAATTTTAAAGCTAATTCCTGCACTAGTTAATTTTTTTACATAAATTTAAAACGCCGAACGCACATTTTCCCAATGTTCAAATTTAGAGTGTCGCCATTTTGTTTACAACTATAATATAGCAATTGTTTTTACATGAAATCATAAACATGTACATGCTTAATATGTCTAAGCAATTTTAAAGCTAATTCCTACAGTCGTTAATTTTTTACAGCATTTGAAAACGCTGAACGCACTTTTTCCCAATGTTCAAATTCAAAGTATCGCCATTTTGTTTACAACTAAAATATAGCAATTGTTTTTACATGAACTGAAAAAAATATTCATTCTCAATAAGTTTAAGGTATTTTAAACCTAATTCCTGCAGTAGTTATTTTTTTACATAATTTCAAAACTCTAAACGCACATTTTCCCAATGGTCAAATTCAAAGTATCGCCATTTTGTTTACAACTAAAATATAGCAATTGTTTTAACATGAAATGAAAAAAATATTCATTCTTAATAAGTTTAAGGTATTTTAAACCTAATTCCTGCAGTCGTTATTTTTTTACATAATTTCGAAACTCTGAACGCACATTTTCCCAATGGTCAAATTTAGAGTGCCGCCATTTTGTTTACAACTAAAATATAGGCATTGTTTTTACATGGAAACAAAAACATATACATTCTTAATAAGTTTAATGTATTTTAAAGCTAATTCTGACAGTCGTTAATTTTTTTACATAGTTTTAAAACGCCGAACGCACATTTTCCCAATGGTCAAATTTAGAGTGTCGCCATTTTATTTGCAACTAAAATATAGCAATTTTTTTGACATCAAATCAAAAATATATACATTCTTAATAAATTTAAGGCATTTTAAAGCTAATTCCTCGAGTCCCTAATTTTTTACATAATTTCAAAACGCTGAATGCATGTTTTCCCATTGCCAAAATTTAGAGTGCCGCTATTTTGTTTACAACTAAAATATAGCAATTGTTTTGACATCAAATCAAAAATATATACATTCTTAATAAGTTTAAGGTATTTTAAAGCTAATTTCTGCAGTCGTCAATTTTTTACAGCATTTGAAAACGCTGAACGCACTTTTTCCCAATGTTCAAATTGAAAGTGTCGCCATTTTGTTTACAACTAAAATATAGCAATTGCTTTTACATAAAATCAAAAAAATATACATTATTATTAAGCTTAAGGTTTTTTATAGCTAATTCCTGCATTCGTTAATTTTTTATATAATTTTAAAACGCTGAACGCACTTTTTCAAAATGTTCACATTTAAAGTGTCGCCATTTTGTTTACAACTGAAATATAGCAATTTTTTTAAATGAAATCAAAAACATATATATTCTTAATAAGTTCAATATATTTTAAAGCTAATTCCGGCAGTCGTTAATTTTTTTACATAATTTTAAAACGCTGAACGCATATTTTCCCAATGGTCAAATTTAGAGTGCCGCCATTTTGTTTACAACTAAAATATAGCAATTGTTTTTACATGAAATCAAAAATATATCAATTCTTAATAAGTTTAATGTATTTTAAAGCTAATTCCTGCAGTCGTTAATTTTTTACACAATTACAAAACGCTGAACGTACATTTTCCCAATGTTCAAATTTAGAGTGTCGCCATTTAATTTACAACTAAAATAAACCAATTGTTTTTACATGAAATCAAAAAAAATACATTCTTAATAAGTTTAATATTTTTTAAAGCTAATTCCTGCAGCTGTTAAATTTTTACATAATTTCAAAACTCTGAACGCACATTTTCCCAATGATCAAATTTAGAGTGCCGCCATTTTGTTTACAACTAAACTATAGCAATTGTTTTTATATAAAATAAAAAATATATACATTCCTAATAATTTTGAGGTATTTTAAAGTTAATTTCTGCAGTCGTTAATTTTGTACAGCATTATGAAAACGCTGAACGCAGTTTTTCCCAATGTTCAAAATTAGAGTGTCACCATTTTATTTACAATTAAAATATAGCCATTGTTTTTACATGAAATCAAAAACATATACATTCTTATTAAGCTTAAGGTTTTTAAAGCTAATTCCTGCAGTTGTTATTTTTTTTATATAATTTTAAAAAGCTAAACGCACGTTTTCAAAATGATCACATTTAAAGTGTCGCCATTTTAGTTAGAACTGAAATATAGCAATTGTTTTAACATGAAATGAAAAAAATATTCATTCTTAATAAGTTTAAGGTATTTTAAACCTAATTCCTGCAGTCGTTATTATTTTACATAATTTCGAAACTCTGAACGCACGTTTTCCCAATGATCAAATTTAGAGTGTCGCCATTTTGTTTACAACTAAAATATAGCAATTGTTTTTACATGAAATCAAAAATATATACATTCTTCATAAGTTTAAGCAATTTTAAAGCTAATTCCTGCAGTTGTTAATTTTTTACATAATTTCAAAACGCTGAACGCACATTTTTCCAATGATCAAATTTAGAGAGTTGCCATTTTGTTTACAACTAAAATATAGCAATTGTTTTTATACGAAATCAAAAATATATACATTCCTAATAAGCCTAAAGTATTTTAAAGCTAATCCCTCTAGTCCTTATTTTTTTACATAATTTCAAAAGGCTGAACGCACATTTTCCCAATGGTCAAATTTAGTGTCGCCATTTTGTTTACAACTAAAATATAGCAATTGTTTTTACATGAAATCAAAAATATATTAATTCTTAACAGGTTTAAGTAATTTTAAAGCTAATTCCTGCAGTCGCTAATTTTTTTACATAAATTTAAAACGACGAACGCACATTTTCCCAATGGTCAAATTTAGAGTGCCGCCATTTTGCTTACAACTAAAATATAGCAATTGTTTTTACATGAAATCAAAAATATATACATTCTTAATAAGTTAAAGGTATTTTAAAGCTAATTCCTCTAGTCCTTATTTTTTTACATAATTTCAAAAGGCAGAACGCATATTTTCCCAATGGTCGAAATTAGAGTGTCGCCATTTTGTTTACAACTAAAATATAGCAATTGTTTTTAGATGAAATTAAAAACATACATATTCTTAATAAGCTTAAGATATTTTAAAGCTAATTCCTGCAGTGGTTAATTTTTTACATAATTTTAAAACGCTGAACGCACATTTTCCCAATGGTCAAATTTAGAGTGTCGCCATTTTGTTTACAACTAAAATGTAGCAATTGTTTTGACACCAAATCAAGAATATATACATTCTTAATAAATTTAAGGCATTTTAAAGCTAATTCCTCGAGTCCTTAATTTTTTACATAATTTCAAAACGCTGAACGCTCGTTTTTCCATTGTCAAAATTTAGAGTGTCGTCATTTTGTTTACAACTAAAATATAGCAATTGCTTTTACATAAAATCAAAAATATATACATTTTTAATAAGTTTAAGGTATTTTAAAGCTAATTTCTGCAGTCGTTAAATTTTTACAGCATTTGAAAACGCTGAACGCAGTTTTTCCCAATGTTCAAATTCAAAGTGTCGCAATTTTGTTTACAACTAAAATATAGCAATTGCTTTTACATAAAATCAAAAACATATACATTCTTAATAAGCTTAAGGTTTTTTAAAGCTAATTCCTGCAATCGTTAATTTTTTATATAATTTTAAAATGCTGAACGCATTTTTCAAAATGATCACATTTAAAGTGTCGCCATTTTGTTTGCAACTGAAATATAGCAATTGTTTTTACATGGAATCAAAAACATATACATTCGTAATAAGTTTAATGTATTTTAAAGCTAATTCTGGCAGTCGTTAATTTTCTTACATAATTTTAAAACGCTGAACGCACATTTTCCCAATGGTCAAATTTAGAGTGCCCCCATTTTGTTTACAACTAAAATATAGCAATTGTTTTTACATGACATCAAAAACATATACATTCTTAACAAGTTTAAGCAATTTTGAAGCTAATTACTGCAATCGTTAATTTTTTTACATAAATTTAAAACGCCGAACGCACATTTTCCCAATGGTCAAATTTAGAGTGTCGCCATTTTGTTTACAACTAAAATATAGCAATTGTTTTTACTTGAAATTAAAAACATACACATTCTTAATAAGTTTAAGATGTTTTAAAGCTAATTCCTGCAGTGGCTAATTTTTTACAGTATTTCAAAACACTGAACGCACGTTTTATCAATGTTCAAATTTAGAGTGTCCCCATTTTGTTTACAACTAAAATATAGCAATTGTTTTTGCATGAAATCAAAAATATATTCATACTTAATAAGTCTAATGTATTTTAAAGCTAATTACGGTAGTCGGTAATTTTTTATATAATTTTAAAACGCTGAACGCACTTTTTCAAAATGATCACATTTAAAGTGTCGCCGTTTTGTTTACAACTAAAATATAGTAATTGTTTTTACATGAAATGAAAAAAATATTCATTCTTAATACGTTTAATGTATTTTAAAGCTAATTTCTGCACTCGTTAATTTTTTTACATAAATTTAAAACGCCGAACGCACATTTTTCCAATGGTCAAATTTAGAGTATTGCCATTTTGTTTACAACTAAAATATAGCAACTGTTTTTACATGAAATCAAAAACATATACATTCTTAATAAGTTTAATGTATTTTAGAGCTAATTTCTGCAATCGTTAATTTTTTACACAATTACAAAACGCTGAACGTACATTTTTTCAATGATAAAATTTAAAGTGCCGCTATTTTGTTTACAATTAACATATAGCAATTGTTTTTCCATGAAATCAAAAAAATATTCATTTTTAATAAGTTCAATGTATTTTAAAGCTAATTCCTGCTGTCGTTAATTTTTTACACAATTACAAAGCGCTGAACGTACATTTTCACAATGATCAAATTTAGAGTGTCGCCATTTTGTTTACAACTAAAATATAGCAATTGTTTATACATGAAATGAAAACTATATATATTCCTAATAAGTTTTAGGTATTTTAAAGCTAATTCCTGCAGTCGTTAATTTTTTACAGTATTTGAAAACGCTGAATGTACAATTTTCCAATTAAAAAATTTAGAGTGCCGCCATTTTGTTTACAACTGAAATATAGCAATTGTTTTTACATAAAATCAAAAATATATACATTATTAATAAATTTAATGCATTTTATAGCTAATTCATCTAGTCCTTAATTTTTTACATAATTTCAAAACGCTGAACGCATATTTTCCCAATGATCAAAATTAGTTTAATATTTAATTTGTATACAAAATTAGAGTGTTGCCATTTTGTTTACAACTAAAATATAGCAATTGTTTTTACATGAAATCAAAAATATATACATTCTTAATAAGTTTAAGGTATTTTAAAGCTAATTCCTGCAATCGTTAATTTTTTTACATAAATTTAAAACGCCGAACGCACATTTTCCCAATGGTCAAATTTAGAGTGTCGCCATTTTGTTTACAACTAAAATATAGCAATTGTTTTCACATGATATCAAAAATATATATATTCTTAATAAGCTTAAGGTTTTTTAAAGCTAGCTCCTGCAGTAGTTAATTTTTTTATATAATTTTAAAACGCTCAACGCACGTTTTCCAAATGGTAAAATTTAGGGTGTCGCCATTTTATTTACAACTAAAATATAGCAATTGCTTTTACATAAAATCAAAAATATATTTATTCTTAACAAATCTAAGCTGTTTTAAAGCTAATTCCTGCAGTCGTTAATTTTTTACATAAATTTAAAACGCCGAACGCACACTTTCCCAATGGTCAAATTTAGAGTGTCGCCATTTTGTTTACAACTAAAATATAGCAATTGTTTTTACACGAAATCAAAAATATATACATTCTTAATAAGTTTGAGCTATTTTGAAGATAATTTCTGCAGTCGTTAATTTTTTACAGCATTTGAAAACGCTGAACGCACTTTTTCCCAATGTTCAAATTCCAAGTAACGCCATTTTGTTTACAACTAAAATATAGCAATTGTTTTTACATTAAATCAAAAATATATATATTATTAATAAATTTAATGCATTTTAAAGCTAATTCCTCTAGTCCTTAATTTTTTACATAATTTCAAAACGCTGAACGCACATTTTCCCAATGATCAAATTTAGAGTGTCGTCATTTTGTTTACAACTAAAATATAGCAATTATTTTTACATGAAATCAAAAATATATACACTTTTGAATAAGTTTAAGGTATTTTAAAGCTAATTCCTGCTGTCATTAATTTTTTACATAATTTCAAAACGCTGAACTCACATTTTCCGAATAATCAAATTTAGAGTGTCGCCATTTTGTTTACAACTGAAATATAGCAATTGTTTTGACATAAAATCAAAAACATATACATTCTTAATAAGTTTAAGGTATTTTAAAGCTAATTCCTCCAGTTAGTAAACTTTAAAAAGAAATCAAAACGTTGAATGTAATTTTATATCCAGGATAACTTTTAGAGTGCCTAGAACTGCTATGGGCGGTGTTCCTCAAGGGTCGCTACTTGCAAATTTTTAGTTCAATTAAGTTAACATTTGGGTATTATAATCTTTAAATTAGGTCTTGGATAACAATTGTAGAAATGCGACGGTGCGTGAAATCTGTGGAACGTGTCCCTCCTTACCTGTATCGTTAAAAAAAAAAGACCAACACGGGGTGCTTCCGAGCGAAACACCCTCGCCTTTTTTTAGGTAAGCGAGCCGGCTAATGATAATTTAAAGAACTGGCTGGCGTGTGCCGGGATCGTTAGATAAGCCCGCCGTGCGACATATGGCGAAACTGTTACAGAAAAATAAAGAGGAACGTGGTAAAGTAAAGTGACCCCATCAAACCTGATCACCAGTTGTTCGTCGGATTCATTGCGCGAAATAAAATTATGTAAACTATAATCCTCGGAAGGACCGCGTCCGTTACTCAGCGGTAATACACATTTATTTAAGCGCAGTTTTAATAAATTATTCAGGGTTTCCAATGAGACATAAAAATAAAGAAAACACGAACAAGTGGTATACTTTACAAGTCCATTATTTCAAGTAAATTAACTATTGTGAAGATGCAATAATTTTTAAAATAGGGAATTTATTTAATAGTAATAGTAATTTATTTGCCCAACAGAAACAAATTACAGGACAAAAAATATAAATGTAAAATAATTCATCTAATGTTTGTTGGATCAAGAACTTAAAATGAAAATACACTTCGTTGATATCACACATAGGATTTATTACTTGATTATAGTAGCCTTATCAAACGTACAGTTATATTCATTTAAAGTTCTTGATTCAAGATGTATCACAAAGTGAAGGCTTCAAGCATTAAACATAATTGAGTCTTTCATTTAATATGATTTTATTGTTGATTAAATATTTAATTAATTAATAAAAACGTTAATAAATCTTATGATTTCATATAATTTATCTTTATTTTGACCAATTGGTTTGTAGTAAGTCTCCAACGTTTTAAATTTTTGTTACTGCTTAAACCAACGAATTGATTAATTGAAATCAAAATGTTTCTATTTTAAAACAACTTGGAAAACAAAAAGCACAAGTCAGCACATTTTAATTTATTTTTATGGATTATAGAATTAATATAAGTGATGAAATATGAGTAAAAATTAAATTCCCATAGTTGTTCGTCAACATTCAACCATTTCTTTGTGTTATTGTATCCAAACACAAGACTATTAGAATAAACAAATTATTTATACATCCATTAATTAATTTTTTTTTCTACCTAGAGAAAATTTATAGATCGTCCGAACGCGTAAAGAATAGACAAGCGGAAAAAAACGGCTAAACGACTGTTTAATGTAGTAATTAATTTTCGATGCGTCCGTTTTTTCTTCTTCTTCTACGTGTGTGTGTATGTTGGGCGCCACAAATTATGTCCACAATGGTCGTCGACTTGTAACATATGGGATTTCCGATGTTAATTTAGTTTTTCTCATTTGCATCGTGAAAATAAATACCTGTTAATTAAATTTAGCTATATGAACTGTGAATATTGGGAATAAATGGACAAATAGTTCTTGATGTAAAGAATACCGAATTACGTATGCATCGTAAATATTAATAAACACGTTCGAGCATGTCGTAAAGCGCAGGTAATGGAGGTCGATCTTTTGTGGAGGGTCGAAGAGTCCGCGGAATCATAACTGTTCATGCCTTCAATACTCATCTTTCAACATTGGACCATCATCGCTGGCGTCTTTTGTGTGGCCTTTCGTGATTAATGGTGGTGTTAATTTAACAATTTTTTCCTCGGGGAATCTCCTATTGGCGAACACCTGTCGCCGTCGCAACGGTATCGATTCTAAAAAAAAATATAAGTTGTTTAAATTAACCCAAATCTATTCACGACTTCAGGACACGCCCAGCTCAGATATTCACTGTGCGAAATTTCTAAGAAACGCCATCCGGAAATGTCCTAAAAGGCATCTAGTTCTCTCCACGGACGAAAAGTGCTCCTTCATTACGCTCACTTTCCATCGAGAGCCTTCCATTATCACATTAAACAAATCCGAGAGAACACTCACTTCGGATCCATCAGTGGCAGATGGCGCATTCCTGCGAATTTTTTCCATCCACCGCCGAGGCATTCCTGCCGTAAACTGTCGTAAGATTCGCCAATGATTATTCAAGCTTAACGCACAAAGAAAAATGAAAAGTGATATAAATAAATAACTAATTTATAAGAAAAGTTTAGAAATTAAGTGAAATTACAAATCTTGTAGTTTTGTTTTTGATCATCATAAATTATTGAATTGATTCACGATAACTTTAACACTTTAAAACATAAAAACGTTGATGTATTTAAAAATCCCATAAACATAATTTTAACTTTGTTAAAGATATTAATTACTGATTGTCAATAAGTTTGTAGCAAAAACATAAAACAAAAATGTTTATGTATTTAGAAAAAAACATAGACAATGCTAAAATATATATGGAGGGTGGGTATGTGGCCAAATATTTCTTCTTAAAAAACTCTTGTTAATGTAAATAAGTAATTGTAAAGGCTTTTACTTTGTGATACATTTTGATAATTCAAAATAAATAAAGAATTAACTCTGTACCAACCAAGTTAATTGTTTATTTACCTTGTTAATGTATTGGAAACTGAATGGTAGGATAGTGGCCACCCACCCACCCTACATATATATTTAAGTTTTAATTATTAGACTGTGCTTTAACTCCTTAAAACCTTAACACCAAATGCTGGTGTGATTTTTAGAAAATCAAAATATTAGAATAAATTGAATATATGTAGGATGGGTGAGTTGCCTCTATTTCAACATTCAATCAATAAAACTTTCTTTTATTGGATATTTTTTTAAATTTATATAAATATGTAATTATTCTGAATAAATCTAAGAATTGTTTTTCTAAATAGTTTTCAATCGAAAATACGAAACAAATATAAAAATAATCGGATTTTGGATAGAGGCCACCCACCCACCCTACACATATATCGAAAATTTTAATCAAATACTCTTTTTAATTCCTAAAAACATTATCACCTAATTGTTGCTGTAGTTTTCAAGTAACCAAAAAGTTTGCAGTGCTAGAATAAATTATACATATGTAGGGTGGGTGGCCTCTATCCCACCCTCTAATCAATAAAACATACATCGAGTTCTATTGGATTGTTTTTTTATTATAAAAAAAGTGTGTATTGATTGATTGAAACACTGTGTTTAATTCTTAAGAGCATTATTAACAATTATCATATAATTATTAAAAGAATCTAAGTATTTGCTGTGCTGGAATAAGAACGTGTGTAGGGTTTTTGGGTAGCTCTAACTCACCCTCCAAAAAATAAAACATTTACCTAATCTCATTGAATTAATTTTTAATCACAAAAAGTGTTTATTAGTTCGTGAATTTTCTTTTTTACATACAATTTAAACAAATTATTATCACTAATATAAAAACAGAAGTAGGGCGTGATAGAAAAACACCCACCCACCCGTCAACATATTCGAATTATACTTGAAACACTGCTTAATCATCAAACCATTTACGCTAAATATTACTGTAGTTTCAATGAAATTAATTGAGCAATCATCGATAATGTAATAAATAATTGGAGGGTGTGATAGTTATCACCCACTCACCCTATAAATATATATTTAATATTTAGGTCAAACAGTGTTTTTAATTCCTTAAAACATCAACACCGAATGCTGCTGTAGTTTTCAAGAAACCTAAATATTTGCAGTGTTAAAATTAAATGAATATGTAGGGTGGGTGGGTGGCCTCTATCCCACCCTCCAATCAATAAAACATTCGTCTAGTTCCATTGAATAATTTGCTTGTATTAAAAAAAGTGTTTATTTTTATTAATCCCAAAAATTGTATTTTCTAAATAATTTTTAATAAAGAAATTGTCACTAATATGAAAATTACTAGAGGGTGGGATAGAGGCTACTTACCCACCCTATATATATATTTGAATTTCAGCTAGAAAATTGTTTTTTTACTCATTAAAACATTAACAGAAATTGCTGTTGTAGTTTCTTTGAAACAAAAATATGCTCAGAGCTTAATTAAATAATATTAAATAAATTAATATTAATATATTAATATAATCTTCACATAACCGAAGAATATAAACATATATGTAGCTCTAACCCACCCTCTAATGAATAAAATATTTACCAACTCTCATTGATTTAATTTTTATATACAACTTAAACAAAAAATGATTATTTATATAAAAATAAAAACAATCAATGAAATTAATTGAGAAATCATCGATAATAAAAAATAATTAGAGGGTAGGACAGCGGACACCCACTCACCCTACATATATTTTAAAATTTTTAACTAAAACACAGATTTAAATTTTCCTGTTCTTAAAACAATAATAGAATTACAGTGATTAAAATAAAATTGTATATATAGGGTGGGTGGGTGTCTTTTCACCCACCCTCCAATCATTAAAACATATGCGTGAATATTTCATTAAATAAAACCTTAATGATAAAAAATGTAAAGTTTATCATAGAAGTTAGCACGTTTACATAAATTATTCTTTAAAAATCGCAATGAAAATTGGAGGGTAGGATAGTGGCCACCCACCCTCCCTACATATATATTTAAACTTTAACTAAAACACTGATTTTAAATGATCAGTAATACTTTAATGTTTCTCAACTTACACATCAATCAGAAAAATGTAAATTTTACCAATGAAATTTGATAATAAGCAAATATAAAGTTGCAATCCACTTTTTTAAATCCCTCACTGATTAAAAATTGTGTGGTGAGATTATTTCCACTTACCCACCCTTCATATATATTTAAACTTTAACGAAAATTTAAATTTTCCTACAACTTCAACATTAATGAAACTGTATTGTGTTGTTGAAAATTAATCGAATAATAGTAGTTAAAATATGATTTTATATGTGGGATGGGCGAGTTGTCTCTTAGGGTGTCTCCAATCAATAAAAGTTAGGTATAATATGAATTTTAGTATGTGGAACATTGGTGATAAAATTGTAAACTTTATTTATTATAAAAACATTTTTTTTGTGTAATTTCTTCTTAAAAATTCACGTTAGTATGTTGCAAATTGGAGGGTAGAATAGTGGCCACCCACCCACCCTACATAAAAATTAAAATTTATACAATAAACTACTGATTTAATTTTTTCTACAAAATTAACGCAGGACTTGCTATTATGTTCTTAAAAATTAATCGAGATACAGTGATTAAAATAAAATTGTATACGTAGGGTGGAAATTTATACGTGACTTTTACCAAATAAAACTTTAATGATAAAAAATGTAAACTTTATCATTTGGTATGCCTGCACTACCCCAATTTTACTTTCTAAGTGCAAATTGTACCAAATGAAATATTAATCATGAAACAATGTAAATTTTATTTATTACACAAATCTCCTTCTCCTTTTATATTGCTTCTTTTGAAAAACTCGTTAATGTATTGGAAATTGAAGGGTGGGATAGTGGCCACCCACCCACCCTACATATATATTGAAATTTAAGCCAAAACACTGATTTTATTTCTTTTTAGAACATCACTAACACTGCGTTCTTTTGCTGAAAAACTAATAAAAAACTGTGGGTAAAATAATTGTATGTAATTAAAATAGAGTGATAACCTTTAATTAATCCTCCAGTCAGTAGAATTTATGCGTGAATTTCTTAATTATTATTTTCTGTGTGTTTTTAAATATATTTTTTAAATTATTACCTCTGTAATTTTCTTATAATTTTTAATTCTTTAAACTTGTATCCATTATTTACAGTTTTTTTTTGTATTCGCCCAGCGTACTCTTGACCTACCCCAACAAACAGATTATTGGGTTAGGTCAGGGTAACGCTAGGTCAATACACTTTATATTGTGGCAGGTCAGGAGTACGCTGAATCAATGAATTATTTGTGTATGCCAAAATTAATATAGAATTTATTGAGTTTAAGTCAAGAGAACGTTATAAAAAATGGAAAAGTAGGAAAAACAAATAAAATATGTATTAAATTAATCAAATATATTAAATTCCTTCAGGTTATTGTAGTAAATTAACTTTTTATTTAAAAATATGAAAACATTTTGTTTTACTTAGAAGACTTATTTTTCTAGATTTCTGATTTCGAATTTTTAAATTATTATATTGAAAATTATTAGATGTACCAAAAAATATAAGAAATAATAAACAAAACTTTCTTAAAATAATGAAATCTTAATTGTTTAAAATGCTGTAATGTCCATATGTTGGATGTAAAATCTCTAAAAATTGCAATTATTTTGTGTTTACTCATATTTTAAAACTTTTAATTAAAACCCTCGCTTATGTTTTACTGATTAGAGGGTGGGATAGTGGCCACCCACCCACCCTACATATACACGATGACTTTAATTGACCTTCGTTGATAATTTTGCTGCTAAAAACAATACAAACCTTTATGTAAAAATAAAACAAAATCAATATTTAAGTTTCAATATAATTGACCTTCTATTGCTAATCTTATCTAATTTAGATTTAAAGTTTGCCCACCCATCATGAATCAAATTTTTACTAATTTACTAACTCAAAAATTTTGCCTTTTTAATTCCTTTTTTATTAAAAAGTTTTGTAATTAATTTTATTGGAAACCTTGAGACGATAAGGAATTAAAGTTTATATTTATATGTAGGGTGGGTGGGTGGCCTCTATCCCACCATCCAATCAGTAAAACATCATCAATAATTATTTGAAAAATTTGTATAAATAAATCTCTAAAAATTGCAATTATTTAGTGTTTATTTATATTTCACAACTTTTAATTAAAACCCTCGCTTATGTGTAACTGATGGCAGGGTGGGATAGAGGCCACCCGCCCACCCTGCATATACATGATAACATTACCCTGTATGTAATAAAAAATAAAACAAAATCAAAATTTAAGTATAAATGACTTTCTATAGCTAATCTTATCTAATTTAGGTGTAATTGATCGTTTTATAGTGCGGAAGTGGAATTTATAAGCACCGCATTTACAAAATAAGGTTAAACACATACAAAAGTCGGTAAGTCAGAAAGTGGCTATAAGAAAATCAAACAGTAATTAGCCGATGATGGCATCACCGATGGAAGCTATTAAACACTCGAACTTGCAGAGGTG
Source organism: Ontholestes murinus (assembly GCA_963969525.1). Taxonomy (NCBI): domain Eukaryota; kingdom Metazoa; phylum Arthropoda; class Insecta; order Coleoptera; family Staphylinidae; genus Ontholestes; species Ontholestes murinus. Next base: position 2,977,534 of record OZ018391.1, read on the forward strand.
TCTTTAAAGGACTTGTAAAAATAATCTGCACGTGTCTTACAATTGCGGAAGTTCTGCACAGAAAAACCGTAATTATTTGTTTATTCCTGTGGGTCTAATATTTAAAATTTTATAAATTATAAACACGAGTACCTTTTTTTAATAACAGAAAGTAGAAGCTTCAACAATTACTTATTTAAATTTCATTGCTTAAAACCTTTTTTATATAATTTAACGATTACATGGACATCTTTACTAATTCTCTTTCTAGGTGATTCTGTTTGTGAATACCTGTTTTCTCTCTAGACTTTTTAGAAACAATTCACTCCATTAAACGCCGCGTTGTTAATTGATCCAATTTACGCAATCCAATCCGGACCGTATCTAACAAAACTCGAATTAATTCGAAAATAGACAAATCGCCGCGGCCCTCACTAATAAGTCTAATAACGTCGCCCCAGTAATGTTCGCGGCAATTAGTCGGACTCGTTCCATTAACGATTGACATAAATTACCGTCGAAAATCTGTTCTCACGGAAGGTAAAAAAAAATCCGCCACATTCTCGCCTATTATCAACGCGACAATAATTAATCGCGCCGCGTATTATTTATGTAAGCGTGCACGATTTTTAATTGGCCCTAGTGACAAAACGCCCCGTAATGGTCCCCTAATTGATCGGTTTAATTAACAAATAATGCCCTTATCGGACCGAATCGTTAGTCTTTCCAATTCTAGAAAAGAATTTGTTGGTTGTTGGATTGATTAATGGTAATCGGCGCCGCTTCCTAGTACGATGCTAATTGGTATACGAGATACGATTGGGTTTTTATTTTAACGATTCATTCTTTTGTAAGACTTACTGTTCCTTATATTAAAGATTGTTAAAGTGTGAAAATTGCAATAATACAACCCGGAATAAAACTTTCCCATTCCGCAACACATGTCGGATAAAAAAAAAGAAAAGTAAGATTAGATTGGCTCCGCGTTAACAACAATATATAAATTAAATTCACCAATTATATCAAGCCGATGTGGTGAAGACTGGTAAGTAGTTTAAGAAAGTTCCATTTTGCTAGAAAAGCGCGCTCATCGTTGTATTTATTAACGGTTAATTGCGTGAAAGCGGCTCATCACCACTATTTTCGCTTCTCTAACAATTTCCAACTTATTATTATTATTATTATCAGTTTTTCCAATTTATTTAATTTTTTTATTCCGAGAAAATTCCAACGGGATCGCGAACGTTCGTAATGATAATAATTCCAGTTGTGTGCGGTACGGTTATGCCGGCCATTCATATTTTATTTCATTTTATTATCTAACCGCTGCAATATGGCTGTTTGGCTGTTCGTATAAATTTCCTCAAAGTACATTGATCTGGACGGGCAATCTGTTTTTAGTGTGAAATGCGGACAGGCCGGAACGAGAACTAGTAATCTGAGCGTTTCAGTTTCGACCCCTAGGTCGTGTTCATCTAGTGGAATGCTTTTGTGTAAATTATCTGAAAAAAATTATTTGAAATATTACATTTCAAAACAAGTTAAATGTTCACCACGTTAATAAAACAAAAATGTAAAAATCGTACCACCCATGGAATTAACTAGTAATTTTGCTTTACACGTTCACAATACACGTATTTTTGATATAGAATGGCAACACTCCAAACTTCAAATCATCAATTTTTTTTTTCATAATCGTATCATCAACGGAATTAAATTTAAAGTTTTTTTAAACATCAATAATGAATGTATTGTTGATATACTAGAAAATAAGCAATGCAACCCTACTTAAAATATTTTACAAATCGTATTATCCATGGAATTTATTTGAAAGTTTTTCTAAACATCAAAACTGAAGCTATTTTTAATATTCTACAAAATAAGCTAAGTAGTCTTACTACGTAGAGAATGACAACATTCGAAACTTAAATTTCAAGAACGTAGAATTTTCACCTCGCTAATGAAAATATAATAAAAATCGTATCATCCATGAAATTAGGTTAACAGTTCTTTTAGACATCTACAATAATGGCAGTTTTTATATACTGACAAAATAAGTGATGTAGCCTTACTATAAACAGACTGACAACAATTCAAACTTGAATTTTAAAAAAGTAAAATTTTTGCTTTGTTGATATAAATATTATAAAAATCGTATCATCCATGAAATTAAGTTAATAGTTCTTTTAGACAGTAACAATAAAGGCGGCTTTTATATACTGAAGAAATAAATGATTCAGCCTTACTATAAACAGAATGACAACACTTCAAACTTGAATTTTAAAAAAGAAAAATTTACGTTTCGATCGAACAGCGGTAACAATGCTATACAGGGTGTTCTTAAAATTTGTTTGCTCAGAACTTTTTTGTTTGCTTGTAAATCTACATTTATTCTTCCACATTCTAATAGAAAATTCTTTTTAGAAACTTTTATCACTCTTTGAAAATTTTGATAACAGTTGTCGTTTTTGAATTAAAACAAACAAAAAAAACAAAAAATTTCGGAAAAATCTAAAAACTAACGAAAATGTAATCTTTTTGTTTAAATAATATAGACAAGTTGACAGTTCAATTCGTTTTTAATTGTCATTGCCAACTCATTACTCTTAAACGAAAAATTGAATTTCAACAATTCTTGCACTGTAGGTTCACAAATGTCGCATACTTATTGTAAACGTTGAAAACGAAAATTCGATTTTCATTTGTTTTTCATTTTTTGGCCATAACTCTAGAACGAAAGTTAGAATTTTAAAATTACTTGCACTGATGGTTCACTAATGTCGCATACTTATTGTAAACGTTAAAAACGAAAATTCTACTTTCATTTGTTTTCCTTTTTTTGATCATTACTCTTAAACGAAAGATCGGATTTTAATAATTCTTGAACTGTTGGTTCAAAAATTTTGCATACTTATTGTAAACGTTAAAAACGAAAAATCGATTTTCATTTGTTTTTCCTTTTTTGGCCATAACTCTAAAACGAAAGATCTAATGTTAAAAATTTCTACATTGATGGTTCACTAACTTCGCATGCTTATTGTAAACGTTGAAAATGAAAATTTGATTTTCATTTGTTTTTCGTTTTTCGGCCATAACTCTAGATTGAAAGATCGAATTTTAAAAATTCTTGCACTGTTGGTTCACAAACGTCGCATACTTATTGTAAACGTTGAAAACGAAAATTCGATTTTCATTTGTTTTTCGTTTTTTGGCCATAACTCTAGAACGAAAGTTCGAATTTTAAAAATACCTGCACTGATGGTTCACTAATGTCGCATACTTATTGTAAACGTTAAAAACGAAAATTTGATTTTCATTTGTTTTTCGTTTTTTAGCCATAACTCTAGAACGAAAGGTCGAATTTTAAAAATGCTTACAGTGTTGGTTCACAAATGTCGCATACTTATTGGAAACGTTGAAAATGAAAATTCGATTTTCATTTGTTTTATTTCATCCTACATTTGAAAATGAAATACCACATAGTAACGGTCACCAAAATCCGGTTTCTTTCATTTGTTTTTCGTTTTTTAGCCATAGCACTTAAACAAAAAATCGAATTTTAAAAATTCTTGCTCTGATGATTCACAAATGTCGCATACTTGATGTAAACGTTGAAATCGAAAATTTGACTTTCATTTGTTTTCCCCTTATTGATCATTATTCTTAAACGAAAGATCGAATTGCAACAATTCTTGCACGAATAATTCACAAATATCGCATACTTATTGTAAACGTTGAAAACGAAAATTCAACTTTCATTTGTTTTCCTTCTTTTGGTCATTACTTTTAAACAAAAGATAGAATTTTAAAAATTCTTGCACGAATGATTCACAAATGTCGCACACTTATTGTAAACGTTGAAAACGAAAATTCGATATTTATTTGTTTTTCTTTTTTTGAACATAACTACGAAAGTTCGGAATGTAAAAATTCTTGCGTCCAGGGTTTACAAATGTTGTATACTTATTGTAGAAGTTTTGAACGAAAATTCAGTTTTCATTTGTTTTTCTTTTTTTTGGCCATAACTCTAGAACGAAAGATCGAATTTTAATAATTCTTGCACTAATGGTTCACAAATGTCGCATACATATTGTAAACGTTAAAAACGAAAATTCGATTTTCATTTGTTTTTCTTTTTTTGGCCACAATTCTTAAACGAAAGATCGTATTTTAGAAACTCTTGCAGTGTTGGTTCACAAAAGTCGCATACTTATTGTAAACGTTCAAAATGAAAATTCGATGTACATTTGTTTTACGATTTTTTGCCGTAACTTTAGAACGAAATATAGGATTTTAAAAATTCTTGCATTAATGGTTTAAAAATGTCGCATACTTATTATAAACGTTGAAAACGAAATGCGATTTCATTTGTTTTTCTCTTTTCTGAACATAACTTTTAAACGAAAGGTCGGATTTTAAAATTTCTTGCAACCAGGGTTTACAAATTTTGTATACTTATTGTAGAAGTTAAAAACGAAAATTCGATTTATCATCGCCCACTCAGTTTCTATTTAATTCTAATTATTACTTTTATATTCATCACCATAACTGTTTTAGTTTTTTTCTTTACCCGAAAAAAAATATGTAGATGTTGTGTTTAATTTTATAAGTGCTGTTTTGGCTAAGATTTGTTTTGTATGTAGGGTGGGTGGGTGGCCACTATTCTACCCTTCAAATTTAAATTACAAGCGAGAATTTTCTCATAAAAACACATGTAAAAAAGGAGAAGTTTACGTGCTTAATTTAAAATGTTATTTTTGCTTGTAATTAAATTAAAATTAAGCGTAACACTCACTTATTATCTATGGGTTGGAAGGTAAGATAGAGGCCGCCCACCCACCCTACATATATATTGGAACTTTCAGCACTACAGTAATAATATTTATAGTAGTATGTATTTTAGATTAATTTTAGAAGAGAAACGAAGCAAACAATAAACAATAAACTATAACTGTTTTAGTTTCCTAAAACAACAATTAATTAAGTTGATAATGTACATAATATTATAAGCACTGATTCAGCTTAAGTTTGATTGCATATGTAGGGCGGGTGGGTGTCCACTATTCTACCCTCTAGATTTAAGCCACAGTTTTCTTATAAATAGAGATTTATAAAAATAAATTTATTACTTGTATTCTAATTTACTATTAATTTAATTATTGAAATTAAAAACAGTGTTTCGATAAGATACAACAAATTTTCGGCCCAATTAGCTCTCACGCACGTCAGACCTGCCCTCATCATAATACACCGACTACATAATTATGATCTAATTTTTTGGGCCCGCGCGTTGGAAGCTTATCCATACGTCAGAGTTTAATTAGGCGCGAAGAGAAAGAAGGTGATGAGTTAATTCCCTAAACATCAATTATAATTCCGATACGGTTTTAATCATGATTTTCCAACGAAATTCCCACGTGTGTCAGTTAATGACAGTTTTAATAATACGTTTGAAACCAACCCATCATGGTGGGAATTTCTTGATCTATAAGGAATGAATAATCCGGCAAACCCTATTTTTTTTGGTTAAACAATTTGGATAATATAATTCAGGCTAAATCATCTCTAAAATTAAGATAACAGATGTTGCATTCACCTTTGCATCATAATATAGATGTATTCCTTGATTTACCATCGTGCTTCCATATTTTGTCAGTTTTATTACGGCCATTCGGACACTTTATTGTTATTGAATGGGCCGAAATGGTATTTCATACAACGGTGCGGAATCGTGGGCGCCATTAACGTCAACGTATATCAAATTTCGTGGTAGGAGTTCCGAACGGTACCCCGTATAATTACCGATGTTAACATCAACATCCCTGAAATAATATCTATATTAGTTTGTTTTTTTAATTTGAAGGCACACAATTAAATTGTCGGGGGTTGCAATTTCTACGACGGGGTGTCATTTCGAAAATTGGTTTTATAAACGCTGAGAAGATTAAACCATCAAAAATTATATATATTTTTCTTGGCATGTTTGTAAATATATCTTTCGTGTTTAATATGTGTGAATTGTAAATCACCAATTCAGTATATCACATCATCTGGACAGTTCCTCCAACTAGCATTCAATTTTTTATTTAATTACTTTCATTTGACAGGGCAAAAAGACTGAAATAAAGATGTTGTATATATATATGTATCATAATAGATTATTAAGTTATTTTTTTAATTTTATGATTTACTATTACCAATAATTATAATAAATAATTTAAACGTTGCATCTATAATATTTTGTTTCGGTAAAACACCAATAAAAATTAATTACGTTGTAAATCACGATTTAAAAAAACGCACATAAACATATAATTAATAAATGTTATGATAATGCGCGGTCGTAAATATTTGCAAAAAGATTTAATACGGCGCCCGTCATTTTTTGTGGTTTTTTTTTCCTCCAAATTTAAGTCTATGCAAATGGGATTAGAGTGGCTTATGACCGGCGTGCGACGTCATAATAATTGGGATGTATATTTACAAGAGGATTAACGTCGGCATTAATTACTACCTGCTGATGTTTATTCAAATTTAATTAATTGGTAGCCAGTAATATTTTAAAATATACGAAAATATGGTGTTAATAAATTATGTCGAAGATTATATTTATATCTACAACTTAAAAAAATACTGATGCAATAAAATTTAAAAAAATGTATTTCATCCAGGGTGGCCATGAGTAATACGAGGATCATACGGAAAATAGTTAGTTTTGGAATATAAAAAAATAGTATACGTTTTATTTGTAAATGACATACTTTTCTACACAATTTATCGTAACTTGTGTTCTTTTTAATACTTGCTTCATATAACTAAGCACACACACAATTTTATTTTGTATATTTTTGTAATGACACTTTGAAATAAAGATTATTATTATTACCTCTGACGCCATGTATTGAGAAACATAATTATTCCTTTCAATCAAAAAGCCTTTTAGTTTTATGAAGGGGTTAGCTGTAGACTATAGGGTAGATGATTGAAAGTTCTTCCGTAATGACTGACGGCTCGATATCATGAAATACAACTGAACTTCTTGGCACACATCCATCGGCTACTCTATTCGCCAGCGATCCGCACGGTGCAAATATAAACTACTTCCCTACTATCCCTCGTATAAGGATATAGCAATAGTAGTGTTTGTATATTGGCCACGTGCTCCATCCGCTTTGTTAAATTTATTCAATGAATCTTTAACATCTTAAAAGCATTAATTTAAAGTGATTTCCACAATAAAAAGAATATTTGTATCCGAAATAGATCATAATTATTTAAAATACACGTTTTAATAGTTTTTTTAGTGGTATTAGGCCTACTTTTCCGACTCAATAAATTAACATGAATGGATGCATTTTATTAATTTCGTCCGCCCAAATAACTTTCTCGAATGCACCAATTTAGACCGAATCTTTAGTATCTTAAAAACCACTCAATTGTTAACGAGGTGGAAATCTTACTTTTCTGAATTTTAAATTTGGAGCGTTGGCATTGGATTTCTATTAGATCTGCACTTATTTTCCTGTATATTGGAGTTTATAAAAATATTTAACTTACTTATATAGATGATACCAATTTTGTAGAATGTATTATTAAGAAGGTATATTTGAATTTGAAGTGTTTCCAATATTTTTTTAGTGAGATTATATTATTTATTTCTTGGTAGAACGAACATGTTTTTTCTTTTTCTTTTTAATAACTCCTGGGCTGACAAAATTTTCGGATGATGATGATGCAAATTATTATTATTGATTGATATTTTAAGAGGACTGCAGACACAAAAATTATTTTAGATAGAGCAGAATTGTTCGGAATCAGAAATGCTCCCACACAAATATGACCTGCGCAACCTCCTCTGAGGAGAGGACACCCAAAGAAGAAGAAGAAGAATTTTATTTTTAATCTCAAAGTTGTATAAATGTTGTGTTTTAATTAACTTTTTTAAAATGAATCTCGCCAATAAATGTGTTATGATTATTATTAACAGAAAACAGTTGAAAATTGACAGTTTGCAATTAACAAAAGACCGATGATAACTGGCGGATGGCAGTAGGCAATTTAGAAATAATAATTGAGAAATGAAAGATGATGACCGACTTATGCTACTTAACAATTGACAGATGGCAAATAATTGACAAATGATAGATGGATATTGATAATTAACTGTTTATTAACATACAACAGTAGAAAATGGACAAATGATAATCATCAGATGACAGATACTAATTAACAAATTATAGAAAACAATCGAGAGATAATTATATAATTAACAATTGTCAGTTGAGAGATAATTGACAAATAAAAATATGATTATTGGCAGATGACTGTTAATAAATAACGATTAACATAAACTTTACAGATAACAGTTGAAAAAAGTAAAATATGAATTGACAGATCGAGAGATGACAGTTAAAAGTTGACAGTTAAAAGATAATTGAAGGTGATAGATGATAATCGACATATACCTGTAGGCAATTAACAGATGGCCATGGATAATTGACAAATGACACACAATAATCGGCAGAAAACAATTAATTAATAATACTTTATAATTGACAAATGAAAGTTGATAATCGATAATTAATAGATAACAGTCTACATATGACAGTTAACAAATGGTAGATAAAAAATAATTGACAAATGAAATATAACAATTGATGATCTACAAATGACACATTATAATTTACATATAAGAGTTAAAAATTAACAAACGAAAGATAATAATCAGAAGATGCCATATTATAATCGACATATGATTGTTGTCAATTAATAAATTACAGGTGAGTGACAGATGATGATTGACAAACAATAGGTACAATTTGACATATGAAAGATAGTAATCGAAAGATGACAGATGCTAATTAGCATATGATGGTTGACAATTATCCGATGGCAATTAATAATTGACAGATGATACATAATAATTGATAGACAATTAAAAATTCACAGATATGAGATGATAATTAACAGATATGAAAAGATTGACAATTGTCAGATGGCAGTTAACAGTTGACAAATAATGGCTAACAGTTGAGAGATGACAGATTGCAAATTACCGACGATAGTTAAGAATTAATAGATGACAATTGACAATTGAAAGATTGATGGTTGGTAATTAATAAATAATAATTAACAGATAACAGTAGACTTTTAGCAACTGATAATGGATAGATGGCAGATGATGGATAATTATAATAACTAGTAATCGAGAGATGACAGTTGAAAATTGACAGATACCAATCGACAGATGACAGTTAGCTAATTGACAGATGACACATAATGACATAAATGGAAAATTGACGCATGAAAAATAACAGATCATAATCAACACATGATGATTGTAAATTAATAAATGGCAGTTGATAATTGACAGATAACAGTTGATAAATGAGACACACCAGTAAAAAATTGACAGATGAGAGATAAAAAGATGATAAATGATAATAGACATATGATGGATTAAAATTAACAGAAAACAGTTGATAATTGACAGATAATAATTGACAAAAAACATTAGCTAATTGACAAATAATAATAGGTATATGACAGTTAATAATTGACAAATAAAATCAACAAAAAGCAAATATCAATTACACATAATAATTAGCAAACAACAGTTAAAAAATGACAGATGTGAGATGATAATCAACAGATGAAGTTGATAATTAACAGTTGATAGTTAACAATTGACAGTTAACAATGGAGAGACGATGGTTGACAATGGACAGATGACAGTGGACAATATACAGAGGACAGTTGACTATTTACAAATGAAAGGTCATGTTTAACAATATATATATTAACAATTAAAAATTGACAGATGACACTTGAGAGATGACAAAGGACAGATGACAGTTGATAATTTAAAGAAGATGGTTAATAATACAGTTAAAAATTGACAGATGTGAAATGATAATAAACAAAGTTGACAATGGACAGCAACAATGGAGAGATGATGGTTGACAATATACCGATGATAGTTGAAAATTAACAATTGACAGATGACACTTGAGAGATGATAGTTAACAGTTAGTAGATAACAGTCGACAATTTAAAGATGATGGTTTATAATTAACATATGACAGTTGACAGATGATAATTGACAGAAAACAGTTGACACTTGACAGTTTATAATTTAGAGGTGACTGACATTAGGTAATTAACGAATAATAATGGTCAGATGATAGTTAATAATTGACAATTGATAATTTGAAACTGAGAGGTGACGATAATTAAAAGATGACTTTTTTTGAAGTTGTCTATGTCTAATTTTCAAATAATAAAGTGCAAATGACAGTTAATAATTGACAGATAACAGTTATTGACGGATGACAGTTGGAAATTGATAATCAACAGAAAATAATTGTCAATTACACATAATTATTAGCAAACAATACTTAAACACTGACAGATATGAAATGATAATCAACAGATAAAGTTGAAAATTAACAGTTGATAGTTGATAATTGACAGATGACAGATGACAGTTGACAATATAGAGATGACAGTTCACCATTGAAAATAGAAAGGTCATGTTTAACAATATATAGACTACAATTAACGATTAAAGATAAGACTTGAGAGATGATGGTTGACAATGAACATATGACAGTTAACAATTAGCAGATGACACTTTAGATATGATAGTTGACAATGCACAGATGACAGTTAAAAATTAGCAGATGGCAGTCGACACTGACAGATATGAAATGATAATCAACAGATAAAGTTGACAATTAACAGTTGATAGTTGACAATTGACAGATGACAGATGACAGTTGGAAATATACAGATGACAGTTCACCATTGAACATTGAAAGGTCATGTTTAACAATATATAGACTACAATTAACAATTGACAGATAAGACTTGAGAGATGATGATTGACAATGGACATATGACAGTTAAAAATTAGCAGATGACACTTTAGATATGATAGTTGACAATGGACAGATGACAGTTAACAATTAGCAGATGGCAGCCGACAATTTAAAGATGATGGTTGATAATCAACATATGACAATTGACAGATGACAGTTTACAATGGAGAGATGATGGTTGACAATAGACAGATGACGGTTGACCATTGACAATTGAAAGGTGATGTTTAACAATATATAGATGACAATTAACAATTGACAGATGACATTTGAGAGATGATGGTTGACAATGGATAGATGACAGTTAATAATTAGCAGATAACAGTCTACAATTTAAAGATGATGACAATTAAAAATTTACAGATGTGAAATGATAATCAACAGATGACAGTTGATAATTGATAGATGGAAGTTGATTGACAGATGATAATTGACAGATTATAGTTGACAATTGACAGTTAAAAATGGAGAGATGATAGTTGATAATAGATAAATGACAGTTGATAATATACAGATGACCATTTACATTTGAAAGGTGATGTTTATAATAAAAGTTGATAATTGACAGTTAACAATCAAGAGATGATGGTTCACAATAGACAGATGACAGTTGACAATATACAGATGGCAGTTGACCATTAACAATTGAATGGTGATGTTTACCAACATATTGATGACAATTAACAATTGGCAGATGACCCGAGAGATGATAGTTGACAATGGACATATGACAGTGAACAATTAGCAGATGGCAGTCGACAATTTAAAGATGATGGTTGATAATGAACATATGACAATTGACAGATGACAGATTACAATTGAGAGATGATGGTTGACAATAGGCAGATGACGGTTGACCATTGACAATTGAAAGGTTATGTTTAACAATATATAGATGACAATTAACAATTGACAGATGACACTTGAGAGATGATAGTATACAATGGACAGATGACAGTTAATAATTAGCAGATAACAGTCGAAAATTTAAAGATGATGACAATTAAAAATTTACAGATGTGAAATGATAATCAACAGATGACAGTTGACAATTGATAGATGGAAGTTGATTGACAGATGATAATTGACAGATTGTAGTTGATAATTGACAAAAATGGAGAGATGATAGTTGATAATAGATAGATGACAGTTGATAATATACAGATGACAGATGACCATTTACATTTGAAAGGTGATGTTTATAATAAAAGTTGATAATTGACAGTTAACAATCAAGAGATGCTGGTTCACAATAGACAGATGACAGTTGACAATATACAGATGGCAGTTGACCATTGACAATTGAATGGTGATGTTTACCAACATATTGATGACAATTAACAATTGGCAGATGACCCGAGAGATGATAGTTGACAATGGATAGACGGCAGTTAACAAATAGCAGATGGCAGTCGACAATTTAATGATGATGGTTGATAATACAGTTGAAAATTGACAGATGTGAAATAATAATCAACAGATGAAGTTGACAATTAACAGATAATAGTTGACAATCGACAGATGATAGTTGATAATTGACAGATGACAGTTGACAATTGACAGTTACCAATGGAGAGGTGTTGGTTGACAATAGACAGAGGACAGTTGACGATTAGCAGGTGACTGTCGAAAATTTAAAGATGATGGTTGATAATACAGTTAAAAATTGACAGATGTGAAATAATAATTAACAGATAAAGTTGATAGTTAACAGAAGGCAGTTGACAATTGACAGATGCTAGTTGACATTTGAGAGATGACCGTTGACAATTGACAGTTAATAATGGAGAGACGATAGTTGACAATAGATAGATGATAGTTCACAATATACAGATGACAGTAGTAAGTAACATTAGCAATTGAAAGGTGATATTCAACAATATATTGATGACAATTAACAATTGACAGTCGACCATTTAAAGATGATGGTTGATATTATAGTTAAAAATTGACAGATGTGAAATAATATTCAACAGATGAAGTTGACAAAAAACAGAACACAGTTGACAATTGACAGATGCTAGTTGACAATTGACAATTGACAGTTAACAATGCAGGGACGACAATTGACAATAGACAGATGACAGTTGACAATATACAGATGACAGTTGACCATTTACAATTGAAAGGTGATGTTTATCAATATATATGACAATTAATAATTGACAGATGAAACTTGAGAGATGATAGTTAAGAATGGACCGTTGACAGTTAACAATTAACTGATGAAAATCGAAAATTTAAAGATGATGGTTGATAATCAATATACAACAGTTGACAGATGATAATTGACAGAAAACACTTGACAACTGAGAGGTGACCGATGATAATTACCATATGACTTTTTTCATAGTTGATTCACCTTCGGGGTTGCATCGGTGAAGAACTCCTCAGAATATGATACATCTCTTATTGCTTCAATAGTGGCTGGTCTCATTTCCGTTCGGATTTTACAGATTCAGGATAATAGCTTGCAGGTTCTTGTCTACTTCTTGTTTTTTCCATCCGATTTTTCCTAGAGTTAGGGGCGCTTAGCTGATTTCGATGTAAGATATCGTTAAGTGGATCTCTTCTTCCTCAGGTCGGGATAATGCGTCAGCCATGTGATTGAATCTACCAGGTATGTGCGAGTCGACCGGTTGGTGATTTTAAGCTCATAATCCATTTGAGTACCTGATGACCGATGTCGACTGAAATTAGAGATCTATATATCTTCTGAAGTTGGTGATACCCACGCAATAGCGAGGGCTTTACACTCCCTAGTGCATAATTTCTTTCGGACTTCACCAGAAGGCTCCTATAACAAATTCTCTAGCGTCGTTGCGTATTTTGAAAGGACATTTACTGTCGGCTAGCTGAATTTCTGGTGCTTTGCAAAGAAGATTCTTCAGGCTGACGAAGGCTTCTTCCTCTTCTTCAGTCCATTTCCATGTAGATTTTATCCTCGTAAGATCGGGTTTGCGCGACTTTTGCATGAATCGTCAACACCAGGATTGTTAAGTGAGCTTTGAAAGTGAGTTTCGTTTCGAGGTGGATACCTAAGTATTTGCAAGTGGTTGAAGAACGGATAACTTAGGTATTTATGGATATTGTTTTTATAGTAACCATAATGTTTTTAGTGTTAATTAAAATTAAATGTAATGTTTTACATATATTAGCTTTTTTTGCTTGTTTTGCCGTGCTGCAATTAAGAAGGTGTTAAGCATGCAGCGTTTAGCATCACTCGGGCAGTTAGTCCACGCGTGTAACGAGCAATAATTTTCAGAGCGGCGTACACGGGCCGCATTAGTTACGCTACCATGCCCATACCCGCGCGGCATACCTGCTTACATCAAGCACACCTCGTAATTTAGTGGTAGGTAGGACGGACAGGAGGACTGTTGTCCTGTTGGTCGTTCGTCGTGCGTATGCGCGCATGCTGCGGATACTCCACATACTCGAAAAGTACGCCGTATTGTATGCACAAACACACACACACACAAACACATATGCGGTGGAATATAATTTATTTCCGTAGTGAGAGGGAGAGAGGCTGCAGCACGCGCCTACACGCTTGGCTAATTGACCGTCCGGCGAGCGGAGCCCCGGGGGACACCAGATGACTTCACCTGCACGCATCACTAAACACCTAATATCCCCTATCGATAACCCGCCACCCTATTCGGACGTCGTTCGTTCATAAAATAAACCGTATCGAATTTCGACCAGGAATTGATTAACTAGAATACCATGAATAATCATTTGATGATATAAACATAATACACTAAAACATTTAAATTTCAAATATCGAAATACTATCTTGAAGTATTCACATAGTTGATGCAAAATATTAGTCATCAATTATATACGGAGATGAAAAATTCGTTATGTTTTAACCACAAATAATTATAACTGAATTAAAATTGTTGAATCAACTTCAATTTTGTTTTTAATATTAACGAGGCGAATACATGAAACATCATAATACATTGAAATAAAACAACATATTGATTATCGAACACTGCAACAAGTTTTACTCTATGTTGCAGGGTGAAACATGTTGCAGTGTTCAACAATAAATGTGCAACCCTCTCAACTGTGTTGTTTTATTTCAATCAATTTTTTTTGTTTGATTCGGATTTGCGGTCTAAAAGGTGAAGGTTTTATTTTTACCTTAATAAATCATCTTCAAGACCATCCCTCTCTAGCACACAAAAGAGTAACATTTGTTCGGATTATTGCGTGTTGACGTCTGGCAGCATATGGCCTTTTGTTGTAGGGTGGGTGGCTACTTTATCCAGGAGTCGGTTGCAAATGAGCCCGACCAACAGTTGCACAATAAACAGATCGTTAAGGTGGTGGGTTTTGTTTACGTCGAATGGTAATCGTTTTGGGAGGGCACGCTTCGTAAATTAGAAGTTATTTCCGTTCATCCAAATTTTATGTTACCATCATGAGTGGCGACAATGTTTCAGGAATGCGCGCAACTCTTGTTTTTTTGTTTGTTTTGTTTTCAGGAACGAAACGCCACTTTGCATAATGCGGCGAGTCGCGGACGCCCCGGTGAATACGAGCGACTTTAATAAGGACGCGTACGTCCTGCGCGCGATTTATCCGTGTGGGTCAGCGCATTCCTGCTGAGCCATCAAAATGACATTTCAGACGTTCACACCGGTTCGTCGTCCGTACCACCGTTTAAGGTCCGAAACGATTGCCCGTGGTGAATTAGGCACGCGGCACTCGATTCACTCTGCCACGTGCATCTGATGAAAACTAATAAATTGCAGAAGTTTATTTATTTTGCCCACCTTCTTTTTTTTCGAAGTGAATCACACATTAATAACGAATAAATTTGAATGCATTTGCATTTCGTTAAAGATGAAAATTCTTAAGCGATTGGTATAAATATTAAATAATATTGTTGATAAATGTGTTGATAAAACAATTATACCTCTCAATTCCTCACTACTCTGATGAGAGATAGCCAATTACACTCCATCTAATCTATTGTATATCTCTTCCTCCCCCTATTACTCTTATGATAGATAGCTTAAGCTCGAAATTGATTGAGGAGTTTATTTTGAAGGTTTTCACTTTTCAACTTGGTAACTATAATTTCCAAAACTTCAACTTGTCTTTATAATAAAGGCTTCAGTCTTATTTATTTATTTATTTATACATCTTTGGACTCCTTTCTTAAAAAAAATATATTTACAACCAATCAATTTTAAAAAAACGTACTTCAAATTTTGGGCGAAAGGAGCACGGGCGGAGTTCACAATAAAATTGAAGTCTTTATTATAAGGATTATAAGTTAAAAGATCAAAAATTCTTAATTCTAAATCAATTAAATTCCTTTGGTTTTAATTATTAGGTTAAAATCCTCAAGATCAAAGGAATTGAATTGATTACAACATTTCCTACAACCTTCAGAATTATCTTTTGTTAGGAAGAAAATTTTTAAAAATTTTCTTACCTTACTGATTGAAAACTTTCTCACGGCCGATTTTTCTCTGGCGTCAGCCTGAAAATTAGACGCTCCATCGTCTGAAGCTCTAATTTCGCGCACCGTCCGCAATGGCAAAAAGTAAAACATTTCCGCGCAATCTGTTCTGATTCCACCTCGTTAGTCGGGTTAACGATTCCCGAGGCAAAAAAATAAAACCGTCCAACTTATTAGGCGTATAGTACGAGATAGTTTAAGCGCATGACTTGCTTCCAGATGTAAATACCACCCTTCCTTTGACCAGCAAACAATGTCAGAAAGGTAATCACGTCGCGGGATTTTCACACCGCACCGAATAAATCGACGAAGGATAAGATAAATTAATAAAGAATGATTTAAATTATATTGCTGGAAAGAAATTATTTCTTATATTCGCAACAATTCATCTAAAGAAGCCAAATACATTTTTTTCATGATTATAAATGCTTTTACTTTAACGCTTAAGATAATACAAAAATTATTAAGGTAGGTCAATAGTACGCTCAGTCAATTTATAGAATATTGAGGTAGGTCAATAGTACGTTAGCTTAATTTGTACAATATTGAGGTAGATCAAGTGTACGCTAGGATAATTCAAAAATTATTATGGTAGGTCAAGAGTAAGCTCGGTCAATCTCTGGACAATTGAGGTAGGTCATGAGTACGTAAGACTAATGTTAAATTTATTGAAGTAGGTCAACAGTACGCTAAGATAATAAAACACTTATTATTGACTATTATTAAATTTGCTTTCGCTTACAAACTTCAATATCCAGGTATTGCATATTAATTATTTTGATGAGATTTTAAAGATACATTAATTTTGAATAAATTTTAAAGTTTTCAAGGTCATCCAACTAGTGGTTAATTTTTTGGATTTTTTAAAATCGCCGAATGTAATTTCATTTCCTTAAATTTGAGTTTTGTGAGTTACCATTAAATTTCCAGGTGTTACATATCAATTATTTTGAAGGTAGTTTAAGGATACGTTACTTTTGAATAAATTTTGAAGTTGTCAAGGTCATCCAACTAGTGGTTAATTTTTTAGAATTTTTAAAATCGCTGAATGTTATTTTATTTCCTTAAATTTAAGTTTTGTGAGTTTCTATTAAAATCCAGGTGTTATATATTAATTATTTTGATGGTGGCTTAAGGATACGTTACTTTTGAATAGATTTTGAAGTTTTCAAGGTCACCCAGCTAGTGGTTAATTTTTTGGAATTGTTAAAATCGCTGAATGTAATTTCATTTCTTTAAATTTGAGTTTTATGAGTTGCCATTAAATTTTCAGGTGTTGTATATGAATTATTTTGATGGTGTTTTAAAGATACTTACTTTTGCATAGATTTTGAAGTTTTCAAGGTCATCCAACTAGTGGTTAATTTTTTAGAATTTTTAAAATCACTGAATGTAATTTTATTTCCTTAAATTTGAGTTTTGTGAGCTGCCATTAAATTTTCAGGTGTTATATATTAATTATTTTGATGGTGTTTCAAAGATACGTTAATTTTGAATAAATTTTTAAGTTTTCAAGGTCATCCAACTAGTGGTTGATTTTTTTGAATTTTTAAAATCGCTGAATGTAATTTCATTTCCTTAAATTTGTGTTTTATGAGTTGCTATGGAATTTACAGGAGCTACATATGAATTATTTTGATGGTGTTTTAAAGATACGCTAATTTTGAATAGATTTTGAAGTTTTCAAGGTCATCCAAATAGTGGTTAATTTTTTAGAATTTTAAAAATCGCTGAATTTAATTTCATTTCCTTAATTTTGAGTTTTGTGAGTTGCCATTAAATTTCCAGGTGTTATATATCAATTGTTTTGATGGAGGTTTAAGGGTACGTTACTTTTGAATAGATATTGAAGTTTTCAAGGTCATCCAACTAGTGGTTAATTTTTTACAATTTTTAAAATCACTGAATGTAATTTCATTTCCTTAAATTTGAGTTTTGTGAGTTGCCATTAAATTTTCAGATGTTATATATCAATTATTTTGATGGTGGCTTAAGGGTACGTTATTTTTGAATAGATTTTGAAGTTTTCAAGATCATTCAGCTAGTGGTTAATTTTTTAGAATTTTTAAAATCGCTGAATGTAATTTCATTTCCTTAAATTTGAGTTTTGTGAGTTGCCATTAAATTTTCAGGTGTTATATATCAATTATTTTGATGGTGATTTGAAGATACGTTACTTTTGAATAGATTTTGAAGTTTTCAAGGTCATAGAACTAGTGGTTAATTATTTGGAATTTTTAAAATCGCTGAATGTAATTTACTTTCCTTAAATTTGAGTTTTATGAGTTTCCATTAAAGTTTCAGGTGTTGTGTATGAATTATTTTGATGGTGTCTCAAAGATACGTTAATTTTGAATAGATTTTTAAATTTTCAAGGTCATCCAGTTAGTGGTTAATTTTTTAGAATTTTTAAAATCGTTGTATGTAATTTCATTTCCTTCAATTTGATTTTTGTGAGTTGCCATCAAATTTTCAGGTGTTGTATATGAATTATTTTGATGGTCGTTTAAGGATACGTTACTGTTGAATACATTTTGAAGTTTTCAAGGTCATCCAGCTAGTGGTTAATTTTTTATAATTTTTAAAATCGCTGAATGTAATTTCATTTCCGTAAAATTGAGTTTTAGGAGTTGCTATTAAATTTTCAGGTGTTGTATATGAATTATTTTGATGGTGTTTTAAAGATACGTTAATTTTGAATATATTTTAAAGTTTTCAAGGTCATCCAGCTATTGGTTAATTTTTTAGAATTTTTAAAATCACTGAATGTAATTTCATTTACTTAAATTTGAGTTGTGTGAGTTGGCATTAAATTTCCAGGTGATATATATCAATTATTTTGATGTTGGTTTAAGGATACGTTACTTCTGAATAAATTTTGAAATTTTCAAGGTCATCCAAATAGTGGTTAATTTTTTAGAATTTTGAAATCGCTGAATGTAATTTCATTTTCTTAAATTTGAGTTTTATGAGTTGCCATTAAATTTCTAGGTGCTATATATCAATTATTTTGATGGTATTTTAAAGATACGTTAATTTTGAATAAATTTTGAAGTTTTGAAGATCATCCAGGTAGTGGTTAATTTTTTAGAATTTTTAAATCGCTGAATGTAATTTCATTTCCTTAAATTTGAGTTTTGTGAGTTGCCATTAAATATCCATATGTTATATATCTATTATTTTGATGGAGGTTTAAGGGTACGTTATTTTTGAATAGATTTTGAAGTTTTCAAGGTCATCCAGCTAGTGGTTAATTTTTTGGGATTTTTAAAATCACTGAATGTAAATTCATTTCCTTAAATTTGAGTTTTGTGAGCTGCCATTAAATTTCCAGGTGTTACATAACAATTATTTTGATAGTGGTTTAAGGATACTTTAATTTTGAATGAATTTTTAAGTTTTCAAGGTCATCCCACAAGTGGTTAATTTTTTATAATTTTTAAAATCGCTGAATGTAATTTTATTTCCTTAAATTTGAGTTTTGTTAGTTGCCATTAAATATCCAGGTGTTATATATCAACTATTTTGATGGTGATTTAAAGTTACGTTACTTTTAAATAGATTTTGAAGTTTTCAAGGTCATCCAATTAGTGGTTAATTTTTTAGAATTTTTAAAATCACTGAATGTAATTTTATTTCCTTAAATTTGAGTTTTGTGAGTTGCTATTAAATTTTCAGGTGTTGTATATGAATTATTTTGATGGTGTTTTAAAGATACGTTAATTTTGAATAGATTTTGAAGTTTTCAAGGTCATCCAATCAGTGGTTAATTTTTTAGAGTTTTTAAAATCTCTGAATGTAATTTCATTTTCTTAAATTTGAGTTTTGTGAGCTGCCATTAAATTTTCAGATGTTACATATCAATTATTTTGGTGGTTGTTTAAGGATACGTTACTTTTGAATAGGTTTTGAAGTTTACAAGGTCATTTAACTATTGGTTAATCTTTTAGAATTTTTAAAATCACTGAATGTAATTTCATTTTCTTAAATTTGAGTTTTACGAGTTACTATTAAATTTTTAGGTGTTTTATATTAATTATTTTGATGGTGTTTTAAATATACCTTACCTTTAAATAGATTTTGAAGTTTTCAAGGTCATCCAACTAGTGGTTAATTTTTTAGAATTTTTAAAATCACTTAATTTAATTTCATTTCCTTAAATTTGAGTTTTGAGAGTTGCCATTAAATTTTCGGATGTTAGGTATCAATTATTTTGATGGCGTTTTAAAGATACGTTAATTTTCAATAGATTTTGAAGTTTTCAAGGTCATCCAGCTAGTGGTTATTATTTTAGAGTTTTTAAAATCACTAAATATAATTTCATTTCCTTAAATTTGAGTTTTGTGAGCTGCCATTAAATTTTCAGGTGTTATATATCAATTATTTTGATGGTGGTTTAAGGATACGTTATTTTTGAATAGATTTTGAAGTTTTCAAGGTCATCCAACTAGTGGTTAATTTTTTAGAATTTTTAAAATCGCTGAATGTAATTTCATTTCCTTAAATTTGAGTTTTATGAGTTGCCATTAAATTTTCAGGTGTTGTATATGAATTATTTTGATGGTGTTTCAAAGTTACGGTTATTTTGAATAGATTTTGAAGTTTTCAAGGTCATCCAATTAGTGGTTAATTTTTTAGAATTTTTAAAATCACTGAATGTAATTTCATTTCCCTAATTTTGAGTTTTAAGACTTGCCATTAAATTTTCAGGTGTTGTATATGAATTATTTTGATGGTGTTTTAAAGATACGTTAATTTTAAATAGATTTTGAAGTTTTCAAGGTCATCCAACTAGTGGTTAATCTTTTAGAAATTTCAAAATCACTGAATGTAATTTCATTTCCGTAAATTTGAGTTTTGTGAGTTGCCATTAAATTTCCAGGTGTTACATATCAATTATTCTGATGGTGGTTTAAGGATACGTTATTTTTGAATAGATTTTGAAGTTTTCAAAGTCATCCAATTAGTGGTTATTTTTTTAGAGTTTTTAAAATCACTAAATATAATTTCATTTCCTTAAATTTGAGTTTTGTGAGCTGCCATTAAATTTTCAGGTGTTATATATCAATTATTTTGATGGTGGTTTAAAGATACGTTAATTTTGAATAGATTTTGAAGTTTTCAAGGTCATCCAGCTAGTGGTTAATTTTTTAGAATTTTTAAAATCACTGAATGTAATTTCATTTCCTTAAATTTGAGTTTGGTGAGTTGCCATTAAATTTCCAGGTGTTATATATAATTATTTTAATGGTGGTTTAAGGATACGTTAATTTTGAATAAATTTTGGAGTTTTCAGGGTCATCCAAAGAGTGGTTAATTTTTTGGAATTTTTTAAATCGCTGAATGTAATTTCATTTTCTTAAATTTGAGTTTTGTGAGTTGCTATGGAATTTCCAGGTGTTATATATCAATTATTTTGATGGTGGTTTAAGGATACGTTACTTTTGAATAGATTTTGAAATTTTCAAGGTCATCCAGATAGTGGTTAATTTTTTAGAATTTTTAAAATCACTGAATGTAATTTCATTTCCGTAAATTTGAGTTTTGTGAGTTTCTGTTAAATTTCCAGGTGTTACATATCAATTATTTTGATGGTGGTTTAAGGATACGTTATTTTTAAATAATTTTTGAAGTTTTCAAAGTCATCCAATTAGTGGTTAATTTTTTAGAATTTTTAAAATCGCTGGATGTAGTTTTATTTCTTTAAATTTGAGTTTTGTGAGTTACCATTAAATTTCCAGTTGTTACATATCAATTATTTGTATGGTGGTTTAAGGATACGTTACTTTTGAATAAATTTTGAAGTTTTCAAGGTCATCCAACTACTGGTTAATTTTTTAGAATTTTTAAAATCACTGAATGTAATTTCATTTCTTTAAATTTGCGTTTTGTGAGTTGGCATTAAATTTTCAGGTGTTATATATCAACTATTTTGATGGTGGTTTAAGGATACGTTACTTTTGAATAAATTTTGAAGTTGTCAAGGTCATCCAACTAGTGGTTAATTTTTTAGAATTTTTAAAATCGCTGAATGTTATTTTATTTCCTTAAATTTAAGTTTTGTGAGTTTCCATTAAAATCCAGGTGTTATATATTAATTATTTTGATGGTGGCTTAAGGATACGTTACTTTTGAATAGATTTTGAAGTTTTCAAGGTCATCCAGCTAGTGGTTAATTTTTTGGAATTTTTATAATAGCTGAATTTAATTTCATTTCTTTAAATTTGAGTTTTGTGAGTTGCCATTAAATTTTCAGGTGTTATATATCAACTATTTTGATAGTGGTTTAAGGGTACGTTACTTTTGAATAGATTTTGAAGTTTTCAAGGTCATCCAAATAGTGGTTAATTTTTTAGAATTTTTAAAATCGCTGAATGTAATTTCATTTCCTTAAATTTGAGTTTTGTGAGTTGCCATTAAATTTTCAGGTGTTACATATCAATTATTTTGATAGTGGTTTAAAGATACGTTACTTTTGAATAAATTTTGAAGTTTTCAAGGTCATCCAACTAGTGGTTAGTTTTTTAGAATTTTTAAAATCACTGAATGTAATTTCATTTCCTTAAATTTGAGTTTTAAGAGTTGCCATTAAATTTTCAGGTGTTGTATATAATTTTTTTTGATGCTGTTTTAAACATACGTTAATTTTGAATAAATTTTGAAGTTTTCAAGGCCATCCAACTAGTGGTTAATCTTTTAGAAATTTTAAAATCACTGAATTTAATTTCATTTTCATAAATTTGAGTTTTATAAGTTGCCATTAAATTTTCAGGTGCTGTATATGAATTATTTTGATGGTGGTTTAAAGATACGTTAATTTTGACTAAATTTTGATATTTTCAAGGTCATCCAACTAGTGGTTAATTTTTTAGAATTTTTAAAATCGCTGAATGTAATTTGATTTCCTTAAATTTGAGTTTTGTGAGTTGCCATTAAATTTTCAGGTGTTATATATCAATTATTTTGATGGTGTTTTAAAGATACCTCAATTTTGAATAAATTTTAAAGTTTTCAAGGTCATCCAGCTAGTGGTTAATTTTTTAGAATTTTTAAAATCACTGAATGTAATTTTTTTCCCTTAAATTTGAGTTTTATGAGTTCCCATTAAATTTTCAGGTGTTACATATCAATTATTTTAATGGTGGCTTAAGAATACGTTACTTTTAAATAGATTTTGGAGTTTTCAAGGTCATCCAATTTTTTACAATTTTTAAAATCGCTGAATGTAATTTCATTTCCTTAAATTTAAGTTTTGTGAGTTGTTATTAAATTTTCAAGTCAATTATTTTATGTTTTTTTAAAGATACGTTAATTTTCATTGTTTTTTAAAGAAACATAGATGGCGCTGCGAAAAAAAATAAAAATAATTGACTTATTTGAAGGAAATGTTTGTAAATTCTAAACTAAACAAAAAAATTGCATGAAACTACGACAGATTAATGTTAAAATGTGTATATTTTAATATTACTAATCAAATTTGATTTTGTTTCAGCAGAAATTAAGATAGCGCTCTTAAAAGCTATCAAAAATTAAACTTTTCAGGAAAATATTTATAACTCCTAAACCAAATGAATAAATTTCATGAAACTAAAAGAAATTAATTTTAAGATATGCATATTTTAATAGTAGTAAATGAATTTCATTTATTTTCAGTAGAAACATAGATGGCGCTGCTGAAAAGAATGAATAATTGACTTATTTCAGAGAAACGTTTGTAAATTCTGAATTAAATGAAAAAAATTCATGTGACTGTAAACATCGAGTAAATTTACTGACAAAAAGTCGAACCTAACTTTAGAGACATCGTTTGTCAAATTATACAAAGCAAACCTCGTACAAAATTTCAAATTAACGACTGCATTTTATTAATAGAAATGAAAGTTTTTTTACACTCAAATTTCATAATAATTAAAGATTACTGTATACTGAATTATATTTTATGTTTTAAAGATATTTCTAGAAGGAGTTTTATTGTTTTTTCTTCAACTATTCTTCATTACGTATTGTCATTATTACATCATTCGAAAAAGTCCCAACAAAACAACATTTGTAACACAGTCGACCAATTAGAAGCGTCTAAATGTAGATATTTACGTCGGTAATTGTATCAATTTGCCTAATAAAACCGAGACACAGACAGAGAGGGGAATCAATTGATTTCTGGTGAATCGACAGAATCGATTCTTCGGCGCACAATGCGTCCGCCGGCATAACGAAACTAATCGATCAAATTAGTACCAATCAAAATACGCCCATAGAAAATAATTCGATTGTGGCCCACCCTAATCACCCAATTAAGATCCTTGGAATTCTATTCTTCCCGGCTGAAGAATGAGGCAGCATTGTGAAGCACCTGAGGTGTATTATCGCGTACGCGGCTCCGAGAATCATTAGTTTAGCGATGAATTAATGCCGTTGTTAATTAATTCTATAATTAAGTGTTTCCGCACGAGGAATTCATTGTTTGCGGATAATCTTTTTAATATTAGAAAAAAAAATGGTTTTGATCTATTTTGCATCTCTTCAGCACAGTGGAGTTTTATTTTTAAATCGTCGATCAAAAGAATTAAATGTCGTCGTGAGAGTACGAAAAAAATGCAATCAATGATGATCCTCTAGTACTACACGGTACCGTAAACCAGTAGGAACAAGTACGTTACTCACTCTCAACATCAGCACACCCTAATCAATATAAAATAACAACATTCCAACGCATACTCACATCGATTTTCTCTAGAAAACCGGAGATAATGTTTACAACTTAATAGAACGAAATTAATTGGCCCGATAATTAGAGCGGGTTAACGGTAAAGGTGGAAAATAAAAATCGTCAGTGAAGAAACTAGTTCGATTAATTAACGACGCGACGCGACGAAGATTCGGATATGATTTACGCCATTATAATGGCAATACGGTTGTGGTGGGAAAATGGCACTAAAAGCGTCTTATCTTCAGCGCCCATTGATGATTTATTCGGACTCTTACGACGTCCACTGTGAGCTGAATATTAATTTGGTTTTATGGCAATCTAAACGGTGGATTTGCTCCTAACAGGACTGGTTTTATTATTTTTGAAAAATTGTCATTTTTACGGTGACAAGATTATTTAGAACGTATTCCGATGGCAATGAAGTTAATAAATTTCAAAAGTTAATGTATTCTTCATTAAAATCATATTATCTATTGGTCTAATATTGATTCTATTAACAGAGGTGGAATATTACATTTTACCTTTCTTTTTCTTTCTATCGAAAATTGGCGTTCATCATTTGATAGCAATTTTTAATTGCTTAATATTTTTTGGACTTTCCAGATTGTGCAAATTCAACCCATTACACAATTAAGACGTTAGCACACGACGAAAATACTAAATCCATTACGACTTTTGAATATGCTCAGCACCTAATAAACGAGTAAGTTTACAAGCTGGTAATTTATGGCGTTTATAAAACAATACACACATTTATAATGTTATAAGGCACGGCGCCAGAGTTACCACGATAACAAATGAAAGTCTGATTTACGATTTGATGATCAGCCAGAAAGTAAGAATAAGAGAAAAATAGGCGTGACGAATGCTTCAGAAATTTTGGAACAATACTACGAGACAATTTCACTATTGTTGATTTGAGTTTTATAAATTAATAAAATGCATTAGAAATATCATCCTTCATTGAGTTGAATGCTTGAAGCTATAAGTTTTTGATACGTAATGAATCAGGATTTAGAGATTTTATAAAGTAATTACCTTATTTGATCGAGCGACCGAAACGGTTGTGACCAATTAACATTCCGAAAATCAATTTTAATAAGACAAACACCGGACAATCATTAGTAATAAAAATCAATTATAAAGGTGACCATCCCGTAATCACGAAAACACGATTCATCACCGGCCGGCGACAGTTCTAGAAATTAATTCCGAATGCCCGATTACGATTAGGATTATTCAGAAGTGTAATCCATTACGCGCGAATAATCGAATTATGGCCAACGTTTTAATTGGCCTTTATAACGATGTGTGGTCCGGACTCTCGAATCAATTACGATTCTTCACCTCGCCGTTTGATGATGATGATGATTCGTCGAGATGTCCGAGAAGATTGTTGACTTATTTGATCGTCTATGGCGGCGTGCGTTATTGTTGCTTGTGAATATAAACGTGCCGGCCGATTTACTCGAAAAGGATTTTATGAAAAAAACTCATCTTCAGGATTATGGCAATCGGGCAATTACCGCCGAGTAAACACTACAGAGCCATAAATAAAACTGGATGGTGTAGTGGCAAAAAAAAGTCGCTTTGAAGTCTTCCTGATCTTACATAATGTTGGAATTGCGATGTAAAAACGTCTAAAAGGTTTATAATCGGAAAATCCAAAGATATTTGTAATGTTTTATAGTTCTTAATTAATATAAAACCTAAAACTGATAATGTGGCGAAATCATTATAGTGAAGAAGATAATAAATCTAATCAAATAAAATAATTGGTAAAACATTTTAGTTAAAAATGAACAGGTTGTGCTATAGATTGGTCTATAGCCTTCATATTGAGAATATTATGGTACTCTTCACTTGATATCGTTCCTTTTTCTGTCCTGAATCTCTCAGCTACAACACTAAACGTGTAACTGCTATGTTTTATATTTGCCCAAAACTGAATCTTACTTTAAAGTTTGTCTTCCCAGTATTATTATATTTAAAACCGACGATTCCTTAAATGTATGTATTAAGAATTTGTTTTTATTCTCGCATTTAACTTCTATTTATTTTTGGGATTTACAAATATAGATTATTATTATTATGTTGTGATTTCCTTGATTATTATGTTATTAACTCAACACTTTCTGTAGGTACTATAAACATTAATTATATGTTAGGTACCATCACCGAGTCGCCTCATTATCCAATCAGTAAAACATTGGCGAAGGTATTTTTTTTAAATCAACACCCTCGCTTATGTTAAAATAATTGGAGGGTGGGATAGTGGCCACCCACCCACCCTACATATACACTTAAACATAAACTAGAATTTACTTATGAGTTTCCTGATATTAAAACTCAAATTATTGATCTATTTCACGAAAACAAAAACAAATATTGTGGTTTAGATGTAAATGTATATGTAGGGTGGGTGGGTGGCCTCTAACCCACCCTCCAATCAGTAAAACATACGATAAAGTTTTAATATAAGGAAATTAAAATATTAAAAGATTTTTGCACAATTAAAATCAATAATTTTCTTTAAGAAAACAAATACTTTTTAATTGAGAATAACTTCCTTTGTAGAAAAAACTTTTTGGAAACGTATAAAACCCTTAAGAATTTTTCTCACAAATAAGAAAAGAAAGTATTGAAAGGTCTAGTACGATAAGGCAATAATAAAGAAAAATTCTTGGAAAAAAGTGCTGTAAAATCCTAACAAATTGTATAAAAAAATACAAAAATCGCTTAATAATATTACTTGTAATTTAAAAGAGAATTAGCTTGAAACTTGCTTAGAAGATTAAGCAAAAAAAAATATGGAAAATTCTCAGAATAAAACTGTTTAAAAATTTGGTAATTTGAAAGAATGTATTTTACAAAATTCTAAAACCTTTGAGGATAATTTTTCAAATTTAAAAGAAAAAAAAATTGTAAAAGTTGTTCTAAATTAAAGCTAAAAGTGTTTAGAAATTATCAGAGAAAAACTGAACTGAATAAAATTTGCTAAGAAAAAACTATAAAACCCTAAAATAAATCTGGCAATTTTTAAGAAAAATTCTTATAATATTTTAGAAATTTTAGAACGTTAGAATATATTTGTCAAAACTGTATTAAAAAAAATTAAAAATAAAGAAATTTTAGACATTTAAAAGAAATTTTTTAAATTGAATATCATGGAAAATTATCTGAAGAAAATATGCTGTAAAAATCTTTAATTTTTGTAAAAGACAAATTTCTGGAAGTTTAAAAAACTCTTCAAGGTAAAGAAATTCTTTAAAAAATCTAATAAAATTAAACAAAAATGATGGAAATTTCTAGGAAGAAAAAATTCTGAAAATTAATATTTAAAGAAAAAATCGTAAACATTTTCTTGAAGAAATTGAAGAAGAAAAAAAAATTAAGAAGTAAACTTTTTGAAGAAATCTAAAACCCTTTAATTTTATTACGAGTAAATTTTAAAAGCTTTTAATCTGTAGCAATTGTTTTGAAACACGATTCCTTCAATTAAATAATTTCTTAACAAAATATTTCAATTATTTCAATTTGATTAAAGTTTTTTTTAAATCTATGAAAGAAATATTTATGATTTTAAATAAAAATAAGAGCACAATTAATTATGAGTAAATTACAAATGCTTTTAATCTATATCAATTGTTTTTATACACATTAACTTCAATTAAGTGATTTATAAAGAAAATATTTTAACCAACTTGATTAGAATATATTTTTTTTTTGAAATTTAAGAAAAAAAATTGTGTTTTTTCGATGGTATTAAATAATATGATTCATTCTGATTAAATTTTGAAAGTATTAAATCTATTGCAGATGTTTTTAAACACGTTTTCTTAAGTTAAATAGTTTTTAAACAAAAAATTTAATTTACTTCAGTTTGATTGAAATTTTCTTAAAATCTATGGAAAAAATATTTATAATTTTGATTTTAACTAATAGCCACATTTATTATGAGTAAAATTTCAAGTTAGTAGCAATTTAGTAGCAATTTTTTTAATACATTGTTTCAGTTAAATAATTTTACAAACAAAATGTTTGAATTGTTTAAATTTTAATTTGATTTTGTTAAAATCTATGAAAGAAATAATTGTTTTTTTTGATTGTAGCTATTAACATAATTAATTATAATCCAATTTAAAAAAAAATATGTTTGTGGCAATTGTTTTTATAATGTTTTCCTTCAATTAAGCGATTTCAAACAAAATATTTCAATTGCTCTGATTTGTTCGAAATTTTCTTGAAATTTATAGAAGAAATATTTATAATTTTAATTGAAGCTAATAGCATATTTTATTATGAGTAAATTTTAAAAGCTTCTAATCTGTAGTTTTTACAAACTTTATCTTCGATTAAGTGATTTATAAACAAAATATTTTAACCACCTTGGTTAGAATGTATTATTTTGAAATTTATGAAAAAACTATTTGTTTTTTCGATTGAATTTAGTAATATGATTTATTCTGAATAAATTTTAAAAATATTAAATCTATTAAGATGTTTTTAATCACATTTTTTTTCAGTTAAATAGTTTTTAAATAAAAAAATTTAATTACTTGAATTTGATTCGAATTTTTATAAAATCTTCGAAAAAAATATTTGTAATTTTGTTTTTAACTAATAGCCACATTTATTATGAGTACATTTTGAAATTTTCAATTTAGTAGCAATTGTTTGAATACATTTTTTTCAGTTAAATAATTTTACAAACAAAATGTTCGAATTTTTTAAATTTGAATTTAATTTCTTTTTAAATATATAAAATAAATAATTGTTTTTTTTATGGCAGCTATTAATATAATTAATTGTAAGTAAACTTTAAAAATTTTAAGTTTGTAGCAATTGTATTTATAAAAATTTCCTTCAATTAAGTGATTTCAAACAAAATATTTCAATTGCTCTGATTTGATCGAAAGTTTCTTGAAATTTATGGAAGATATATTTATAATTTTAATTGAAACTAATAACACATTTTATTATGAGTAAATTAAAAAAAATAATAATCTGTAGCAATTGTTTTTATACACTTAATCTTGAATTAAGTGATTTATAAACAAAACATTTTAACCACCTTGGTTAGAATCTATTATTTTGAAATTTATGCAAAAAATATTTGTTTTTTTGATTGTATTTAATAATATGATACATTCTGAATCAATTTTGAAAGTGTTAAACCTGTTGCAAATGTTTTTAATTACGTCTTCTTCAGTTAAATAGTTTTCAAATAAAAAAATTTAATCACTTGAATTTGATTCGAATTTTTATAAAATCTACGAAAAAATTATTTGTAATTTTGTTTTTAACTAATAGCCACGGAAATTATGTTGAAATTATTTTATAAACTTATAACTGTGTTTTAGATTTAATTTTTAATATTTTTGTGGGGTGGGTGGGTGTCCACTATTCCACCCTCCAATTGTTCTAATGTAAACGAGTGTTGCTCATGAAATTTTTTTACGGGAGAAAATATATAATTATAAAAAAACAAAAACATTTTCTTACTAATAAAATTTGATTCAATAAAACCCTCATGCATGTTTTGGTGATGGGTTTAGGGTCAGTGGGTGTCATCTAACTCACCCTTTAATCACTATTAATAAATTTTTATTACAAAGAAAACATTACATTTTTTTATCCCTAAATATTCCCTATGCAACACTCGTTTATATTAAAATGATTGGAGGGTGGATTAGAGGCCACCCACCCACCCTACATATATATTTGTATTCCAATCACTGTCTGACTATTAGTTTCTTAAAAACTATAACAGAATTAGGGTTGAAGTTTTTTTAGGAACTAAAAACTGCATTTTAGCTTTAAATCTACTTGTATTAGTAGGATGGGTGGGTAGTCACTATGATACTCTCTAATTATTATTATAATATTAATAACGACAGTAGCGGCAGATAATCCTGCAGTCGACGCAAAAAAAAATTAATGAAAGTTTCTCCAAGTAAAAAAAATGTATAAAATAAAAATTAATTATCTCTAAAGAAATGAAACATTTCCTTACTAATAAAAATTGTTCCAGTAAACCATTGCATATCTTTTAGTAATTGGAGAGTAAGTTGGAGGCCACCCAGCCACCCTATATATACATTACTATTTAAATCACAGTTAGACTAAAAACGAAAACGAAATTTATGTTGAAAATTTTTGGAAGTCAAAAAGTAATCCTAGCTTAAAGTTTTAATGCAATTATGGGGTGGGTGGGTTTTCACTAACTAACCCTCCAACCAGTATAACAATCAGCCTAGTTTAACTGAAAGAAACAAAAGATTACAAAAAGATTTACAGTGAGGAAACGAAAATATTTTTCTTGTGAAAATTTATTTTTTTAAATCACAGGTCCTTCAATATATAAATTGAGTGGATGGTCTGCAAACCACCCACTCTACATATGTATTTAACATTAACCAAAGCAAAAACTGCTTGAATTTTTTTATTAATATCTACAGGAACTTTATGTATTAAATTAATAAGCACTAAAAACCTTTCTTTATAATTTGAATTTAAATAAAATTGTGAAGAAAGGTTTTTAGTGCTTATTAA
Source organism: Ontholestes murinus (assembly GCA_963969525.1). NCBI lineage: Eukaryota > Metazoa > Arthropoda > Insecta > Coleoptera > Staphylinidae > Ontholestes > Ontholestes murinus. Next base: position 3,009,140 of record OZ018391.1, read on the forward strand.
TTTAATCAAATTTATTTTCACGTAACTCACAAAAATCAAACTTTATGTATTGTTTTCATAAAATTAAAGCTGTGATAGTAATTGAAGTCGAAAAGTATATGTAGGGTGGGTGGGTGGCCTCTAACTCAACTTCTAACCAGTAAAAGAATCAACTTGGTTTAATTGAAAAAAAAACAATGAATTACAAAAAGATTTACATTAAGAAAACAAGAACATGTTTCAAAGTTATAATTTTATTTTTTATTTTATTAAATCCCATATCCTATAATATAAAAATTGGGTGGATGGTCTGTAAATAACTTACCCTATATATGCCTTTGACATCAACCTAAGGAAAGACTGCCTCAAATTTTTTATGAATGAAATTTCATAATATTAAGCTGTAACTGAAGTCCAAAAGTATATGTAGGGTGGGTAAGTGATCTTTAACCTACCCTCCAACCAGTAAAATCATAATTATAGATCAACTGATTAAAAATTAAATCTGCAAAATAAATTATAGTAAATTTATTACGAAAATACTTCTCTTGAGACAAATAACTTTTAAAAGTCACAAGTTTTATAATATATAAATTGGATGGTGGGTTAGAGGCCACCAACTCACCCTATATGGTTTCTGCCCACCCTCCAATCAATAATATAATAATCTTAGTTTAACTCAATAAAAATTGAATCTCGAAAAGGTTTACATTGAAGAAGCGAAAATACTTTTTGTGTTACAATATTTTTTTAAATTACTACTTCCCACATTGAGAAAACGAAAATATCTTTCTTGATACAATTTATTTTTTAAAATTCTAGGTCCTACAATATATAAATTGAGTGGATGATCTATAATCCACATATATATTTAACATTAACCTTTTGCCTAGGTTAATGTTAATGTGCTTAATTTTTTTTATTAATATCAACAGGAACTTTTTATATTGTTTTCATGAAATTAAAGCTGTGATGGTAACTGAAATCCAAAAGTATATGTAGGGTGGGTGGGTGGCCTCTAACCCACCCTTCAACCAGTAAAACAATCATCATAGATTAACTGAAAAAAAATGATCACAGAAAGATTTACAGTGAGAAAACGAAAATATTTTTCTTATTAAAATTATTTTTTGTAAATCCCAGGCCCTTTAATATATTAATTTGGTGGATGGTCTGCAAACCACCCACTACATATGTATTTACTAAATATGTATTTAATATTAACCAAAGTAAAAACTGCTTTAAATTTTTTATTAATTTCAAAAAGAACTTTTTGTATTGTTTGCATGAAATTAAAGCTGTGACAGTAACTAAAATCCAAAAGTATATGTAGGATGGGTGGATGGTCTCTAACCCACCCTTCAACCAGTAAAACTATCATCATAGTCTAACTGAAACAAAAATTGAATCGCAAAAAGATGAACATTAAGAAAACAAAAATATTTTTCTTGTTAAAATTTATTATATTTAATCTCAGGTTCTACAATATATAAATTGGGTCAATGGACTGAAAACCACCCACCCTACATGTGTACTTAACATTAATCTAAGTAAGGACTGTCTCAATTTTTATATTAATATCAACCAGAAATTTTTGTATTGACTTCATGAAATTAAAACTGTGAAGTTGAAAAGTATATTTAGGGTGGGTGGGTGTTCTCTAACCTACCCTCCAATCTGTAAAATCATAATTCTAGATCGACTGATTAAAATTTTAATTGGATAACTAAATTAATAATAATAATAATAATAATATTTATTTACGGAAAATACATTTTTACAAGAATTACAAAAAATTAATATAATAACAATAATTATAGTGAATTTATTATGAAAGTGCTTCTCTTGTGCTAGTTAACTTTTAAATGTCACAAGTTTTATAATATATGAAATGGATGGAGGGATAGAGGCCACCCACCCACCCTACATATGCATATAAACTTAACCAAAAACACTGTTTTATTTTTTTAACAATTCAACAGGAATATTGATAATGTTTTCATAATATTAAAGTTGCGAAATTGACTGAAGTGCAAATGTATATGTAGGGTGGGTGGGTATCCTCTATGCACCCTCCAACCAGTAAAACAATCAGCCTAGTTTAACTGAAAAAAATTGATCACGAAAAGGTTTACATTGAGAAAACGAAAATATTTTTCTTGATGCAATTTATTTTTTAAATCCTAGATCCTAAAATATATAAATTGGGTGGATAGTCTGTAAACCACCCTTTCTATATGTGCATGTACCATTAACCAAAGCAAAAACTGCTTAAATTTTGTTATTAATTTAAACAAGAACTTTTCGTATTGTTTTCATGAAATTAAAGCTGTGACAGTAACTGAGGTCCAAAAGTACATGTAGGGTGGGTGGGTGGCCTCTAACCCATCCCTCCAATAAGTAAAATCATAATTCTAGATCAACTGATTAAAAATTAAACCACAAAAATAAATTTTATTGAATTTATTACAAAAATACATACAATAAATATATGAATTGGATGATGGGTCAAAGGCAACCCACGCACTCTACATATGCATTTAAACTTAACCACAAACACCGCTTTATATTTTTACAATACCAACAGAAATATTGATAATGTTTTCATAATATTAAAGTTCTAAAATTGACCAAAGTGCAACTGTATATGTAGGGTGGGTGGGTGGCCTCTAACCAATCTTTCAACCAGTAAAACAATCAGCTTGGTTTAATTGAAAAAAAAACATTAAATCACAGAAAGATTTATATTAAGAAAACAAAAATATTTTTCTTGATTAGAAATTGAAAACACGTGGTTTTTTCACAGAAAAGTGAAAAGTATTTTTAATTTCCAATCAAGATAGTGAGCAATGAATTCAATAAAAAATATTTTTTTTGTTACATTTTTTTTTAATCGCAGGTCCTGTAATATAAAAATTGGGTGGTGAAACCCATTTTGCATTGTTTTCGTAAAACTAAAGCTGTGACAGTGAAGTCCAAAATTATATGTAGGGTGGGTGGGTGTTCTGTAACCCACCCCCTAACTAGTAAAACAATCATCCTAGTTTAACTGAAAACAAATTGATCACAAAACAATTTACACTGAGAAAACGAAAATGTTCTTCTTATTACAATTTTTTTATTAAATCCCAGCTCCTACAATATATATAAACTGGGTGGATGGTTTGTAAACCATTCACTCCACATATGCTTTTACCATTAACGAAAGCAAATACTTCTTTAAATTTTTTAACTTTTGTCAAAAGGAACTTTTTGTATTATTTTCATGAAATTAAAGATCTGACAGCCTAAAAGTATATTCAAATTTAAGTTTAAATAGAAATGACTTACTATAGCTAATCTTATCTAATTTAGATTCAAAGTTTGCCCACCCACCATGCATACATATTTTATTAATTTACTCACTAAAAAATTTTACCTTTAAAATTCCTTTTTTATTCAAATAGTTTTGTAATTAATTTTACTCCAAACTGCAAGACGATCAGTAATTGAAATTGATATGTATATGTAGGGTGGGTGGGTGGCCTCTATTCCACCCTCCAATCAGTAAAATATCATCAAAAATGATTTGAAAAATTTGTAGAAATAAATCTCTAAAAATTGCAATTATTTTGTGTTTATTTATATTTTACAACTTTTAATTAAAACCCTCGCTTATGTTTCATGAATTGGAGGGTGGGATAGAGGCCACCCACTCACCTTACATATACATGGTAACTGTAATTGCTAATCGTTGATGATTTTGCTGCAAAAAAACAATAAATGCTTGTACTTAATAAAAAATGAAGCATAATCCAAATTTAAGTTTAAGTTAGTGTGAAGAAATGTCATTTGTTAAAAACGAATTTTAGATTAGTTTAGTTTTGCATGAAATAAGAATTATATGAATGTGAACTGTCAATTTCTATTTTTAAGTTATATTAGGTTAGTATGAAAAGAAACAAAATATATATTGTCAACTGCCAAATTCTACTTTCAAGTTGATTCAGGTATATATTCGAATGTCAACTGTCAAATACTTTTTTTGAATAAGACAGGTTAGTGTGAAGAAATGAATGTCAATTGTCAAATACTGATTTTAGGTTAGTTTGGGTTTGCGTGAAAGAAAGAAAATATATGAATGTCAATTTTTACTTTTAAGTTATGTCAGGTTAGTATGGTGAGAAACAAAATTTATAATTGTCAACTGTCAAAACGGTAAAATTCTATTTTATTTAGGTTGTATCAGGTTAGTTTGAAAAGAAAGAAACACGTAATATATTTGAATGTCAACTGTCAAATACTGATTTTAGGTTGTTAGCTTAAAAAAAAGAAAACTCACAAATTGTATTTAATAAGTTTCGTTAGATTTATGTGAAAAATAAAATAAAATTTTTGAAAAATCAACTGTCAAATATATATATATATATATAAAATATTTTTAGTGTAGGTTAAGTTGGCGTGAAAAAAAATTTGGTTAATATAAAAAAATGTAGATGTCAAATGTCAAATTATGTTAGTTTAGGTTAGATTACTGTAAAAAAAATGGTAATGTGGCCATCATAGTATATTCCCTATATTTTACTCGAAAACTATGAGGTTTACACAAAAAGGCCACTCTTAATGATCTGTTCACTTCTGAATTCTCTACAATTATGTGTAATACAAGTTTTATGTAATTCCAATAGTTTATTAGCAATTAGCAAAAAATATCAAAATTTTAAATTTTAATTTTTCTTTCAAAAGTTAAGTATTTTATGAAAAATATATTTTAAGAAAATTTGTTCAGTTTTTCATTCCCTTTAACTTTTGTTTGAACCGTTTTCTTTTCAATTTTTCATATTTAGAAAAATATTACGAAAAAAACAAATGTTCACCAAAAGGTTTTCACTTTTTTTTTACAGTTTTTATAGATAAAACCTGAAGTTTGAAGTTTCATCTCAAACCAATAATTCGTTTTTGAGATACAGCGCCCACCGACATACAGACAGACACACACACAGACACTTTTTTCCAGAAATTAATGTAATTGACTCAGGGGACCTCAAAACGGATATTTCCTAAAAAAAATTTAAAAAAAAATCAATCACGAAAACAATACTTTCCCTTCGTATATAGGGAAAGTAACAAAATTAAATATCAACTGTCAAATACTACTACTATTTTTAGGTTAGGCTGTGTTAGTGTAAAAAAAGTCACAAAATGCTCAAACGTCAACAGTCAAACACAAGTTATAAATTAATTTAGGTTAGTATCAAAAAAATAAAATATTTGAGTGTCAAATATCAAATTAGGTTAGGGTGAAAATTTTTAAAACATTGAATGTAAACTGTCAAATATTATTTTTATGATATGTTGATAAAAAAGTACAATATACTATTTTTAGGTTAGGTGTGAAAGCAATTTAAATGTTCACTGTCAAAATTGGGTTAATTAGGTTAGGTTGGAAAGAAAAAAAATTTGAATGCCAATTGTAAAAGAATGTCAATTTCAAAAGATCAAACAATATTTTTTAGTTAGGTTATGTTAGTGTTGAAAAAATAAAATATTTAAACTGTCCAATTTTATATTTTAAGTTAGGTTATAATAATGTGAAAGACAAAATTCAATTTTTGAAATATCAACTGTCACACCCTATTTTTAGATTAGGTTAAGTAAGCGTATCAATATTTGATACGCCAACTGCCAAACACTATTTTTTCATTAATTTAGATTAGTATTACAAAATTATATCTGAATGTCAAATGTCAAATTAGGTTAGTGTTAAAATAAATGAAAAAAATGAATGTAAGCTGTCAAGTATTGTTTTTAGGTAGGTTGGTAAAAAAATACAAAATACTATTTTTAGGTTACGTGTAAAAATATTCGAATATTAACTGTAAAATTAGTTAGTATAAAAAAGGAAACATTTACAGCCGTACTAACAGACCGAGATTAATTCTCGAGTTGTAGAATCCTAAATTAATTGTCGTATTTTTTTAGTTACATTTAAATATCACTGTTTTTATGTTGGTATCACGGAACAGCTAATGGTATTGTCAATATAATCCATGATTGTCAGTTGAGGAGCATGTGCAAAGTTTGTTTGCGAAAACATTAAATGAAAATAATTCTACAATTTTCATTGAAAATAATTTTCGACTGTACTTACTTTAATCTTGAATAAATAAAAACAATGCTTATTCCTTGTCCCTTATGACACAAACTAACTTTGCAAACAAACATTTCACGTTTTTCTTTACTGACAATCACGTCAGCTGTTCCGTGACACCAACGTAAAACCAGTGATATTCAAATGTTACTAAAAATGTTACTAAATCTGACAATGAATCTAGGATTCTACAATCCGAGAATTAATCTCTGGCTATTAGTACGGTTGTTAAATATTAACTACCAAATTCTAATTTTAGGTTAGGTTTAGCCTAAAAAAGAAAATTGTTAAAAGTCAACTGTCAAATTTAATTTTTTAGGTTAGATTTGATTGATATGAAATATGAAATAAACTTTTTAGGTTAGGTTAGCGTGAAAAACATAAACAAAATATTGACACGTGCAACTGTCAAACACTATTTTTAAATTAATTTAGGTTAGTACCTAATGACTACTTTTAATTCGTACAAATTAAGCCTGAGGACTTCTTTTTACTCCCGAAAATTAAAAATTTATTACGCGGGAAAATTTTTTAGACGCCTGAAGAAGAGATAAATTCAAAATACATATTTTTGAGGTACTCAAACATGGCGGAAAAGGCGCTTCAAAAATTGGTTAAATCGCATACATACGTATTTTTACCTTCATGGAGATTATGAAAAACAATCAACACTTGTATGATGATTAATTTGGTTTTTCTTCTTCTTTATTCTTGAAACCTAAAAGGCAACTCTCATATTTTTAGGATTTATTTAACTACAATAATTAATGAAGTATGATTTATAAAATAAACCGTAATTTAAGTAAGTGGACTAATTAGCGCTCCCTGTAGAACCCCATGATTGAAAAAAAATAATTTCTAAGATCAAAAGTCCGTTTTAACGCTACTATTTTGTGAATACTTTCACTTGTTGATTAATCTTCGTAATCATCCAATTATTCAAAATTCTTTAGTACATTCCAGTGCCGGTGCGCACAAAAACAATCCACTAATTCAAATGAAAATTCCACCGACTGTAATTTTTATAAAACCATTTTTTCTCGGCATTCTACAAATCCGTGTAATTTGTCGGTGGTCAACCGACGATTCCAAACATCCACCGAATTTGTCACATCTCCCAATTGCGTACTTAATTATTTATTTGTAAAACGTGGTGATGAAAGAAAAGAGCAAAAGGCAATTGGGGGAAAAAAACGGTTGATGAATTGCGGACGCGAGTTGTGGTGTCGTAAATTAATTAAGAAATACTCGCTCGTTCTAATAACGTTTCCTACAATGAGGATCTGATAAGGAGGAATGTAGTGTGTTAATCGGGAAAACGGTGGCGCAGAAAAAGCACGAGAAGACACCTGTCGTGTTGTATCTCGACGGACGCGGCTTCTTCAGCAGGTGACTCGAGCAGCTTGAGGATTCGTGAGTGTACACGTTTGTGTGTGTTCTAAAAAAAATGTATTTGGCAATAAAAATTTTAGTTATATGCTATTAATATTGTAACGTAATTGTAAAATCTTTTAACTGTAACTATTTTTAAAAATAATCGATGATTTAAGAAAAATAATTATAGTTGATACTTGTAGAGCTACCCTCTGTAATTTTGGCGAAGATAAACACTTGTTATGCTCCATATTATTAGTAATATACATAACAAATGTTTTTCTTTACTAAAATTATACACAGATTTGTATTTTTCATCTCCACATAAAACAGATCTAGTACACCTAATTTAAACGTAGTAGTTCCTCAAGGTTCTCTATTAGGTCCTGTATTTTTAATATATGTCACATTAAATGTTTGTGTTTTAATTAATTTTAAAATTGAATTATTACTTTTTTCTTAAGAATAAATTCAATTTGATTGATTTATTTAAAAACTATGATGTGGTTATATCTGGAACGAGTAATACCAGATTTGTTACAACGATAAAACATCGACAACAACTTACTTACAGTTAGCAATTGCTGACGCGCAATTCTTTGATCGCGTCGCACAATCGAACCATAAATTTAAAGTTATGATCGGTCACTCGTGTCATTAATATTTATCGAAAATGTATTCGTTTTTTAAATAAAAAACTTCGTTACAAATGTTTAATTGATTAAACTAGTTTAAACGAGTCACATAAACGTAATTAATGTATTTATAAGAAACATCATTTGATTAGTATTTATTTCTCATATATAAAATTTGTATTAATTTAAAAATAATAATATATTTAGCTTCTATCAGAGTGTCTAAGTATTTCGATTTATTATTTATTTAATTTATTTATTTATTATGACGCTTTAGATTACTTGTTTGGATAATACATAAAATACACATACATACAAACTACAGTAAATTTTGAGCACAGGAAATTTATTCTTCAGATTGTTCTTCCGGTCAAACCTTGATGATTATGAATGTTCCCATTTATTCGAGAATTTCTTCTTATTACGTTGAATAAAAAAAACACACACACAATCAATTTGAATTCCATTTCATATCTATCATTGGCGCAGGTAAATCATTTCGAACCTTTTTTTTCCGTTCCACTCTTATCACCAACAAAAAAAAAACCCGAATAATTCAATATCAAATCCACAGTCTTCGTCTATTAATCGTACTGAACTGTCGTGTCGTTTACACGTGAATAAATTACGAACATTCCCTCCGACAATTGTTGTGCCGTCAGTTTTAACTAATAGCGTTCGTGATATTCATTCTAACAACAATCCCAAAGATCCGAGTGGCCATTCTACAAGAGAAAATGCCGAACCGGTAAGTAGATTTTTCTCTTAAATACTTTTTGCAAACAGTGCACGTTCGACAAATAAATCGAAATACCGTTTTGTTGAACGTGCGTAATTATCGCCGGCCAAGAAGTGAAAACTGGAATGCGATGGGAATTCGTAAAGTGTTTTGTTATTAAATAATGGAGACAGTTTAATTGAATTATGTTATCTATACTGAAGGATTTTTTAAATTAAAGGATAGGACATTATTAGTTTATATATAGTAATAATTCACTAATTATACATTGCAGTAAAGTGATTGATGAAACTTAGTTAATGACCTTGTAAAGGTTAAAACGGGCTACGAAAGTTTCTGTTTATGATATTAATAAACTACTTAAACCAAAAATAGTTTAAATGACACTAATAAGTTAAGAAAAAAAAAATTGTTAGAAAATTCTAAAGAATTTGTCTAGTTTCGAAGAGAATTAAAAAGTCTGACTGATAATGCCTGATGGCCACAAGTCTGGTATAGTGAGTGTTTACAGATTCTGAATAGTCTAAAAGTTGTCAAAGAAAATTAGTAACTATTTTTAAAGATTCAAAAACATGCATTTGAAAAGATTTTAAATAAAGAGCTTTCTAATCTGAAAGATAGATTATCTAACGATTTGAAAGAATTGGTAAATTTATAAAGACTCGAAAATTCTTAAAATTATAATTCACAAAGATTACAAAAAAATGTTTTTAAAGATTTTAAATTTAAAACCTTCTAAAAGTTTGAAAATAATTTAATGGCTTAATACTATATTTGATAAGTTTATATTAATTCTGAAAAATCTAAAGATTCTATGGATTGTTGTGTTACAAAAAATTCTGAATGTTGGGATAAGTAAGATATTAACAAAAAAAATACTGAGATATTTAAATTCGCAAACATTCAATCGATAAATAATTCTAAATGTGCTCAAGATTCTAAAAGTTATAAACAGTATAAAGATTCTAAAGATTCTAAAGATTAAATTCCTAGATTTTGAAGTATTGTTGGATTAAAAATCATAAATCTAATCATTTTATAGATTCTTAAGATTCTAGAGATACTAACAATTCTAAATATATTAAAGATTTTAAAGATCTAAAGTTTCTAAAAATTCAGAGATTCTAATAATTTTAAATAATTTAAATACTCTGAAGATTCTAACGTTTACAAAGATTCAAATACTTCAAAATAGTTTAAAGATCCTAAGTAATTTAAAGATTCTAAATATTCTCAACATTCTAAAGATTCTGCAGATTTCAAAGATTCAAAAGATAGTAAAACAATCTACAGATTCTACAGCTTCTAAAGGTTCTAAAGATTTTATTGATTCCAATTTTTTAGGTTTTCAAGGTTTCTAAAGCTTTTAAGATTCGAAAGAACAGATTACAAAAAAGGTTTTTAAAGATTTAAAATTAAAAATCTTCTAAAAGTTTAAAAGGAATTTATAAAATACTACAATTGTTAGATTTATATTATTATGAAAAATCTAAAGATTCTAAGCATTGCTGTCTTACAAAAAATCTGAGTGTTGAAGTAGGTAAGAATTAAACAAAATATTACTGAGATTTTCAAATTGGTAAACATTCAAACGACAAATAATTCTAAATGTGCTAAATATTCTAAAAGTTATAAACAGATTCTAGAAATACTAACAATTCTAAATATTATAAAGATTTTAAATATCTCAAGATTCTAAAGATTCTACAGGTTCTACAGATTCAAAATATTCTAAAGATTCTAAAAGCTCGAAAGATTCTAAAGATTTTAAAGATTCTAAAGATTCTAAATCTTGTAAAGATTTTTTATATTCTATTTATTTTTTTTTAATTATTTAAAAGTTTCTACTGAATTTAAGACTATTAAAGATTTGAAATATTCTATAGATTTTTATAATTCTAAAAACTTTTGGTATTGTTGAAGATTCTACTAATTTGATTAATAATTATTAAGTGATTATTCATTAGATTATTATTTAATAACTAAATTAAAAAGAAACCGAAAGTTTATTTTTAATTAGTCAAGAGCCTGAAGATTTAAAAATATATTTAAAATTCAAACGAATTTAAAGAATTTGCAGAATTCCAAAGATTTTAAAGACTAAAGATTCTAAAGATATTAAAGATTCTAAAGATAGAGATTCTAGAGATTACAAAGATTCTAAAGATTTTAGATGATAGATTCTAGAGATTGTAAAGATTTCTAAAGATTCTAAAATCCTAATGATTATAAAAATATTAAAATTTGTAAAAATTTTAAATATTCTAAAGATTCTAAAAATTCTAAAGATTCAAAAGATTCTAGGTTTTAAACTAAAAAAACTTGTTAATATTTTAAATATTCTATTATTAAAATCAATAGAATAAATTCTAATGAATTTAAAGAATTTGTAGAATTACAAAGATTTTAAAGACTAAAGATTATAAGGATTATAACGACTCTAAAGATTTTAAAGGTTCTAAAGATTCTAAATATTCTAAAAATTCTAAAGATTTTAGAGATTCTAGAGATTACAAAGATTCTAAAGATTTTAGATGCAGGATTCTAGAGATTGAAAAGATTTCTAAAGATTCTAAAATCCTAATGGTTATAAAAATACTAAAACTTGTAAAGATTTAAAATATCTAAAGATTCTAAAAATTCCAAAGATTCTAAAGATTCTAGGTTCTAGAGATTCTAAGAATTTCTAAAGATTCCAAAATCCTAATGAATATAAAGATTCTAAAACTTGTAAACATTTTAAATATTCTATTGATTTTAATCAGTCTAAAATCTTTAAATTTATTAATTTAAATGAATAATTCTTTCTAAACATTATTCATCAGATTATTGTAATGACTAAATTTGAAATATTTAGAGTTTCTTAAATCCTCGAAACATCTTGTAAAAATTAGCTAAAAGCCTTAATATTCTAAAAATGAAACAATGTTTATAATTGGAACGGATTTAAATAATGTGTAAAGTTCCAAAGATTCTAATTATTATGAAGATTTCAAAGAATCTAAAATTTATATAAATATTTATAATTCTAAAGATTTTAGACATTTTAAAATCTATCTAAAAAAATAGAGCCTAAATTTCTGATATTCCAAAGATTCTAAAGAATCTATATATTCTAAAGGTTCTAAAGATACTTAAGATTCTAAAGACTCTGAAGATTCTAACAATTCTAATAATTCTAAATATTCTAAAGATTCTATTTATTCGAAAGTTTGTTAAGCTACTAAATATTCAAAAAACTTTAATGTTCGTAAATATTTCAAGTGTTAAATTATTCTAACATTATTACATTCCTAGATTTTGTATTATTTTTGCCATTAAAGAAAATTATGTAATCATTCTAAAGATTTTAAAGATTACAATAATTCCAAATATTTAAAAAATTCTGAAGATTCTAACGTTTATAGAGATTCAAATAATTCTAAATATCTAAAAAGTTCTGAAGATTCTAATAATTGTAATAATTTTAAATATTCTAAATATTCTTAAGATTCCAAAGATTCTAAGGATTTTAAAGCTTCTGAAAATTCTAACGTTTTTAATGTTCGTAAATATTTCAAACGTTAAATATTTTAAAGATTATATTCCTAGATTTTGAATGATTGTTGCAATTAAAAAAATAAATAAGTCTGATTTTAAAGCTTCTGAAAATTCAAACGTTTTTAATGTTCGTAAATACTTCAAACGTTAAATATTTTAAAGACTAAATTTCGAATTATTGCTGCAATTAAGAAAAATAAATAAATGTAATCATTTTATAGATTCTAAAGACGCTAAATATTTTAAATATTCTAAAAATTATACAGTTTGTAAAGATTCTAAAGATTGTAAAGATTTAAAAAATTCTAATAATTCTAAATAATTTAAATATTCTAGAGATAATCTGAAGATTATAAATATTCTAAAGATTCTAAAGATTTAACAGATTGTAAAGATTCTAAACATTCTACAGTTTTTACAGTTTCTGAAGGTACTAATACTTCTAAATATTTTGAAAATTCTAAAGATTTTAAAGATTCAAGGGATATTGAAGCTTCTGATAATTCAAACGTTTTTAATATTCGTAAACATTTTAAATGTCAAATAATCTAATACTTATAATTATAAATATTTTTAAGATGTTAAAGATTCTAAAGATTGCAATAATTTTAAATAACTTAAGTACTTTGAAGATTCTAACATTTCTAATGATTCAAATATTTCTAAATATTTTAAATATTCTGAAGATTCTAAAGATTCTAAATAATATAAACATACTAGTGATTTTAAAAATTCTAAAGATTCTAGAAATTTCAAAGATTCAAAAGATCCAAAGGATTTTAAAAATTCTAAGGATTCTAAATAATTTACAAATTCTAAAGATTCTAAAGTTTCTACAGAATTAAAAAAACCCTAAAAACTTTAAATATTCTATTGAGTATTATAATTCTAAAAACTAGATTTTTTAGAGATTCTAGAAATACTGGTACTTTTGAAGATTCTACGAATTTTGATTTATAATTCTTTCTACCTTCTAACCAAGTTTTGTATTCCCAGAAATCCAAATATCTCTTCTAAGTATCGACATCCTCCCCTCACAATTTATCAACTCATTTGTACGAATCACCTCGACAGTTAAGCTAGCTAGCAATGAACTTTTTTGTTATATTAAATTAAATTCAGACAGGGCAGAAAGACCACTGGTCTATAGCCCAGACGGACTAACACCACATTAATTGTCTTTGTTATGTATATATAAATGTAAAAATGTAATTGTCCGAATAAAGATCACTGTTATTATTTTAATTCTTTCTAAAATGATTATTGATTAGATTATTATATAATGACTAAATTTTAAAGTATTTAGTTTCTTGAAAATTGGAGCTTTTTTTAATATTTAAAAAAATATTTATAATTCAAATGGATTTAAGGAACACTGAATAAAACACTTACTATATATGTACATAGTAAGTGTTTTTATTCAGGGTTTATTATGGATTACCACGTAGTAGCAGTCGCAACCATCACTATGATGGATTTAAGAATTTGTAAAATTCTAAAAACTCTAATTTTTAGAGATTCTAGAAATTTTAGTAATTTTGATTAATAATTCTTTATAAAATGATTATTATATAATGACTAAATTTTAAATATTTCGAGTTCCTTGAAGATTGGGAAGATTTTTAAAAAAGTATTTAAAGAATAAACGGATTTAAAGAATTTTTAAAATTTCAAAGATTTTAAAAATACTAAAGATTCTAAAGATCTAAACATTCTACAGTTACTAAAGATTCTGACGATTGTAATGATTCTAAACTTATTCAAGATTCTAAATATACTGGAGATTATAAAATCCTAAAGATTCTACAGATTCTAAAACTTGTAATAATAATAATTTGAGAGAATCTCCTGTTACAACAACAAGATTTGCGTAATAGTTAGAGAAATAGTAGAAAAAAGCAGTGCAGAGAGTTAGTTAAGTCTAGTTATATGGCCTCAATTGGTTTAATAAAAAAGAAATATTCATTTTTTTAACAATGTTTTCAATATTATATTGATTTTAATAATTCTAGAAACTCTAATAAAAATTTTGGCAATTCCCGAGGTTCTACTAATTTAAATTAATAATTCTTCTAAAAATAATTATTCATTAGATAATATGTTAAAATATTCAAAGTTTCGCATTGATAAAAAAATCCCCATTTTTTTAAAATCATTATAAGCTTTGACAATCTTAAGAAATTTGAGAGAAATCTGAAGAAATGTGAAATCTTAAGAAGTACTTCAAATCTTAAAAGTTTTATTTAAAGCATATGCAAAGCTTTATTTTCACATTTAAATTTACTTTCAATCTAAGGTATATTTCAAAGCGTAGAACTTCTGATTTATATTTAATTAGGTTTTAAACTTAAGTCGCTTTAGATTGCAAAAAAATGATTCTAATAAACTACGCTTTAAGTTCTCAGGTCATTCACTCACTTAAAAACTGCTGTCACCACAAACACGTGCAGACACTAAAAGCGATCAGAGTAGGAAGTATGCATCATCTGATTTCTATATGCAGGAATTTATTACGAATCTAAACCAAAAAAAAAAAAATCGCATATATCAATAAATTCTTTCAACCCACATATCTTAATATCCATGAAAAAAAAAGAATAATTATATGCACCTGCTATAAACGAAGCCATTATTTGAGATTTGAAAAAAAGGCGACGCTAATAAATTCTCATTTCAATTTATTAGTGTTGCAGAAAAAACATATTTATAACACGATCACCAGATAAGCTGCAATAAATTATGAATACCGAATACTAATGTAAAACATTTATAGGTGTTTTTTTGTTGTTGTAATATATTTTATAAAGGTGTGAGAAGAAAATTTGAATATGATTCAAATAGATACAAAGTTTCATCGTTGATTTAAATACTTTAATTAATGATTTAATTTAATTAATAATTGCATTTTTCAATTCAATGTAAGTATGGATTACCACATAGTAATGTTTACAATAATTGCCATCAAACTATAGTCTCCAAATAAAAAAATCAGTTATACAAACAAAGTAGTAAAAGTATATTGTAATTAATGTATTATCACTTTCTTCCCAAAATTGTTTTTATTGTAGTATTATAGATAGCTATGTTTTGTATGATTTAATCACTTATGTTTTGAAAATGAGATTAAATCCAGTTATACAGACATCTATTAAGTATTTTTGTCGTAAAGTAAAAATTTTCTTCAGTTTTCTTTACAGTGTATAGTGCCAGAAATTTTGATAGATTTTGAATATCTCTCAAGAAAATCTCACTTTATTTATTTATTGTTTGCTTTGTTTCTCTTCTTATTAAATAAAATCTCAAATACATACTACTCAATCTTAATCAAATATTATGAAATAAACAATTTATTATTTAAAAACTTGATTATAGATAAGAATTAATTCTTTAAAATCAAAAAAATTTCAATTCAATCGATGATTTAATTACATCATAACTTGTCATTTTTTCATAAGACCATATTTAGCGATTCAAACTGTTTATACCTATATAAATAAATGTGATAACCAATAAAACTATCTCTTAGAAATTAATTAGACGACCACACCGGAGTGTATAAATGAGAATTAATTAAACAAAATCCGGACACCAATTTGACCTTTGTTTCGTCCGTAGATTAATAGCCCGCCAAATCACGACATTACTCCAGGTATCATAAAAAAATTGATTAAACACCCACCACTTTTATTTGGAGTCGTTAATTCAGATGAAAACACTGATACCGCGAAGAAAACACCATTCGAATAAATGTTGCTACGTTTCTAAATTAAGAATACGACCACGCGACTTAATTGTCATTAATATTAAAAGCGAAACGGAAATGTTAAAAATAGATTTAAATTATGCAGTAAATAAAAAATGACACAAAACTAAATAGTTTTAAATGATTTATTAGGTTAATTTAATACGATTCTTAATTAATGTTAGTTATTTTTTAATCACGTGAAAATTCTAAACCATAGTTAAAAAAAATTACCTACTGTTGTTAAAAAAATCAGTTTTTGAAACTGTTATACGAAGTAAAAGCCTCAATTTTTTTTATAATATGTTTACAAAACAATATAGAATATCAATAAAATATTTTTTTGCTTAGTTTATATACCAAGAAATTTCTATACTTAAAGTCTTAATTCATTAAGATTTATAATTTAACTCTATAACACATTAAATTTGATGAAAAAACAAATACATAAAGCTTGTAAAACTGTAGCAGAATTTCTAATCCAAGCTAAAAATACATCACAGCGAAAAAAACACACACGAAAATTAATTGGACCACATTTGAAATGGCAAATCGCCGAACATTATTATCGGACGTCTTTATGCTACGAATCGGAATTTATGATTCGAAAAAATACCACACCTATTCACCTCCGCGCTTCTAGATCTAGATCTGTAGCAGCCAAAAAAAAAAAACAAAAACAAACGGGCATAACTGTGCATTTCATATGTGAAAATATGGGACACCAGAACCAGAAATGGTGATTTTATCTTCGCCAAAATAAGCAAAGAAAAAGAAACCATTTGCAATGAGCGTGTGGTTATTGTTATGGAGTAAACAGTTGAAGGTCATTAGCGTGCGAAAACGTGCAAGCAAGTTGTACTCGTTAACCTTATTAAAAGAGTTGAATGATATCATGTTTAATAATTCAAATAATAAAGTTGAAATAAAGTTTAAAAAAAGTTGTCGAAACTATAAATCACTAAGTTATACAAATAAAGTTCAAAGTGTTTCAAAATCTTCAGATTCTTTATAACTTTCGAGATTAAAAAATACAGTTTAGTTGTCTACTTTCTTTGAGATATTACAAACTTTTAGATCCTTTAGTTTATTTTGATTTTTTAGAAAGTTCTAAATACTTTTCCAAAAATTCGCTTTACTAAAATCTGTAGAATTTAAAAAATCTTTAAAACCGTTCAAATACAGAGTTTTATACGTACTTCAAAATGTTTACAAAACTTGCGCTCTTTAAACTTTTGCATTTAAAATATTGAATAAACTTTTTTCTTTAAAGGTTCTCTTCAAACTAAATTCTAAAACAATAACCACAATAGGAATTAGGTTAATATTTACAGAATCTATTAACAAATATCGTGGTTATAAATCTTTAATAGAAGATTTAGCGGACGTTACCTAAAAACAAAGTTATAGTCCATAATGTTGAAACTGATGAAATTAAAAATTGCATTCCAGCGTTTCAGAAATTGTAAAAAATTAACTACAGCAGGAATTGGGTTAAAATTCACATAATTCATTGACAAATAGTGTGGTTATAAATATTCATTAAAACAATTGACCATACGTTACCTAAAAACAAAGTTATAATCCATTATGTTGAAACTGTAGGAATTAAAAATTGCATTCCAGCGTTTCAGAAATTCTAAAAATATAACCACAGCAGAAATTAGGTTAAAATTTACAGAATCTATTAACAAATATCGTGGTTATAAATCTTTAGTAGAAGATTTGGCGTACGTTACCTAAAAACAAAGTTATAATCCATAATGTTGAAACTGAAGAAATTAAAAATTGCATTCCAGCGTTTCAGAAATTATTAAAAATATAACCACAGCAGAAATTAGGTTAAAATTTACAGAATCTATTAACAAATAGTGAGGTTATAAATTTTTACTAAAATAATTGACATACGTCACCTAAAAATAGAATTATAATCCATAATGTTGAATCTGAAGGAATTAAAAATTGCATTCCAGCGTTTCAGAAATTCTAAACAATTAACTACAGCAGGAATTAGCTTAAAATTTATAGAATCTATTAAGGAATAGTGTGGTTATAAATTTTAACTAAAACAATTGACGTACGTTACCTAAAAATAGAATTGTAATTCATAATGTTAAAACTGAAGGAATTAAAAATTGCATTCCAGCGTTTCATTAATTCTAAAAAAATAACTACAGTAGGAATTAGATTAAAACTTACAGAATTCATTGATAAATAATGTGGTTATAAATTTTCACTAAAACAATTGACATACGTTACCTAAAAATAGAATTATAATTCATAAAGTTGAAACTGAAGGAATTAAAAATTGCCTTCCAGCGTTTCAGAAATTCTAAAAAATTAACTACAGCAGGAATTGGGTTAAAATTTACAGAATTTGTTAATAAATAGTGTGGTTATAAATATTAATTAAAACAATTGACGTACGTTACCTAAAAACCAAATTATAATCCATTATGTTGAAACTGTAAGAATTAAAAATTGCATTCCAGTGTTTCAGAAATTGTAAAAAAATAACTACATTAGGAATTGGGTTAAAATTTACAGAATTTATTGATAAATAGTGTGGTTATAAATTTTCACTAAAACAATTGACGTACGTTACCTAAAAACAAAATTATAATCCATAATGTTGAAACTGAAGAAATTAAAAATTGCCTTCCAGCGTTTCAGAAATTCTAAAAAAATAACTACAGCAGGAATTAGGTTAAAATTTACAGAATTTATTGATAAATAGTGTGGTTATAAATTTTCATTAAAACAATTGACTTACGTTACCTAAAAACAGAATTTTAATCCAATATGTTGAAACTGAAGAAATCAAAAATTGCATTCCAGCGTTTCAGAAATTCTAAAAAAATTAACTACTGCAGAAATTAGGTTAAAATTTACAGAATTTATTGATAAATAGTGTGATTATAAATTTTCACTAGAACAATTGACGTACGTCACCTAAAAACAAAATTATAATCCATAATGTTGAATCTGAAGGAATTAAAAATTGCATTCCAGCGTTTCAGAAATTCTAAACAATTAACTACAGCAGAAATTAGATTAAAATTTACAGAATCTATTGATAAATAGCGTGGTAATAAATTTTTATTAAAACAATTGACGTATGTTACCTAAAAATAGAATTATAATCCATAATGTTGAAACTGAAGGAAGTAAAAATTGCATTCCAGCGTTTCAGAAATTCTAAAAAATTAACTACAGCAGGAATTAGGTTAAAATTTACAGAATTTATTAATCAATAGAGAGGTTATAAATTTTCACTAAAACAATTGACGTACGTTTCCTAAAAACAGCATTATAATTCATTATATTGAAGCTGAAGGAATTAAAAATTGCATTCCAGCGTTTCAGAAGTTCTAAAAAAATAACTACAGCAGGAATTAGCTTAAAATTTATAGAATCTATTAAGAAATAGTGTGGTTATAAATTTTAACTAAAACAATTGACATACGTTACCTAAAAACAAAATTATAATCCATAATGTTGAAAATGAAGGAATTAAAAATTGCATTACAGCGTTTCAGAAATTCTAAAAAATTAACTACAGCAGGAATTAGGTTAAAATTTACAGAATTTATTGATAAATAGTGTGATTATAAATTTTCACTAAAACAATTGACGTACGTTAACTAAAAACAAAATTATAATTCATAATGTTGAAACTGTAGGAATTAAAAATTGCATTCCACCGTTTCAGAAATTCTAAAAAATTAACTACAGCAGGAATTAGGTTAAAATTTATAGAATCTATTAATAAATAGAGTAATTATAAATTTTCATTAAAACAATTGACTTACGTTACCTGAAAACAGAATTATAATCCATAATTTTGATACGGAAAAAATTAAAAATTGTATTCCAGCGTTTCAGAATTTCTAAAAAATTAACTACAGCGGGAATTACGTTAAAATTTACAGAATTTATTAACAAATAGTGTGGTTATGAATTTTCACTAAAACAATTGACATAAGTTACCTATAACCAAAATTATAATCCATTATGTTGAAACTGAAGGAATTAAAAATTGCATTCTAGCGTTTCAGAAATTCTAAAAAAATAACTACAGTAGAAATTAGGTTATAATTTACAGAATTTACTGATAACAAGTGTGGTTATAAATTTTCACTAAAATAATTGACATACGTTACCTACAAACAGAATTATAATCCATAATGTTGAAACTGAAGGAATTAAAAATTGCATTCCAGCATTTCAGAAATTCTAAAAAAATAATTACAGGAGGAATTAGGTTAAAATTTACAGAATCTATTGATAAGTAGAGAATTAAAAATTGCATTCCAGTGTTTCAGAAATTGTAAAAAAATAACTACATTAGGAATTGGGTTAAAATTTACAGAATTTATTGATAAATAGTGTGGTTATAAATTTTCACTAAAACAATTGACGTACGTTACCTAAAAACAAAATTATAATCCATAATGTTGAAACTGAAGAAATTAAAAATTGCCTTCCAGCGTTTCAGAAATTCTAAAAAAATAACTACAGCAGGAATTAGGTTAAAATTTACAGAATTTATTGATAAATAGTGTGGTTATAAATTTTCATTAAAACAATTGACTTACGTTACTTAAAAATAGAATTATAATCCATAATGTTGAAACTGATGAAATTAAAAATTGCATTTCAGCTTTTCAAAAATTCTAAAGAATTAACTACAGCAGGAATTAGGTTAAAATTTAGAGAGTTTATTTATAGATAGTCAGGTTATAAATATTCATTAAAACAAGTGACGTACGTTACCTAAAAACAGAATTATAATTCATTATATTGAAGCTGAAGGAATTAAAAATTGCATTCCAGCATTTCAGAAATTCCAAAAAAATAACTACAGCAGGAATTTGATTAAAAATTACAGAATCTATAAATAAGCAGAGTGGTTATAAATTTTCACTAGAACAATTGACGTACGTCACCTAAAAACAAAATTATAATCCATAATGTTGAATCTGAAGGAATTAAAAATTGCATTTCAGCGTTTCAGAAATTCTAAACAATTAACTACAGCAGAAATTAGATTAAAATTTACAGAATCTATTGATAAATAGCGTGGTAATAAATATTCAATAAAACAATTGACATATGTTACCTAAAAAAAATTATAATCCATAATGTTGAAACTGAAGGAATTAAAAATTGCATTCCATCGTTTCAGATTTTCTAAAAAATTAACTACAGCAGCAATTAAGTTAGAATTGACAGAATCTATTAACAAATAGTGTAGTTATAAATTTTCACTAAAACAATTGGTGTACGTTAATTAAAATTAAATTTATAATCCATTATGTTGAAACTGTAGGAATTAAAAATTGCATTCCAGCGTTTCAGAAATTCTAAAAAAATTACTACAGCAGAAATTAGGTTAGAATTTTCAAAATGCAGAAACAGAATTATAATCCCTTATGTTAAAACTGAAGGAATTAAAAATTGCATTCCAGTGTTTCAGAAAATCTAAAAGATAACCACAAATCTTCACATTCTTTAGAATTCTTAGGATCTTTAAAAACTTTTGAATGTCTTAAATTACTTTAGAATCCTTTAATATCCTTTGAATCTTTATGAGTTATTAACTTTAAAATCTTTAGAATTTTTAGAGTTATTAGAATTTTTATGAACTTACTTGCATCCAATAATTTTACTGCGTTAAAGAAATATTTAAGGACGAGGAATAGAATTAAAAACACCCAGTAAATTAACAAATGAATTTATTTGTCCACTATCTCCACAATAAAATAATAATAATACACAAAAAAAAATATTGCACACGTATGAGATACATTTTGGTACAGTTATACACAAGTTCACATATATATAAAAAAAACATATAAAATAAAACAGAGATGATAATAAAAAAAGGAACATTATTAACGCTCTTAAGTACATATGCTTACATATATATATACATAAGAAGACACGCTTAAAACTAAAACTTAAACTAACACAACAATTAGTTAACAACATTTATATAAATGAAATGGAACCCGGTCCCACCACAATAAATATAATTATTAATAATATTGCACATTTATTACAACAACAATAAAATAATAGTTATATTTTAAAATACGAAAATTTTCATAATATTACCGCACATTTATTACAACAACAAAATAATAATAGTTATAATTTAAAATATGAAAATTTTCATAATTTTACCAACGTAAGTGTAAAAAATAAATTAATAATAACTAATCAATAATATTGCACGTATACCTGTATCGAAATTTAGAGTCTCTTTTCAAGTGACTTAAAGTAACCTATAATTAATCTAAACTTAAAAAATAAACTATGTATTGCACGTTATCACTTTGAGAATCGCTTATTTATAATTATTAAATTATTAAGGTACAAGAGATTTGATTGTATGTATAGTTGTAGTTAATTGAGAAGTAAATTTGGTTGATTTTTAAATATAATATTTAATCTGTTATCATAATTATTTATTTATTAAATAACGTATAGAAAAAAATAAATAACCTGTGTCAAAAAATCGTTAATTTCAGTTTTGAGTGCTACCAGTTTCTTTCGATTAATTGCACGTCATTTATCTTCTAGGATATGAAAGATACATCAATTTTAACTAGACTCAGGTGATTGAAAGATATAAACTTGGGTAATGGTTTTTACAATTCTTTAAATTTCATCACATCTTTTTGACCACACCAGTTTTACGTGACAATTAGGGAAGGAATGTAATAATAAAGTAACAAATTTTAATTAAATAAATAAACTAAGCAAAAAGGGTGTGTCCAAAAAATATAACCATTAAAAAAATTAATTAGACAGTAAACGTCGTCCGAGATTCCCCACATTCGTTTAATTACTAACTGTAGATAAATCAATTTGTTTTATTGTCGAACCGGCGAAAAGAAGGCGAATCCAAACAATACTCGAAGCTAATGGCTCCATTTATTGGACGTGTTACGACCTGGAAAACCGTTGCTCATTTTATCTTCCCACTTTTATTGTCGTCGACGAGCGCATAATACTGTTACTCACTCATATTTATTATCATTACCATTACAATTGTAATTTCTGGAAAAACGAGCGACGAACGGGTCACTAATTGCAACCACGAAAATTCATTATTTAAAAGACAGACCCGAAGAATGCGAAGTGAATTCCGCGTGTGGGAGGTGGCAGAGGTCGCGGGTTCAAATCCTACTTGTTAGTCCCCGGATAATCCGGAGATACTGCGAAATTATTCAATTAGCGAAGGCTCGTAAAGAAAATTGATATGCGCCGTATAAATAATAATCGTTCACGCTTAAGCACTTTCTATGCACACGCTTAAATAAAATAATAATTAGTTGAGCATTGAAAAAAATAGGTGCTGAAAGTCGGCTTGATTTAATGTGTGAAATTCTTGAAGAGACGTTAAATAATTAATTAATCAAAATTTTATACGCCGGGCCCTGCCATTAAAATTCTTTTTCTGCAAGGATGAAATTTAACGCTTGTGAATAAATCAATTTTAAAGTTACTATGGCGAAAAGTTGTATTTTTTTATAGACGTATTTTCTCTTAATCAGAGAAGGATTAAAAAAAATTCATGAGGAGTTTATAGAATCGGTGCTCTTTCTACTAATTGATAGTTTTTATCCAGAAACAAAAAGGCAATGTTCTATGAAATGGAAGTAGCCAAATTTGAAAAGTGCAGTCTGGAATTTAAAAAATTGTTAAAAATTAACCAACCCAGGAATTTAATCAAAAATCACAAGGTTTAATCAAAAATATTGTATTTTTAATATAAAATAAAAACAAATGATAGTTTTTAACCAGAAACAAAAAACAGCACTCTAAAATGAAATCAATCAAAATCAAAAAGTGTAATCTCGGATATGAAACATGATGAAAAATTAAAAATCATCGCCATTGATTTCAAAATATCAGGAACTATTTATAAACAGTGTATTATTAATTTTACCTGAAAACAATTGATATTTCTTATCCAGAAATAAATTAACAGCACTCCAAATAAAAATTGACTAAAATAGAAAAGTGCAGTCTACAATTTAAAAAATCATTTAAAATTAACCATCATTGCAATTATATTAAAAATCACAAGATATGATTATAAATAATGTACTTTTAATTTTATTGATAGTTCTTATCCAGAAACAAAAAGGCTACGCTCTAAAATGGAAGTAACCAAATTTGAAAAGTGCAGTCTGGAATTTAAAAAATTGTTAAAAATTAACCAACCCAGGAATTTAATCAAAAATCACAAGATATAATTAAAAATAGTGTATTTTTAATATAACATAAAAATAAATGATTGTGTTCAACCAGAAACAAAAATACAGCACTCTAAAATGAAATCAATCAAAATCAAAAAATGTAGTCTCGAATATGAAACACGATAAAAAATTTAAAATCGTCGCCTTTGATTTAAAAAAATCAGGAACTATTTAGAAATAGTGTATTATTAATTTTACCTGAAAACAATTGATATTTTTCATCCAGAAATAAATTAACAGCACTCTAAATTAAATTTGACTAAAATCGAAAAGTGCAGTCTAGAATTTGAAAAATTATTTAAAATTAACCATCATTACAATTGTATTAAAAATCACGAGATTTGATTATAAATAATGTACTTTTAATTTAATATAAAAATAATTGATAGTTCTTATCCAGAAACAAAAAGGCAACGCTCTAAAATGGAAGTAGCCAAATTTGAAAAGTGCAGTTTGGAATTTAAAAAAATTGTTAAAAATTAACCAACCCAGGAATTTAATTAAAAATCACAAGACTTAATTAGTAATAGTGTAATTTTAATATAACATGAAAACAAATGCTAGTTTTCAACCAGAAACAAAAATATAGCACTCTAAAATGAAATCAATCAAAATCAAAATCGTCGCCATTGATTTCAAAATATCAAACTATTTAGAAATAGTATATTTTTAATATTACCCAAAAGCAATTGATATTTTTCATCCAAAAATAAATTGACAGCACTATAAATGAGAATTGATCAAAATCGAAAAGTGCAGTCTGGAATTTGAAAAATCATTAAAAATTAACCATCGTTACAATGGGATTAAAAACAATGAAATATAATTAAAAATTATGTACTTTTAATTTCACATGAAAACAATTGATCGTTCTTATCCAGAAACAAAAACGCAACACTCTCAAATGGAAGTAGCTAAATTTGAAAAGTGCAGTCTGTAATGAGAAATAACTCCACACATGGAGGAAGTATGATATATGTTGATAATAGTTTGGAATATAAACATCTCAAAGTAAATCAATTTTGCGTAGAATCAGAAATAGAAGCTGCTGCCTGTTCATTTGTAATAGGAACAAATAAAGTCGCAGTGTTAACAGTATATCGTCCCCCAAATAGCAACATACATATGTTTCTCGAGAAACTAACCGACATGATGCGTTATATAATCGACATACACGATGAAATTATATTATGTGGAGATTTAAATATAGACTTTCTTTTAGAGACAGCTCAAACAAAAATGTTAAAAGATATTTTCCAATCCTTCAATCTGGTAAATCAGTTGCACGAACCAACTAGAATACAATTAACACATAATATAATAACAGCAACTCAAATTGATTATATGGTATCAACTATATCCCCCCAAAACTGGATATGCGAGAACTTTTACCTACATCTTTCTGACCACCATGCCCAGATGATGGAAATAGTTGTGAAACCAGAGCAGATCAATAACAAAAAATGCATTTCTACCAAATTAACGAGGAATATTAATATAGGTAATATAAACGAATTTAGAAATCGTTTGCGAAAGGTAAATTGGAACTTTATAAAAACAGGGTCAATTAATGAAGCCTATAATCTCTTTATTAATGAATTCCTCCACTATTATAATTTAACCTGCCCGTTAATAAAAAAAGTTTTACATCACAAACGAAATAAATCGGAATGGATTAATGAAGAAGTCAGGATTTCGAGTCAGAAATTAAAAGATCTCTATCAAGTTATGGTTACAACAAAATCATCGGAGATACAGGAAAAATATAAAAGAGAGAAAAAAGCACACAAAAAGCTAATAGAATTATCAAAAAAAGAATACTATTCAACAAAGCTAAATAACAGTAACAATAAACAAAAGACTGTGTGGAAATTGGTGAAAACTGAACTAAATGGCTCATATAACAAGCCTAATATAAAGTTATATGATAACACAACAGGGCGTGAAATTAAAAATAGCCAGGAAATTGCTGACAAATTTGCAGAGTACTTCTCGACTATCACGACCAATAAACTAATTACTCATTTTGGAGTAAATTTATCAAAAGAATGTACGAAAAGTACAAGCCAACCTCAGTCAATGTTCCTAGAGATTATAACACAAAAGGAAATTTATCAAACTCTAAGGTCCTTAAAGAATGGAAAGAGTGCAGGCGAAGACGGAATTAGTACTTCCATTTTATTAAATACTATCAACGAAATAATAGACCCTCTGTGTTATCTCATTAATTTATCATATGAATCAGGAATATTCCCAAATTCTCTCAAAATCGCAAAGGTTCTACCAATCTATAAGAAGGGATCAACATCAAATGAAGAGAATTATCGACCTGTTTCCATATTAAATATATTATCTAAAATATTTGAAAAAATATTGGCGAACAAAATCTGGTGCTATATAAAGAGATATAACATCTTAAAAAGTTCTCAACATGGTTTCAGGGAGAATCATTCAACAGAAAGTGCATCGATTGATCTAATAGAGGAAATATCTCGTAATATGGACGCAGGAAAATTAGTTGCAGGCCTATTTTATGACTTTTCAAGTGCGTTTGATTCCATTGATATAAGTTTTGTGCGTGAAAAGTTATTTAGTGCCGGTATTCGTGGAAACATTATTAATTTTATTGTGTCGTTCTTGTCGAATCGTAAAATTTTTGTTCAAGTAAAAGGAAACGTTTCAAAAGAGTGTTTGTTAGATAGGGGAATTGTTCAAGGATCAACATTAGGCCCCCTACTGTTTCTCATATTTATAAATGA
Organism: Ontholestes murinus; assembly: GCA_963969525.1. Lineage (NCBI taxonomy): Eukaryota > Metazoa > Arthropoda > Insecta > Coleoptera > Staphylinidae > Ontholestes > Ontholestes murinus. Next base: position 3,036,311 of record OZ018391.1, read on the forward strand.
CATTAGTGAACATATAAATATTGCACACGTTGTAAATTTTGCAGACGACACAGCGATCGTCGTATCGGGCAATAATCAGACGGAATTAGAAGAGAAAGTAAATATTTGCAATAATCTAATGAATGAATGGTGTAGACAAAATAATATCCTCCTAAATAGTAATAAAACCGTCACTATTCAATTTTATAATAGAAAACCACCAGAAAACCCTCTTTCTAATAATGTAGATTTTGTAAAATACCTAGGTATTCATATAGATGCAAATTTAACGTGGACACGACAGATTGACCATGTTTGTGCAAAACTAAATAGCGCATATTATGCCATCCAGAAAACAAGAAACAAATTTTCTCAGCACGCAATAATAAATCTGTACTATGCTTTGGTATATGCACACCTATCATATAATGTATTAGTATGGGGTCGAGCTGATACTTCTCGAGTATTTGTTATTCAAAAGAGAATACTACGTCTGATATTTGGATTAAAGAGTAGAGACTCCTGTAGAGAAATTTTCAGATTATATAAAATTTTAACAGTGATAGGAGTGTATATATACAAAGCTGGTATCCATGTATATCAAAATAAACACCTTTATGAGAAAAACGGCAAACATCATCAACATTTTACGCGAAATAAAAACAATATCCGAATAAAACTACACCATACAAGCAAATATGAGAAAACGGCATTATACTCTTGCAGTTCAATATTTAATAAATTACCTCAAACAATAAAAACGGTAAACACATTGGCTGGTTTCAAAAGAAAATTAAAGGACTATTTATTGGAAAATACATTTTATTCTTTAATGGAGTTTATGTCTGCATGAAATGTTCTGTGTTTTGTTTCGTTAATTTATTTGTTGAATGTGTATTATTTATTTATTGAACATTTATATTTATCTTTTATTGTAAATATGACTTAGATTTTTATAATCTTTTAATTAATTTTACATTGACCAACTTATTTTATTCTTATGTATGTTTTATATTGTACTTGTCTAAAATCGTCTACATTTTAAGTTAATTTTATATTGACTGTAGCTTATAATAAATAGATATAAAAAAATTGACGCTCATATCCGCTGTAAATATATTTATAATGTATTTCTCAAATAGTGGCAAACATGAATAAAGTTTATTATTATTATTGTAATTTAAAATATTGTTAAAATTGAACCAACTCATGAATTTAATCAAAAAACACAAGATATAATTAAAAATAGTGTATTTTTAATATAACATGAAAACAACAAATGATAGTTTTTAATCAGAAACAAAAATACAGCACAATAAAATAAAATGAATCAAAATTAAAAAGTGTAGTCTCGGATATGAAACATGATTAAAAATTAAAAATCGTCGCAATTTATTTAAAAATATCAGGAACTATTTAGAAATAATGTGTTTTTAATTTTACCTGAAAAGAATTTATAGTTTTCTTCCAGAAATAAATTAACAGCACACTAAATTAAAATTGACTAAAATCCAAACGTGCAGTCTAGAATTTGAAAAATCATTTAAAATTAACCATCATTACAATTGGATTAAAAAACACGAGATATGATTATAAATAATGTACTTTTAATTTCATATAAAAACAATTGATAGTTCTTGTCGAGAAACAAAAAGGCAACGCTCTAAAATGGAAGTAGCCAAATTTGAAAAGTGCAGTCTGGAATTTAAAAAAATTGTTAAAAATTAACCAACCCAGAAATTTAATCAAAAATCGCAAGATATAATTAAAAATAGTTTATTTTTAATTTTACATAAAAACAATTGATAATTCTTATCCAGAAACAAAAAGGCAACGCTCTAAAATGGAAGTAGCCAAATTTTAAAAGTGCAGTCTGTAATTTAAAATATTGTTAAAAATAAACCAACTCATGAATTTAATCAAAAAACACAAGATATAATTAAAAATAGTATATTTTTAATATAACATGAAAACAAATGATAGTTTTTAATCAGAAACAAAAATACAGCACAATAAAATAAAATGAATCAAAATTAAAAAGTGTAGTCTCGGATATGAAACATGATTAAAAATTAAAAATCGTCGCCATTGATTTCAAAATATCAGTAACGATTTAGTAACAGTAAAATTTTAATTTTACCTAAAAATAATTGATATTTTTTATCGAGAAATAAATTAACAACACTCTAAATAAGAATTGATCAAAATCAAAAAGTGCAGTCTAGAATTTGAAAAATCATTAAAAATTAATCATCATTACAATTTGATTAAAAATTACGCAATTTGATTATAAATCATTTACTTTTGATTTTAAATAAAAACAATTGATAGTTATTATCCAGAAACAAAAAGGCAACGCTCTAAAATGGAAGTAGCCAAATTTGAAAAGTGCAGTCTTGAATTTAAAAAATTGATAAAAATTTACCAACCCAGGAATTTAATCAAAAATCACAAGACATAATTAAAAATAGTGTATTGTTAATATAACATGAAAACAATTGATAGTTTGAACCAGAAACAAAAATACAGCACACTAAAATGAAATCAGTCAAAATCAAACAGTGTAGTCTCGGATATGAAGCACAATTAAAAATTAAAAATCGTCGCTATTGATTTCAAAATATCAAGAACTATTTAGAAATAGTATATATTTAATTTTACCCAAAAGCAATTGATATTTTTCATCCAAAAATAAATTGACAGTACTATAAATGAGAATTGATCAAAATCGAAAAGTGCAGTCTAGAATTTGAAAAATCATTAAAAATTAACCATCGTTACAATGGGATTAATAATCATAAAATATGATTGTAAATAATGTACTTTTAATTTCATATAAAAACAATTGATAGTTCTTATCCAGAAACAAAAAGACAACGCTCTAAAATGGAAGTAATTAAATTTGAAAAGTGCAGTGTCGAATTTAAAAAAATGTTAAAAATTAACCAACCCAGGAATGTAATCAAAAAACACAAAATATAATTAGAAATAGTGTATTTTTAATATAACATGAAAATAAATGATATTTTTTGACCAGAAACAAAAATACAGCACTCTAAAATGAAATCAATCAAATTCAAAAAGTGGAGTCTCGGATATGAAGCACGATTAAAAATTAAAAATTGTCGCGATTGATTTCAAAATATCAGGAACTGTTTAGAAACCGTGTACTTTTAATTTTACCTGAAAAAAATTGGTATTTTCCATCCAGAAATAAATTAACAGCACTCTAAATTAAAATTTACCAAAATCGAAAAGTGCAGTCTGCAATTTGAAAAATCATTAAAAAATAACCATCATTGCGATTGGATTAAAAATCACGTCATATGATTATAAATATTATGCTTTTAATTTCACATAAAAACAATTGGTGGCTCTTATCCAGAAACAAAAAGGCAACGCTCTAAAATGGAAGTAATTAAATTTGAAAAGTGCAGTGTGGAATTTAAAAAAATGATAAAAATTAACCAACCCAGGAATTTAATCAAAAATCACAAGACAAAATTAAAAATAGTGTATTTTTAATATAACATAAAAACAAATGATAGTTTTTAACCAGAAACAAAAATACAGCACTCTGAAATGAAATCAATCAAAATCAAAAAGTGTAGTCTCAGATATGAAACATAATTAAAAATTAAAAATCGGCTTTATTACGCTACGTTTACAGATAATACTTTTATCCTAGATTTAGGACAAAGCATTTATTTATTTATTTATTTATCAAAAACCACACTAGAGTGGTTTATTACAAAAGAGTAATGATAAATTTACAAAATCTAGGCAATTGCAATCGTTAATCAATTCATGATTAATTTTAAACACGTTAACATTTTTTTTTCTAAACAGTTTCTAATTAGTATAACCCTCGTTTATGTTAAAAAAAATTTAATGGTGGGATAGTGGACACCCACCCACCCTTCATACATATTTAAACTTAAGCTGAACAATGTTTTAACTTTACTACAAATTTTATCAATGACGTTGTAAAAAATTTAAGGAAACCAAATGGGAGATAGTGTATGAAATAAGGAAGTATATGTGGGGTGGGTGGGCTTCAATCTACCCTCCAATCAGTAAAACATATTCATAAGGATTACAATTATAAGAATTTTTATGAATTCTAATTTCAAAAATACTAATTTTCAAGCAAATTCTAACTAACTAAACCCTCGAGTATATTATAGTGATTGAAGGGTGGCATAGAAAACATCTACTCACCCTACATTTGCGTTTAAATTTACGATAGAAAATTACGACGCCAGTAGTACTTCTGTTGTTTAACAAAAATATGATAATGATTAAATTAAGTTAAATATATATCGGATGGATGGGTTGCCTAATTCACCCTTTATTTACAAAATATACGCAAGATATTTTATGTTATAGAAATTTAAGGGTAGGATATTGGCAACCCACCTACCCTACATATATATTTATAATTAATCTAAAAATTTGTGTTTTATTTTTTCTGGAAACATTATTAAAATATTATAGATGATTCTAGCGAACCAAACGAGAGATAATGTGTGAATTAACCACTAACTTCAAACCCACCCACCAAAAAGAGATTTTCTTGTAAAAATTGAAGTCATAACAAAATTCTTGATTTATTATTAATACGTAAACATTATATCCTAAGCAGTTAATAATCGGCACGATCCACGTTCAAACATTATTTTCTAAGCAGTTTATCATTCATTGAACCCTCGTTTATGATGCAGAAATTAAAAGGTGGGATAGTGGCCACCCACCCACCCTACATATATATTTAAACTTAAGCCAAATAATTGTTTTTTCTTTTTCCTGAAAACATCATCAACAATAGAGTTGTTGATTTGAGGAAACTAAACAAGTGAGAGTGGTTGAAGTTCAATTAAATATGTGGATGGGTGGCCTCTATCCTACCCTCCAAATTACAAAACAAGAGATTTTCTTGAAATATTCATAAAAATATAACAAAATTTATGATTTATGAGTAAATAAAATGTGAAGGGTGGGTGGTTGGCCTCTATCCACCCTTTAATTTACAACACATACGGCAGAGATTTTCTTGAAAAATTCATAAAATAATAACAAAATTTATGATTTATTATCGTATTATTACGTAAATATGATATTTCAAGCAGATTATTATTTGTAAAACCCTCGTTTATGATGTAGAAATTAAAAGGTGGGATAGTGGCCACCCACCCACCCTACATATACATTTTAATTTAAGCTAAATAATTGTTTTTTTTTTCTGAAAACATCACCAGCCACACTGTTATTGATTTGAGCAAACTAAACGAGTGAGAGTGATTAAATTTCAATTAAATATGTAGGGTGGGTGGGTGGCCTATATCCACCCTCCAATTTACAACACATACGGAAAAGACTTTCTTGAAAGAATATCATAAAATCATAAAATTTATGATTTATTATTAATACGTCAACATTATATTTTAAGCTGATAATTAGTTGTAAAACTCTCGTTTATGACATGGAAATTTAAAGGTGGGATAGTGGCCACCCACCCACCCTACATATATATTTAAACTTAAACTAAAAAATTGTTTTTTTTCCTTGAAAACATCATCAGTAACACCGTTGTTGATTTGGAGAAACTACACCAGGGAGAGTGATTGAAGATCATTTAAATATGTAGGGTGGGTAGGTGGCCTCTATCCACCCTCCAATTACAAAAGATACCTACAGATTTTTTTGAAATATTCGTAAAATCCTAACAAAATTTATGATTTATTTTTAACGCGCAAACATTACTTTCTAAGCAGTTTATTATCCGTAAAACCCTCGTTTATGATGTAAAAATTAAAAGGTGGGATAGTGTACACCCACCCTACATGTACATTTAAACTTAAAGTAAATAATTGTTTTTTTTTTCTTGATAACATCATCAGCAACGCCGTTGTTGTTTTGAGGAAACTAAACGAGTGAGAGTGATTGAAGATCAATTAAATATATAGGGTGGGTGGATGGCCTCTATCCCACCCTTCAATTTACAAAACATACACAAGGATTTTCTTGAAAAATTCAATAAATTATTTCAAAATTTATGATTTATTATTAATACGTAAACATAATATTATAAGCAGTTTATTATTCATTAACCCTCGTTTATGATATGTAAATTACAAGGTAAGATAACCCACCCTACATATATATTTAACCTTAAGTTAAATAATTGTTTTGTTTTTCCTCAAAATATCATCAGTAACACCGTTGTTGATTTAAGGAAACCAAACGAGTGAGAATGATTGAATGTTCATTAAATATGTAGGGTGGGTGGGTGGCCCCTATCCCACCCTTCAATTTACAGAACATACCCAGAGATTTTCTTGAAAAATTCATAAAATCATAAGAAAATTTATTATTTATTATTAATACGTCAACATTATATTTTAAACTGATTATTATCTGTAAAACCCTCGTTTATGATATGGAAATTTAAAAGTGGGATAGTGGACACCCACCCACCCTACATATATATTTAAACTTAAACTAAATAATTGTTTTTTTTTTCTTGAAAACATCATCAGTAACACCGTTGTTGATTTGAGGAAACTAAACGAGTGAAAGTGATTGAAGATAAATAAAATATGTAGGGTGGGTGGGTGGCCTCTATCCACCCTCCAATTTACAAAACATACCCAAGAGATTTTCTTGAAAAAATTCATAAAATCATTAAAAAAATATGATTTATTATTAACACGCAAAAATTACATTATAAGCAGTTCATTATTTGTAAAACCCTCGTTTATGATATGGAAATTTAAAGGTAGGATAGTGGCCACCCACCCACCCTACATATATACTTTAAATTAAGCTAAATAATTGTTTTTTGTCCTTAAAACATCATCAGTACCACCGTTGTTCATTTAAGGAAACTAAACGAGTGATAGTGATTGAAGTTCAAACAAATATGGAGGGTGGGTGGGTGGCCTCTATCCACCCTTCAATTTACAACACATACGCAAGAGATTTTCTTGAAAAATTCATAAAATCATAACAAAATTTGTTATTTATTATTATTACGTTAAGATAATATTATAAGCAGATTATTATTTGTAAAATCCTTGTTTATGATATGGAAATTAAAAGGTGGGATAGTGGCCACCCACCCACCCTACATATATATTTAAACTTAAGCTAAATAATTGTTTTTTTTTCCGAAAACATCATCAGTAACACCGTTGTGAATTTGAGGAAACTAAACGAATGAGAGTGATTGAAGTTAAATTAAATATGTAGGGTGGGTGGGTGGCCTCTATTCACCCTCCAATTTGCAAAAGATACCCACAGATTTTTTTTTTATATTCGTAAAATCCTAACAAAATTTATAATTTATTTTTAACACGCAAACATTACTTTCTAAGCAGTTTATTATTCGTAAAACCCTCGTTTATGATGTAGAAATCAAAAGGTGGAATAGTGGCCACCCACCCACCCTACATATACATTTAAACTTAAACTAAATGATTGTTTTTTTTTTTCTTGAAAACATCATCAGCAATACCGTTGTTGATTTGAGGAAACTAAACGAGTGAGAGTGATTGAAGTTCAAATAAATATGAAGGGTGGGTGGGTGTCCTCTATTCCACCCTCCAATTTACAAAACATTCCCAAGAGATTTTCTTGAAAATTTCATAAAATCCTAACAAAATTTATGATTTATTTTTAACACGTAAACATTACTTTCTAAGCAGTTTATTATTCGTAAAACCCTCGTTTATGATGTAGAAATTAAAAGGTGGGAGAGTGGACACCCACCCACCCTACATATATATTTAAACTTAAGGTAAATAATTGTTTTTTGTTTCTTGAAAACATCATCAACAACACCGCTGTTGATTTGAGGAATCTAAACAAGTAAGTGTGATTTAGGTTAAATTAAATATGTAGGGTGGGTGGCCTCGAACCCACCCTTCAATTTACCAAACATACGCAAGAGATTTTTTTGAAAAATTCATAAAATCATAAAAAAATTTATTAATTTTTATTATTACGTAAACATAATATTTTAAACAGATTATTATTTGTAAAACCCTCGTTTATGATGTGGAAATTAGGTGGGGTAGTGTACACCCACCCACCCTAAACTTAAACTAAATTATTATTTTTTTCTTGAAAACATCATCAGTAACACCGTTATTGATTTGAGGAAACTAAACGAGTGAGAGTGATTGAAGATCAATGAAATATGTAGGGTGGGTGGGTGGCCTCTATCCCACCCTCCAATTTGCAAAACATACGCTCAGGTTTTCTTGAAAAATTCAATAAATTATTTCATAGTTTATGATTTATTATTAATAAGTAAACATAATATTATGGACAGTTTATTATTCATTAAATCCTCGTTTATGATGCAGAAAATAAAAGGTGGGATAGTGGCCACCCACCCACCCTACATATATGTTTAAACTCGAGCTAAATAATTGCTTTTTTTCCTGAAAACATCATCAAAAATACCGCTGTTGATTTGAGGAAACTAAACAAGTAAGTGTGATTGAAGTTAAATGAAATATGTAGGGTGGGTGGGTGGCCTCTATACCACCTTTCAATTTACAGAACATACCCAGAGATTTTCTTGAACAATTCATAAAATCATAACAAAATTTATTATTTATTATTATTACGTAAACATAATATTTTAAGCACATTATTATTTGTAAAACCCTCGTTTATGATGTAGAAATTAAAAGGTAAGATAGTGGCCACCCACCCACCCTACATATACATTTAAACTTAAACTAAATAATTGTTTTTTTTTTCTGAAGACATCATCAGTAACACCCTTGTTGATTTAAGGAAACTAAACGAGTCAGAATGACTATAGTTAAAATAAATATGTAGGGTGGGTGGGTGGCCTCTATCCCACCCTCCATTTTACAAAACATACGCAAGAGGTTTTCTTGAAAAATTCATAAAATCATAACAAAATTTATGATTTATTATTAACAAGTAATCATTACTTTCTTAACAGTTTATTATTCATAAAACCCTCGCTTATGATGTAGAAATTAAAAAATGGGTTAGTGGCCACCCACCCACCCTACATATATATTTAAACATAAGCTAAATAATTGATTTTTTTTCCTGAAGACATCATCAGTAACACCGTTGTTGATTTAAGGAAACTAAACGAATGAGAGTGATTATAGTTAAAATAAATATGTAGGGTGGGTGGGTGGCCTCTATCCCACCCTTCAATTTACAAAACACCCCCAGAGATTTTCTTGAAAAATTCATAAAATCACAACAAAATTTATTATAAATTAATAATAGGTAAACATAATATTGTTAGCAGTTTATTATTCATAAAACTCTCATTTATGATATAGAAATTAAAGGTGGGATAGTGGCCACCCACCCACCTTACATATATATTTAAACTTAAGCTAAATTATTGTTTTATTTTTGCCGAAAACATCATCAGCAATACAGTTTTTGATTTGAGGAAACTAAACGAGTGAGAGTGATTGAAGTTCAATGAAATATGTAGGGTGGGTGGGTGGCCTCTATCCCACCCTCCAATTTCCAAAACATACGCAAGAGATTCCCTTGAAAATTTCATAAAATCACAACAATATTTATGATTTATTATTAATACGTAAACATTGTTTTCTAAGCAGATTATTGAAAATCATAAAGTCGTAAATCAAAAAAAACAGAAAGAATTATTTAAACATATTTAGCTCGTATAAAACATTTATAAAACCGTTATGTAAGTGCTTTTTCTATATGAATAGTTGAGTAGTATATTTTTAATCTTCTTGGGGCCAAGAAAGTCAGGAAGGAATTGTGTTGAATGCAAATGACTTTTTCCACAGTCCAGTTTTCTGATTTTATTACACCAGTCCAATAAAAAAATCCGTTTACCGCCTCGAATCGAGTAGCCTTAATAATAACAATACAGTAAAATCTGTACGTTTTGAATATTTCCCGAAATACCGATATTTTACGACGTGTTTATTAATGTTATCACACTGATTTCTTCTCTAAACACGGACAATAAATTATTATAATTCATCTAATAAAATAACTACTATGGTTAAATTGTATTTACGAGTGTTTAAATAGTGTGAAAGCCAACGTTGATCCAAGCCAGACAAATTGCGACAACTGAAATGCCCATACGCAGCTCGGTATCTATATTACCAATCTCAGTGCAACTGGGTATTGACCAGTAAGAGAAAACCTCATTGTAATTAACTGTAAACACCAGAATTATTTGCATAAAGCAATGAAAGCGGCCTTTTACATCCACGAACGTGAAGCGAGTGTACCACAAGGTTCCATATTAGGGCCACCGGTGGACAATTTTCTCTATATAACGCGCAATAATGGCGATTACAAATTAAATTAAACCCCGATGAATCGACCGTTGGTTTACACATTGTTGTTGCGGCCTTCAGGGGGGTATCTGCGGGCAGTCGATTGGATTTATGCGGTGACCCAGTGCTGGGGCACCCACGGATTAACAGTTAGGTGTTGTTGCGGTAGCGCCGACAAGATCACTTGTAAATTATGTCTGTAACGATTTATAGCAAATAAATTATTACTTTTGCGGTTTTATTAAATAATAATTTACAACAAAAAAATTAATCATAGTTTTATATGATGATTACAATAATCAAATTTAACCAAATTAGTCAACTTTAACTATCTTTTCTCCCTGTAACAAGCTGTAACAAGCGAAACTAATTGAAAAAATAGTGAAACAAAACCAAGTGTTTAATTAACATTCTAATTAACGAACACTGAATAAAACACTTACTATGTTTTTAACCTCTATAAGTGTTTTATTCAGTGTTCATTATGAATTACCACATAGTAACGGTCGAAACCATCATTATGATTCTAATTAACATACAAATATTTCACTACGGATTGAGTGAGAATTTAATTCATCGAAACTAATCGAGTAAATATTTAAAAAATGAGTGAACCAAACCAAGTGTTCAATCACTGGTAAATTTTCGTAAATCCTCAACTATTCAATTCTTTACCTATTAACTTTAACTTATCTCATTGATAATACATATTTTCTCTATTACATAAGATAACTCAATGCATTTTTAATAATAACAAATTAATCTTAATGATCTCCATTAATACTTTAATATCGTAAATATCCTGAGGTAAAATTTTTATTTAAACATCTCCATCGATTTAAATCAATAAAAATTCATCTATGAAAAAAAAAACTGTATTAAAATCTTCATGCCAACACATCCCACGATCTTATTTCATTTTTATTACCGAACCGTTATGTATTTTATATCATTTGACCATTCCCAACGTTAAACGCTCCAATTTTCTAAATTTATATATCGCCGGTGATATCAAGATGTGTTAAAAATAAAAATGCGACGGTTTGAATATTTATGATTTTGATGAGGGATCGGCCTGATTTTCGAAATTATAATTCGATTTGCGTTTAATAGCTTTTTGATGAGATTAATTAGGAGTGGAGAATCGGCGAGATTATAAAATTCGACGGCAAATTGAATAATCAATTTCGCACGGAATTTGTGATTATGCAAATGCTAGTGAATGTTAATTAATAAATTGTTCCTAATTGAATTACATAAATGGATGGCTTGAAAATGCATGGAGCAATTTTGGTCACTTAAATATCAACCTGCTTAGAAATTACTAGAAAGTGTTGGGGATTTGTATTTCTTCAGTTTTAAACAAACTTAATTTAATTCGTGATTTTTACATACGAATAATTTTGATATTCGTATAGTAATTTTGATCACTTAAGTGTTAGCATGTGCAGAATTTTATACTCTATAAAAAAAATTAATGAATTTTTTGTTACAATCATCAAAAAGTGTTAATTTTTTTGTTTCTTTTGTTTTCAACACAATTAATGTAATTTTTATTTTCAGAAGTGAATAATTTTTAAATGCGTAGAGAAATTTTGATCACTTAAGTGTTAATATGTGTAGAAATTTATACATTTTAAGAAATGTTAAAGACATTTTGGTTAAATTTACCAGAAAATGTTGAAAATATGCTTTCACCTGTTTTCAACAAAAGTAATGTATTTTTTCATTTTCAGAAGTCAGTAGTTTTTAAATAGTTGGTGCAATTTTGGTCACTTAAATATTAATATACGCAGAAATTAGTACTCTTTAAGAAACCTAAGTGTACTTTTTGTAAGAATCACCAGAAAGTGTTAAAAACTGCGTTCTTTTGTTTGTTAACAAAATGTATGTATTTTTTTATTTTCAAGAGTGAATAATTTTTAATTTCGTAAAGCAATTTTGAATACTTAAGTGTTCTCATATGCAAAAAATAATACTTTATAAGCAACGGAAAGAATTTTTTGTTTAAATCACCAGAAAGTGTTAAAAATCTGCTTTCTTTTGTTTTTAACCAAATTAATCTAATTTTTAATTTCCTCAAGTGAATTATTTTTAAATGCATGAAGCAATTGAGGTTACTTAACATGTAAGATATGCAGAAATTAATACACTTTAAGAAATGTTATCGAAAATTACGTTAAAATTACCAGAAAGTGTTAAAAATCTGCTTTCATTTGTTTTCATCAAAATTAATGTATTTTTTGATTTTCAGAAGTCAATAGTTTTTAAATGGGTGATGCAATTTTGATCACTTAAGTGGTAAAATGTGCACAAATTAATACTCTTTAAGAAATATAAATTTAGCTTAGAATTAGAATCACCAGAAAGTGATTAATTTGTTTTCAACAAAATTAATATACTTTATGATTTTTAGAAGTGAATAGTTTTTAAATGGATGGTGCAATTTTGGTCACTTAAGTATTAAAATGTGTAGAAATTAATACTCTTCAAGAAACCTAAATTTATCTTTTGTAAGAATCGCCTAAAAATGGTGAAAACTGCTTTCTTTTGTTTGTTAACAAAATGTTTGTAATTTTTTATTTTCAATAGTGAATAATTTTTAATTTCGTAGAGCAATTTTTAATACTTAAGTATTGGCATGTGTAGAAAATAATACTTTTTAAGCAACGTAAAGAAGTTTTTGTCAAGATAACCAGAAAGTGTTAAAAATCTGTTTTTTTTTTGTTTTTAACCAAATTAATGTGATTTTTAGTTTTCTGAAGTGAATTATTTTTAAATGCATGAAGCAATTTTGATCACATAAAATATAAGATATTCAAAAATTAATACACTTCAAGGAGTATAATTGAAAATTAAGTTAAAATGATCAAAAAATGTTGAAAATCTGCTTTCATTTGTATTCAACAAAATTAATGAATTTTTTGATTTTCGGAAGTCAATAATTTTTAAATGGTTTGTGAAATTTTGGTCAATTCCATGTTGAAATGTGCAAAAATTAATATTCTTTAAGATGTATAACTTTAGCTTACAGTTAGAATCACTAGAAAGTGTTAAAAACTATTTTTTGTTTATAACCAAATTTATGCAATTTTTTATTTTCAATAGTGAATAATTTTCAATTTCGTAGAGCATTTTTTAATACTTAACTTCTATAATGTGTAGAAAAAACTACTTTTTAAGCAACGTAAAGAAGTTTTAATCAAAATCACCTAAAAGTATTAATAAACATGCTTTCTTTTGTTTTTAACAAAATTATTATGATTTTTAATTTTCTGAAGTGAATTATTTTTAAATGCGTGGAGTAATTCTGGTCACTTAAGTAGTAACATGTGCCGAAATTAATATACATTAAGAAATGTAATTGAAGATTTAGATAAAATTACCAGAAAGTCTTAAAAGTTTGTTTGATTTTGGTTTTAACAAAAATAATATAATTTTTGATTTTCAAAAGTGAATAACTTTTAAATGCGTAAAGCAAATTTGTTCACTTAATTGTTAAAATATGCAGAAATTAATACTCTTCAGGGAACAAAAATGCAGTTTTAGTTAGAATTATTAGAAAGTGATAAAAATCTGCTATCATTTGCTTTTAACAAATACATTAATTTTAAAATTTTCAGAAGTTAATAATTTTTAAATGGATAATACAATTTTGATCACTTAAGTGTTAATATGTGCAGAAATTAATACTCTATCAGAAACCTAAATGTAGTTTTTGTTAGAATAACCACAAAGTATTAAAAAACTGTTTTCTTTTGTTTCCTAAAAAATTGATATAATTTATATATTTTTTAATTTTCAATAGTGAATAATTTTTAATTTCGTAGAGTAATTTTGGTTACTTAAGTGCTAACATATGCAGAATTTAATACTTGTTAAGACACTTAAAAGAAGTTTTTGTTAAAATCACCAGAAAGTATTAAAAATCAGTTTTCTTTTGTTCATAACAAAATCAATATAATTTTTAATTTTCATAAATGAATAACTTTTAACTGCGTGAAGCAATTTTAATGTTCTACATGCTAATATATTCACAAAGTAATCCTTTTTAAGAAAAGTGAATATAGTTTTTGTTAAAATTAACAAAAAGTGCTAAAAATCTGCTTTATTCTGTTGTTTCGCAAAATTAATGTAATTTTTAATTTCATAAATACATAATTTTTAACTGAGTGAAAAAATTTTGGACACTTAACATGTAAGGTGTGTAGAAATTAATACACTTTAAGAAACATAATTAAAAGTTTGGTTGAAATGATTAGGTGTTAAAAATGTGAATTCATTTGTTTTCAACCAAATTAATGTATTTTTTAATTTTCAAAAGTGAATAGTTTTTGAATGGGTGATGTAATTTTAGTCACTTAAGAGTTAACATGTGTAAAAATCAATACTCTTAAAGAAACCTAAATGTAATTTTTGTTAAAATCACCAGGAAGTATTAAAAAACTGCTTTCTTTTGTTCATAACAAAATTAATATAATTTTCGATTTTCATAAATGAATTACTTTTAACTGCGCGGAGCAATTTTAATCTCTTAAGTGCTAACATGTTTACAAAATAATCCTTTTTAAGAAAAGTCAATATGGTTTTTATTAAAATTAACAGAAAGTGCTAAAAATTTGCTTTCTTTTGTTGTTTCGCAAAATTAATGTAATTTTTAAATTTCATACGTAAATAATTTTTAACTGCGTGAAGCAATTTTGATCACTGAAGTGATAAAATATGCAGAAATTAATACTCTTTAGGAAATTCTTATGTAAGTTTTTGTTAAAAATACTGGAAAGTGTTAAAAGTCTGCTTTGTTTTGTTTTTTTACAAAAATAATGTAATTTTACATTTTCTCACGTGAATTATTTCTAAATGCTTAGAGTAATTTTGATCATTTAAAGATTAGTATGTCCAGAAATTAATACTCTTTTTGAAATGTAAGAACGTTTTTGTTAAAATCACCAGAAAGTATTAAAAATCTGTTGTCTTTTGTTTTTAACAGAATTAATGTAATGTTTGATTTTCCAGTAAATAGTTTTTTTAATACATAGAGCAATTTTGATCACTTAAGTGTTGGCATATGAAAATGTTAATGCTGTTTAAGAAAAGATAAATTAAGTTTTGTTTAAAATCATCAGAAAGTTTTAAAAATCTGATTTCTTTTGTTTTTGGTAAAATTAATATAATTTTCAGAAGTGACTTATTTTTAAATGCACAGAGCAATTTAGATTATTTAAGTGTTAAAATATGCAGAAATTAATACTGATTAAGAAACGTGAATGTAAGTTTTGTTATAATCACCATAAAGTGTTAAAAACCTGCTGTTTTGTTTTTACCAGAATTTACATAATTTTTAAATTTTAGAATTGAATAATTTTTATCTGCGTGGAGCAATTTTGGTTACTATAGTGGTAACACGTAGAAAAATTAACACTCTTTAAGAAACGTTAATATTATTTTTGTTAGAATCACCAAAAAGGCTTAAAATTATGTTTTTTTTCTATTTCCAACAAAATTTGAGTCAACTTCAAATTTTGGAAGTAAATCATTTTTAAATGTGTGAAACAATTTTGATAATTTATATGTTAGAGTATGTAGTAATATGTACTCTTTAAGAAAAGTAAATCAAGTTTTTGTTAAGATATGCAGAAAGTGTTAAAAATCTGATCTCTTTGATTATTTACCAAATGTAATGTTATTTTTAATTTTCAAAAGTGAATAATTTTTAAATGCGTAGAGCAATTTTGATCATTTAAGTGTTATCATGTGCAGAAATTAATATTTTTTGAGAAACGTAAATGAATTTTAGGTTAAAATCACCAGAAAGTGTAAAAAATTGGTTTTGTTTTGTTTATAACAAAACATAACGCAATTGTTGATTTTCAGATGTGAATTATTTCAAAATGCGCAGAGCAATTTTGATCATTTAAGTGTTAAAATATGCAGAAATTAATTATTTTCAAGACACGTTAATCTAATTTTTGTTAAAATTACGAAAAAGTCTTAAAAATGTAAGTATTTGATTTCTTCTATTTTTAACAAAATTAAAGTGGTTTTCTAATTCCAGAAGTAAATAATTCTTAAATGTGTAAAACAATTTTGATAATTTAAGTGTTAGAGCATGTAGTAATTTATACTCTTAAGAAGGAGTCAATAAAACCTTTGTTGAGATGTCCAGAAAGTGTTAGAAAGCTGATCACTTTGATTTTTACCAAAAGTAATGTTATTTTTAATTTTCAAAAGTGAATAGTTTTTAAGTGCGTAAAGCTATTTTAATCATTTATGTGTTAAAATGTGCAGAAATTAATTATCTTTAACAAATGATAAACTAAATTTTGTTAAAATCTCCAGGAAGTTTTTAAAATCTGTTTTTTCTTTCGTTAAATTAAATTAAAATCTGATTTCTTTTGTTTTCACCAAAATTAATATAATTTTTAATTTTCAGATGTGAATTATTTTTATATGCGTGGAGCAATTTTGATCATTTAAGTGTTATCATGTGCAGAAATTAATAGTTTTTGAGAAACTTAAATGAAGTTTAGGCTAAAATCATCAAAAAGTGTAAAAAGTTGGTTTTGTTTTGTTTTCAACAAAAAATAACGCAATTTTTTAGTTTCAGAAGTGAATTATTTTGAAATGCGTAGAGCAATTTTAATAATTTTAGTGTTAAAATGAGCAGAAATGAATACTCTTTAAGAAACCCTAATCTATTTTTTGGTTAAATCACCAAAATGTTTTTATAATCTGCTTTATTCTATTTAGAACCAAATTAATGTCGTTTTTAAATTTCAGAAGTAAATAATTTTTAAATGTGTGGAGAAATTTTGATAATTTAAGTGTTAAAATGTATATAAATTTATACTATTTAGAAAAGTTAATAAATTTTTTGTTCAGATATCTAAAAAGTGTTAAAATCTGATTTCTTTTATTTTTACCAAAATTTATATTATTTTTAATTTTTAGATGTGAATAATTTTTAAATGTGTAGAGTAATTTTAATCATTTAAGTGTTAAAATGTGCAAAAATTAATACTGATTAAGAAACGTAAATGAAGTTTTTGTTAAAATCATCAGGAAGTGTTAAAAATCTGCTCTTTTGTTTTTACCAGAATTAACGTAATTTTTAATTTTGAAAAGTGAATAATTTTTAAATACATGGAGCACCTTTGATCATTTGAGTGTTACCATGTGAAGAAAATACTATTTTTTAAGGAACCTAAATGGTATTTCAATTGAATCATCTATAAAGTGTTAAAAACCTGCCTTCTTTTGTTTTCAATAAAACTAATGTAATTTGTAACTTTTAGAAGTGAATAACTTTTAATTGCGTGGAGCAATTTTGATTGTTTAAATACTAGTTTATGTAGAAATTCATACTCTTTAAGAAATATAAATGCAGCTTTCGCTAAAACCACCAATAAGTGTTAAACATTGAAAATACTTTAGTTTTAAACATAATTATTATAATTTTTATATTTAACAAGTAAATAATTTTATAATGCGTTGATGCATTTTAATTAAATAAATAAGGAAATATGTAGAAATTAATACCCTTTAAAAAATGTAGATGCAGCTTTTGCTAAAACCACCAATAAGTGTCAAAAAATGAAAATACTTTGGTTTTGAACGTAATTATTATAATTTTTATTCATTAAAACGTGAATAATTTTATAAGACGTTGATGAATTTTATTCAAATAGATATCAAAAGGTGCACAACTTAATAATCTTTGAGAAATATAAATACAGCTTTTGCTAAATTCAACAGAAAAACTTTACAGTCTGTATTTCTTGGTGATTTGAATGAGTGGTTTGTCGCGTGATCGTGTTTGAAATTAGAAACCTGAGAAAGTAGCTTAAGGATAGTAATAAAATTTCTTAACCGTTAGATTTGACAAGTTTAAAAAAATCAATATTTAATAATTTGAGCCTTAAAAAAATCCACCAACAGCCTCTATAAAAATTTGATATCAAAATTTTAGTCTGTAGGTTATTTTATTAATCCTAACCAAATTTACTTCTCTAGAATATTTCAAGAATATTATTCTTATAATATTAATGTGATTCAGTAATTCTACAATAAAATTATAATCTCTGCTTAAAAATTATAAATGATATACAGTCAAATAAATAACTTAAAAACTAAGAGAATGCGTTCGAAATGAACGAATAAATTATTTCTTCTTAATAGGCTATTATAAACTAAACGTAAAATTAAGGACAAGTAGAAAAATATTGCACATAGTTTACGAAAAATAAAAATATTGCACATAAATTACAGTTGTGTCCGTTTAAAAAATATTAAATATAAGTGTTAAAAACGGACGGATATGATCACAAAATTGTTAACTTTAATTAACGCTTGTTATTTTTAGACGATTTTCTTTTGCATTACAATACGTAAATAAAATTATTATTAAAACAGGATTATGTAATTTTATTTATACAGCTTAATTAAATCATTCATAAAGTGCTGTGATAAAAACATTTAGAAACTTTCTTCAATAATTAAATATTGAAGAAAGGTTCTAAGTGTTTTTATCAAAGTGATTATAATAATAATAATAATAATAATAATTTATTCACGGGTAACCCCGTTTACAATAATTAATTATCTTCAAGTAACTCAGTCAACCCAATTCATAAATTAAACTATTAAAAATTTATGAATCAATGAATCAATTAGAGTATTTTATATAGAAATTTGTTGTTGAGTTACGTGAAGATATAATTAAAACTTGATTAAAACACTAACACTCAATTAATTGTGAAGAAAGTGTTAGTGTTTTAATCAAGTTTTAGAGTATTTTATAATAAAATTTTAAGGATTTACCTTTTAAAATTGCAGGATTATTATTTTTGTAATTTTAAATTAGCCTAAAAATCTGTAGTTTGATTATTTTGTAAAGGTACCATCAGAAATAACGATTGTAAAAATTACATAAATGTTAAAAACTTTTTATTTGTAGCAGATTTAAGCCAAAAATGTGTGGATTTTTAATAAAATATAATTGGTTGATTAAATTTTTAATAAAATAAGCTATTATAAAGTTGGTGGCAATTGTTTTTTCTTCAATTTCGAACTAGCAAATCTTTTAGTAGGTTCATGGTTTTGTCCGCTGCTTAAGATTGACATTTTCGGGGTTTATGAGTGAAAAACCTACGATTTGATTATAGGATATTAAAAGTAGATATATTTCAAATAAATATAGCCTATGTAGTGATGATGGCAATTGTTTTATTTTTATTTTAAAACTATTAAATCACCTATAATGTTCACAGTTTTGTCTACAATTTAAAATGTATATTTTCAAGAAATTAATGCTTAAAATCTATAGTTAAATTGTTAAATACAATAAATACATGAATTTTGAATAGATTTGGCCAACATTGCAATGATGGCATTTGTTTTTTCATATAATTTTGAACTATTAAATCGTCTTTAATGTTTACAGTTTTTCCCACTATTTAAGATGGATATTTTAAAGTAAATGAAACGAGAAAAATATATTTGGATTACATGATATAATAAATAAATATATTTAGAATAAATCGAGCCGGTATGAAGGTGATGGCAATTGTTTTTTATTTAAATTTTGAATTACTAAATCGTCTAGAATGTATAAAATTTTGTCAGCGATTTTAGGTGGAAATTTTCAGGATATTTAAGCCAAAATTTTATTATTTGTATACAGGATATAATAAATAAATACACGATGAATAAATCTAGCCATCAGAGCGATGATGGCAATTGTTTTTTTTAAGTTTAGAGCTATTAAATCATCCAAGACATTTATAATTTTGTCTATTCTTTAAGGTGAATAGTTTCAAGAAGTTCAAGCCAAAAAAACTGAAGTTTGATTGTTGGATATAATAAATAAATCAATTTTATATAAACAAAGCTAATGTAGGGATAATGGCAATTGTTTTCTTTTGAATTTGAAACAATTAAATCATCTAGAATATTCACAGTTTAGATTTCTGTTTATGACAGATATTTTTAGGATATTTAAATAAAAAATTGTAGTTCAATATTTCGGATATAATAAATAAATAATTTTGAATAAATTTACCTATTGTAGAGATTGTGGCAATTGTTTTTTTTAAATTTGAAACTACTAAATCATCAAGAATATTCACACTTTTATCTACTGTTTAAGTTAGATATTTTCAATACATTCAAGCCAAAAGACTGTAGTTTGATTATTGGATATAATTAATCAATCATTTTTGAATAAATGTAGCGAGTATAGGGTTGATGGCAATTGTTTTTTATTCAAGATTGAAACTATTAAATCTTATAAAACGTTCATAGTTTTTCTCCAGTGTTTAAGATAGATTTTTTTGGATCTTCAAGCAAAAAACTAACTGTAGTTTGGTTTTATGATACAATAAATATTTTTTTAAGTAAAATTAGTCAATATAAATGTGATAGCAATTGTTTTTCACTTTTAAAATTTCGGAAATTGAAGAAAAAATAATCTGCATTTATATTATAGTTTCGATAATGCATTTTAAACGATAAATCCTCGATTTTCTTGTATTATCAATGTATTACTTTAAATCGTGAAGAAAATATGATATTTTAGCCATTATTCCTTGATAAGCAATTAAAAACTGTATCGATGATAAATTATTTAGGTATAGTAATGCAAAAAATACGTCACTTATAAAAAATAGTACTTATCTAATCCCTCAGTAGTTGATGTAAAGCCGCGATGTACGTCTGCGCCATCTGCAACGTTTCGAACTTGGACAGCTTCCTGTCGTTCCCCATGGAGGGTATGTGATCCCTCAAACGATCAAACGCATCGTTTAGACTGTTCATCCTCCTCCTCTCCCTTGCATTGGCCGCCAATCTCCTCTTCTTCATCACATCCACCTGCGGGACGCCCTGCGCGCCCTTCTTCACCTCCTTCTTGTGCTTCCCGTCACAAGACGATTTATAGTAAGCGTCGTGCTGATAACCGCCAACACCACCACCACCACCACCGACCGACTGCTGCTTGTACTTGCTGTAATCGTACTTGTTGTAAACATTATTGTTCTCCCCATAATACGACTGTCTCGACCAACTCTCCTGGGGTTTGCTGTAACAGTTGGGTATGTACGGTTGCGAAGACATTCCAGTTTCGGAATTTCCCGGACTCGATAACGTAAAGGTGTACGAGCTCTCGGGGCTTGAGACACGTGGTGAAAGGTAACCATCCGAAGATCCCTCGTTTTTCATTGGAATGTACTCGTTTTGGTTGAGGAACATGCTTCTCTTAAATTAACACTATTCAGGTACTGTCGTCGTGGTCGTTCAGCTCTCATCGTCACCGTTTAACCCAAAAATGCGAACGGACATTTCGCGAAATTAATCGGAACACACGAGAACGCGCGCGCCTCGCCGCCTTTCTTCTTCGCCTTCTTCCTCTTCGACGTGTTCGTCTCTAATAAACCTACATAACCGGCGTTTTTTTTCTTATTTTCCCGCGAGTAACAAGCGAAATCTCTTCATGTTATTTACTGAATCGCACGCGTGCGTATATATATATGTATATATTTTTTTTGTCGTCGCCGTTGATTGTTATTTCTTCGCTGGGCGAGATGCTGAGGCCTACTGAAGATGGCCAGCGTGTGCTGAATGTTAAATCCAGAGGAGGAAGAAGTGGTAGCTGGTTGTAGCCGCCGCGATCTTCGCCACTGCCACTGTCAATGTGCTCCGGCTCACCGCCGCGGACGGTTTTTGGTGGTGACGTGCGGATTTCTTCGTTTCTTCGAGAGCGCGAAACCGAAATCTGGTCCGGCGCTCAATTAGTTCCCAGAGACATTCCATCAATCAATGTTGTTATCGTTTACATTCGGGCATGGGAATACGTTCACTTTCGATCAAATTTATGCGACACGTCGGTCCGTTTAATCCGATAACAAGAATATTGTCAAATTTTTTGAAATAATCATTGTGGGAATTTGTTCACACGTCAATTATGCTAAATTCGTTTTTTGTTTACATAAGTGACAATTTGTATTATGTTATATAATACTAATTATACAGAATTTATGTATATCTGACATATCAAAAAATTAATGATATGACGTAGTTGTAGATAAAATGGCAACATGGTAAATTCAAATTATAGGAAATAAAATTTGTAAATGAAAATTTGTTAAAATGCATTGAACGAGGAATTGCTTTCAAAATCACTTAATCTATTTAGAATAATAATAATAAAAGACTTTCCTATAATTTTAGTTTACAGCGTTGCCATTTTATCCACAAATACGTTACATCATCTGTAAACTAAAATTATAGGAAATTAAATTTGCGAATGAAAATTTGTAAAAAAATGCAACGAGCAAGGAATTGGTTTTAAAATCACTGAATATACTCAGATTTGATGTATTTTTGACTTATCGTAAAACTACTGATCTGACATAGTTGTAGATAAAATGGCAACAGTGTAACCTCAAATTATTGGAAATAAAATTTGCAAATGAAAATTTGTAAAAATTGCACAGAGCGAGGAATTGGTTCCGAATCACTGAATCTACTCAGAACTAATGTATTTTTGACCCATCAAAAAAACTGGTGATGTGGCGTAGTTGTGAATAAAATGGCAACGCTGTAAACTCAAATTATAGGAAATAAAATTTTCGAATGAAAAATTGAAATTAAAAAAAAAATGCACCGAGTGAGGAATTGGTTTCAAAATCACTAAATCTACTCAGAATTGATGTATGTTTGTCATATCAAAAAACTAATTATGTAACGTAGTTGTGGATAAAATGGCAACAGTGCAAACTCAAATTATAGAAAATAAAATTTGCGTATGGAAATTATAAATTTTGTAAAAATTGCACAGAGCAAGGAATTGGTTTCATAATCAGTGAATCTACTCAGAAATGATGTATTTTTGACATATCAAAAAACTGATGATGACATATTTGTGGATAAGATGGCAACATTGTAAATTCAAATTATAGAAAATAAAATTTGCGAATGAAAATTTAAAAAATTGTAAAAAATGCACCAAGGGAGGAATTGGTACCAAAATCACTGAATCTACATAGAATTGGTATATTTTTGACATATTAGAGAACTAATGATGTGACGTAGTTGTAGGTAAAATGGCAACGGTGCAAACTCAATTTATAGGAAATGAAATTGCGAATGAAAATTTGAAAATTTGTAGAGCGCACCAAGTGAGAAATTAATTTCAAACTCAATGAATCTACTTAGAATTGATGTAATTTTGACATAACATAAAACTAATGATGTGACTTAGTTGTAGTTGAAATGGCAACACTGCAAACTCAAATTAAAGAAAATAAAATTCGTGAATAAATATTTGAAAATTAGTAAATAATACACCGAATGAAGAATATGTTTCAAAATCACTGAATCTACTCAGAATTGATGTATTTTTGGTACAAAAAACTAATATGTCGTAGTTGTGGATAAAATGGCAACGGTGTAAACTCAATTTATAGGAAATAAAATTGCGAATGAAAATTTGTAATTAATGCACCGATCGGTGAATTGGTTTCAAAATCACCTAATCTATTCAAAATTGATGTAGTTTTGATATACCATAACACTAATAATGTAACGTAGTTATGTTTAAAAATGGCAACGCTGTAAATTCAAATTATGGGAAATAAAATTCGTGATTGAATATTTGAAAATTTATAAAAAATATACCGAACGAGGAATTTATTTCAAAATCACTGAATCTACTCAGAATTAATGTATTTTTGACATATCATAAAACTACTGATGTAACATAGTTGTAGATAAAATGGCAACCATGTAAACTCAAATTACAGGAAATAAACTTTGCGAATAGAAATTTGAAAATTTGTAAAAATTGCACAGAGCGAGGAATTGGTTCCAAAATCACGGAATCTACTCAGAATTGATGTAATTTTGACATATCTACAAACTAATGATGTGATAAAATGGCAAGACTGTAAACTCCAATTATAGGAAATAAAATTTGTCAATGAAAATTTGAAAATTTGTAAAAAATGCACCGAGCGAGCAATTGTTTCCAAAATCACTCAATCTACTCAAAATAATTGTATTTTTGATATATCAAAACATTAACGATGTGTCGCAGTTGTGGATAAAATGGCAACACTGTCAACTTAAATTATAGAAAATAAAATTCGCGATTGAAAATTTAAAAATTTGTAAAAAATGCACCGAGCGAGGAATTGGTTTCGAAATCACAGAATCTACTTATAATTAATCTATTTTTGACATATCAAGAAACTAATAATGTTACGTAGTTGTAAATACAATGGCAACGCTTTAAACTCATAGAAAGGAAATATAATTTCCGAATGAAACTTTGAAAATTTGTAAAAAGTGCACCCAACGAGGAATTGGTTTCAAATTCACTGAATATACTCAGAATCGATGTATTTGTGACATAACAAGAAACTAATGTTGTGTCGTAGAAGTAGATAAAATGGCAACACTGTAAACTCAAATTATAGGAAATAAAAATTTCGAATGAAAATTTTAAGAAGTTTTAAAAAATACACCGAGCGAGTAATTGTTTCCAAAATCACTGAATCTGTTCATGATGTATTTTTTGACATATCGAAAAACTGATGATGTTACGTACTTCTAGATAAAATGGAAATGCTGTAAACTTTAAAAATTTATAAGAAATAAAATTCCGATTGGAAATTTTAAAATTTCGAAAAAAAAGCACCGAGCCAGGAATTGTTGCCAAGATCACTAAATCTACTTAAAATTGATGTTTTTTTGACATATCCAAAAATGAGTAATGTAACGTAGTTGTAGATAAAATGGCAGCACTGTAAACTCAAATTAAGGAAATAAAATTTGCGAATGAAAATTGGAAAACTTTTAAAAAAATGCGCTGAGCGAATTTGTTTTAAAATCACTAAATCTACTCAGAATTGATGTGTTTTTTACATATCAGAAAATTAAATAATAAAATGGCAACACTGTAAACTCAAACTATAGAAAATAAAATTTGGGAATGAAAATTTGAAAATTTGTAAAACGTGCACCCAGCGAGAAATTGGTTTTAAATTCACTGAATCTACTTAATATTGATGTAATTTTGACATATAATAAAACTAATGATGTGACGAAATTGTAGTTAAAATGGCAACACTGCAAACTCAAATTAAAGGAAATAAAATTCGTGAATAAATAATTGAAAATTTGTAAAAAAATACACCGAATGAGAAATATGTTTCAAAATCACTGAATCTACTTAGAATTGATGTATTTTTGACATATCGAAAAACTGATGATGTAATATAGTTCTAGATAAAATGGCAATGGTGTAAACTCAATTTATAAGAAATAAAATTGCGAATGGTAATTTTAAAATATCGAAAAAAAAGTACCGAGCGAGGAATTGTTGCCAAAATCACCAAATCTACTTAAAATTGATGTATTTTTGACATATCCAAAAATTAGTAATGTAACGTAGTTGTGGATAAAATGGCAGCACTGTAATCTCAAATTAAAGAAATAAAATTTGCGAATGAAAATTGGAAAACTTTTAAAAAAATGCACCAAGCGACGAATTGGTTTTAAAATGACTGAATCTACTCAGAATTGATGTATTTTTTTACACATTAGAAAACTAATGTTGTGATCTAGTTATGGATAAAATGGCAACACTGTAAACTCAAATTATTAAAAAAAAATTGGGGAATAAAAATTTGAAAATTTTTAATTAATACAACGAGCAAGTAATTACTTCTAAAATCAGAATTGATGTATTTTTGACATATCAAAAAACTAATGATGTAACGTAGTCGTAGATCAAATGGCAACACTGTAAACTCAAATTATAGGAAATAAAATTTGCGAATAAAAATTTGAAAATTTTTCATTGATACACCGAGCAAGGAATTGGTTTAAAAATCACTGAATCAATTCAGACATAAAGAAGTTATTGATAAAATGGCAACGCTGTAAAGCCAAATTATAAGAAATAAAATTTACGGATGAAAACTTGAAAATTTGTAAAAAATGCAGCAAGCAAGGAATTGGTTCCAAAATCACTGTATCTACTTAGATTTAATGTATTTTTAACAAAAACTAATGTGACGTAGTTGTGGTTAAAATGGCAACACTGTAAACTCAAAATGAGGAAGTAAAATTGGCGAATAAAAATTTGTTGATTTGTAAAAAATGCACCGAGCGAAGAATTTGCTTCAAAATCACTCACTCTACTCAAAATTAATGTATTTTTGGCATATAAAAACACTGATGATGTGTCGTAGTTGTGGATAAAATTTCAACGCTGTAAAATCAAATTATAGGAAATAAAATTTGCGAATGAAAATTTGAAAATTTATAAAAAATGCACCGAGCAAGGAATTGGTTCAAAAAACACTGAATCCACCAAGAATTGATGTATTTTTGACATATTAATCATGTGACATAGTTGTACATAAAATGGCAACACTGTAAACTCATAGGATATAAAATTTCCGAATGAATTTTTGAAAATTTGTAAATAATGCACCGAGCGAGGAGTTGGTTCAAAATAACTGAATCTACTTATAATTGATGTATTTTTGATATATCAAAAAACTAATGATGTAACATAGTAGTAGATAAAATGGCAATCCTGTAAACTCAAATTATAGGAAATAAAATTTGCGAATGAAAATTTGAAAATTTGTAAAAAAATGTAACGAGCGAAGAATTCATTCTAAAATCACTGAGTCTACTCAGAATTGATGTATTTTTGAAATATCGAAAAACTAGTAATGTAACGTAGTTGTGGATAAAATGGCAACACTGTAAACTCAAATTATAGGAAATAAAATTTGCACCGAGCGAGGAATCGGTTTAAAAATCATTGAATCTACTCAGAATTGATGTATTTTTGATATATCATAAAACTAATGATGTATCGTAGTCGTGGATAAAATGGCAACACTGTAAACTCAAACACAATGTTATAAAGAAAAAAATGTAGGTGAGAAAAAGTTTTGAAAATTCAGTAACGATTTTTTCAATTAAATATAAATTTAGCAGAACCCTTGCTTATGTTTAACGGTTGGATTGTGGGATAGAGGCCACCCACCCACCCTACATATTTTTTTTAACTTCATGCACTGTTACTGGTTTGTTTTTTTCTACACACAATCAAACTGACATTGAATGTCGATAAGAAATTTAAAAAAAACAGTGTTTTAGTTTATGTTTTAAAAATATATGAAGGGTGGGTGGGTGGTCACTATCTTACCCTCCAATATCATCATCATAAGCAAAAATTTATTTTGAAGTAAATACAGGAAATTGGAAAGGCTTGTTTATTGTGTAACGATATTATTATTTAATTATTAATTCATTCAAATCCTTGCTTATTATTCACTGATTGGATTATTATAGCAAAGAGGGCTATACTACATATAAATTGTTGTGTTGTTTTAAGACATAAATTTGAATCAACTTAATTTATTTGATAAATTCTTTATTTATAAAAAATACATTTATAAAAATTACAATTAGGCTCATAATTTTTAGTATTAGTAAAATCATCATATTTTTTTAGAATCATTCGAATCTTTAGAATGTTTAGAATTCTATAATATTATTTTAAAATCATTTAAAATTGTTATTTTAATTATCTAAGTATTTTGCCCCAATTCTATAATATTAATTTTTTAAAATACTTTTGTAAGTTTATAGTTTTTAAATTGTTTAAAAATTTATGTTGAAGATAATTTAGAAAATTGAGAATGCTCAATATGTTTAAAAAAATATAATCTTTAAAATTGGAAATTTTTTAAAGCCTTAGAATCTAGTTTTTTTAAATCTTTTTATTATTTAAAATCGTTAAAATTTTTAGAAATTTTAGAATCTTTTTCTTGAGAAACTTTAAAATCATGAGAAACTATAGAATCTTTATTATTTTTAGAATATTTAAAATCTTTGGAATCTTTAGAATTTTCAGAATTGTAAAATATTATATTAAAATCAATTTAGAAATATTTGGAAACTTCAAAATTTTCAGAATCTTAAGAATTTTTGGAATCATTAGACTCTTTAGAGTTTTTACAATTGTCAGAATCTCGGCAAACTTTAGAATTTTAAAATCTCTAGAACAGCATAGTTGAGAGAGTTTCATATTTATTGTTGAACATGTCGCAGTATTCAAGAATAAATATGAAACCCACTCAAATTGTATTCTTTTATTCTAATTTATTATGGAGTTTCATTATGTATCTGCCTTATCAATTCAATACTCTACAAAATCTCTAGAAACTTTAAAATTCTTAGAATCTTTTGAAATTTTTTTTCAAAATCTTTAGAATTGCGAAATATTGTATTAAAATCTATTTGGAATTATGTACAAACTTCAGAATTTTAGACTCCTTTGAATCTTTGGAATCCTTAGAATCGTTAAAATTTTTAGAATTATAAAATACTATATTAAAATCAATCAAAACTGCTTTGATTATAGAATTATTTAGCGTAAATTTTATAATATTAATTTGTTCAAATTTGAATTTAAACTTTTGAATTCCTTTTAGGTTAAAAATTATTGATAAAGTTTTAATTACTCAATATCTTCAAAAATTTATAGACTTTTTTGTTTGATTTCTGCGAGATACGTGAAGATGAACTTCATTAATTTATAAAGCACAAATAGTCTTTCTTCACAAATTTTATTCAAATTCACAGATATATATTGCGGACATTAGAAACTTTAGAAAAAAATGTATTAACTTTGAAATTCTAATCATTTTTTCTATAACGACGGATAGATTTTATTATTTTAAAATTCTAAGAATCCTTGTAATATTTAATATTTTCAGTATATTCACAATCATTAGAATATTTAAAATGATATTTAAAAATTCTTTAGAATATTTTAATATATTTAAAATCTTTACAATAATTAGAATTTTTACGATTGTTAGTACCTTTGGAAAATGTTCAAGCTTTAAAACCATTTGAATTTTGAAAATTTTAAAGGTTTTGAAAGATTAAATTAATTAAAGAATGTTTTCAAGAATCTCAAATTCTTAGTATCAAAGTAACTAAAAGTTTTCTTTAAATATTTGTAAGTTATAAGAATTTTTAAATTTTGTTTTGTTTTATTTTCTTCATTTCTTTAATTTCAAAATCCTTAGATGTTGTAAACTGTTCGTACTTTTAGAATTTTAACAATCTTTAAAATCCTTAGGAAATAAAATTCGTGAATGGAAATTTGAAAATTTGTAAGAAATACAACGAATGAGGAATATGTTTCAAAATCACTAAATCTACTTAGAATTGATGTATTTTTGACATATCGAAAAACTGATGATGTTACATAGTTCTAAATAAAATGGCAATGCTGTAAACTCAATTTATAAGAAATAAAATTGCCAATGAATATTTTAAAATTTCGAAAAAAAAACACCGAGCGAGGAATTGTTGCCAAAATCACCAAATCCACTTAAAATTGATGTATTTTTGGCATATCCAAAAATTAGTAATGTAACGTAGTTGTGGATAAAATGGCGGCACTGTAAACTAAAATTAAGGAAATAAAATTTGCGAATGAAAATTGGAAAACTTTTAAAAAAATGCACCGAGCGAGAAATTGATTCCAAAATCACTTAATCTACTCAGAATTGATGTATTTTTTACATAACAAAAAACTAATGATGTGACCTAGTTATAGATAGAATGGCAACACTGTAAACTCAAATTACAAAAAATAAAATTTTCGAATGAAAATATGAAAATTTGTAAAAAATGCACCGAGCGAGGAATTTGTTTCAAAATCACTGAATCTGCTCAGAATTGATACATTTTTGACATATCAAAAAACTAATGATATGACGTAGTTATGGATAAAATGACAACACTGTAAACTCAAAATAAGGAAATGAAAATTTGGAACTTTGTAAAAAAATGCGCCGAACGAGGAATCGGTTCCAAAATCACTGAATCTACTTAGAGATGATGTATTTTTAATATATGGGAAAACTAGTGATGTAACGTATCTGTCGATAAAATGGCAACACTGTGAACTTAATTTATACGAAATAAAATTGCGAATTAAAATTTTAAAATTTGTAAAAAATGCACCGAGCGAGGAATTTGTTTCAAAATCACTCAATCTACCTAAAATTAATGTATATTTGCCATATCAAAACACTGATGATGTGTCATAGTTGTGGATAAAATGGCAACACTGTAAACTCAAATTATAGGAAATAAAATTTGCGAATGAAAATTTCTCAAAAACGAACTGAGCGACGAATTGATTTCAAAATCACTGAATCTACTCAGAACTGATGTATTTTTGACATATCAAAAAACTAATGATGTGACGTAGTTATAGATAAAATGACAACACTGTAAACTCAAACTATAGGAAATAAAATTTTCGATTGAAAATTTGTAAAAAATGCATCAAGTGAGGAATTGCTTTCAAAATCACTGAATCTACTCAGAATTGATATATTTTTGATATATCAAAAAACGAATGTCGTAGTTATGGATGTAATGGCAATACTGTAAATTCAATTTATAATAAATAAAATTTGCGAGTGAAACTTTTTAAAAAAATGCACCGAGTGAGGAACTGGTTTCAAAATCTCTGAATGTATTTAGAATTTATATATTTTTGACGAAACAAAAAGCTATTATTGTGACGTTGTTGTGGATAACTTGGCAACATTGTAAACTCAAATTATAAAAAAAAATTGGGGAATAAAAATTTGAAAATTTTTAATTAATGCAACGAGCAAGTAATTTCTTCTAAAATCAGTGAATCTACTTAGAACTGATTTATTTTTGACATATCAAAAAACTAATGATGTAACGTAGTCGTAGATCAAATGGCAACACTGTAAACTCAAATTATAGGAAATAAAATTTGCGAATAAAAATTTGAAAATTTTTCATTGATACACCGAGCAAGGAATTGGTTCAAAAATCACTGAATCAATTCAGACATATAGAAGTTATTGATAAAAAGGCAACGCTGTAAAGACAAATTATAAGAAATAAAATTTTCGAATGAAAATTTAAGAATTTGTAAAAAATGCACCACGCAAGGAATTGGTTCCGAAATCACTGAATCTACTTACAATTAATGTGTTTTTAACAAAAACTAATGTGATGTAGTTGTGGTTAAAATGGCAACACTGTAAACTCAAATTGAGGAAATAAAATTTGCGAATGAAAATTTGTTGATTTGTAAAAAATGCACCGAGCGAAGAATTTGCTTCAAAAACTCAAAATGAATGTATTTTTGACATATAAAAACACTGATGATGTGTCGTAGTTGTGAATAAAATGGCAACGCTGTAAAGTCAAATTATAGGAAATAAAATTTGCCAATGAAAATTTGTGAAAAATGCACCGAGCGACGAATTGGTTTCAAAATCACTGAATCTACTTAGAATTGATGTATTTTTTACATACCAGAAAACAAATAATGTGACGTAGTTATGGATAAAATTGCAACACTGTAAACTCAAACTATTGGAAATAAAATTTCCGAATGAACATTTGAGAATTTAAAAAAAAATGCACCGCGCGAGGAATTGGTTCCAAAATTACTTAATATACTCATTGTTGATGTATTTTTGACATATTAGAAAACTAATGATGTGTCGCAGTTGCAGATAAACTGGCAACACTCTAAACTCAAATTATAGGAAATAAAATTTGCGAATGAAAGTTTAAAAATTTGTAAAAAATGCACCGAGCGAGGAATTGGTTTCAAAATCTCTGAGTCTGCTCAGAATTGATGTATTTTTAACCTAATAAAAAACTAATTATGTATCGTAGGTGTGTATAAAATGGCAACTCTGTAAACTCAAGTTACAGAAAATAAATATTTACGAATGAAAATTTGAAAATTTGTAAAAAACACACCGAGCGAAGAATTGATTTCAAAATCACTGAATCTACTTAGAATTGATGTATTTTTGACATATTGGATTATAGCATAGAGGCCACCCACCCACCCTACATATATATTTTTGTGTTGGTTTAAGAAATAAATTTGAATTAACTGAATTTAATTGATAAATTCTTTATTTATACAAAATACATTTCTAAAAATTACAATTACAACAGAAATAATTACTTATGAATTAATAATCAAAATTAAGATTATTCTGGGAAAATATATACATGCCGGGTGGATAACTGTTAATGTCAATCAAACCGAAATCGTTGATGTATATTTAAATTTTACTTCATGCAGTTTAGCTTGTTTTTCCACCAAAATATACAAAAGGAGATATAAATTGTAGTAATTGACCTAAAATAGATTTTTGGGTATGTTAAAAATGTATATGCAGGATGGATGGGTGTTTACTATCATTCATAACTTTATCAAGTTCAAAGTCCATCTTAAAAATTAAATTCCAAAACTAAAAAAACAAATAGTTTTGATAATATTTAAAAAAAAAATTATAAATGGGACAAATTCCTAGATAATTTTAAATAGTTGAAATTATGGTTTAGATGTATTTTTTGTTACTTTACGCACTATTTAATATTTGTTATCAAGCAAAGTTACACTTTCTTTGCTACACACTTGTTTCAAATGTATTTGTTTTCAAGCAATAGAAATAAGTGTTGTAGATCTTAATCTGATGGAATTGTTAATAATGTTGTATTTTCAAGTTGGCTTCTGTTTCATCAATTTTTTGCTTCCTTTTCTGTAGCTTTTTTTGAAATTCACTTTCCTATTAAAATTGATTTTTAGTCAGTTTCTTGTATAATTCTTATCAGTTCAATTATTGTAGAATACTCGGTTGATGTTTCCGAAATTAAAGGGTGGGATAGTGGCCACCCACCCACCCTACATATTTTTTAAGATTTTAACTGAAATTTAGGATTTAATATAATATTTTCAGGACGTCAACAGGATTGTTGATCTTGTTTTTCTTTGGTAACGAATCGAGGAGAGTGATGATGGTAAATCAGAATATGTAGGATGGGTGGGTGGCCATTATACCATCCTCTAATTCATGAAACTATACGTGAATATCAGGAAATGTTTAAATAACTGATATCGCCTTTTTTAGATCATATTTTTGCGTACGTGCACAGTTCAATCGTTCACATCGACTTTACAATGTCAGTCTCTTGTAGATTTTAGCTTGATAGAACTGTTAACACTGTCGTGTCTTGAAGTGAACTTTTATTTCACCAAATGTTTTGCTTCCTTTTCTGCAGCTTCGTGAGATGAAAACATTTATTTTTTAAGTGACTTCCTTAATTGTTTCAAGAGCTATTAAGCTTAATTTGCCAGTTTTTTGTAGATCTTAGTTTGGTATAATTATTAGCACTATTGTGTCTTGAAATTAACTTTTGTTTCACTAAAGATTTTACTTCCTTTTCTGCAGCTTCTTGAGGTAAAAACATTTTTATGAAAGTGACTTAATTAATTGTTTCAGAAGATATTAAACTTATTTCTTTGGCAGTTTCTTGTAGGTCTTAGTTGCATAGAATTGTTAACACTGTTATGCCTTAAGGTGAACTTGTGTTTTGCCAATTTTTTGCTTCCTTTTCTGTAGCTTCTTGAGGTGACAACATTTTTTGAAATTTACTTTGCTATTAAAATTGATTTTTAATCAGTTTCTTGAATAGTTCTCATCATTACAATTATTATAGAATACTTGGTTGATGTTTCCGAAAGTTGAGGGTGAGATAGTGGCCACCAACCCACCATATATATTTAAAAAAAAAATTAACTCAAAGATAGGGTGAAGGAGAAGACTGACAGGTTAGAGTGGAAGAACATTCTTGTAGAATGTTTCAGCTTGCTAACGAAATTATTTGTGTGGATTTGTTTACTTTTTATGTATTTCGAATTATATTTATAAATGTGATAAAGTACTAATAAATAAATACAATATTTTCAGCACATCAACCGGATTGTTGATGTTTTTCTTTGGTAACGCATCGAGGAGAGTGATATATGTAGGGTGGGTGGGTGGCCACTATCCCACCTTCCAATTCCTGAAACTATACGCTGATATCAGGAAATGTTTGAATAACTGATTTCGCCTTTTTTCAATCATAATTTTGCGTACGTGCACAATCCAATTGTTTGATAGAAATGTTAACAGTGTCATGAAAATTTGTAAAAAGTGCACCAATCAAGGAATTGGTTCCAAAATCACTGAATTTATTCAGAATTGATGTATTTTTGAGATAACAAATGTAACGTAGTTCTAGATAAAATGGCAACACTGTAAACTCAAATTAAATATGTGATTTTTAAAGCAATGACCGTAGTACACGTATTTAAGTCTCTTTCGCCATGAACGAAATTTATGTTTGACGCAAGAGGGAATAAATCGAGCGGACCGTGTTTAGCGTCCAATAAATCACCGTTTTTCTGCGTTTATAGAGTCATCCAAGAGTAGCGAATTGTCACTTAATTGCCGTCCATAAATACCAGAATATCTCAACCGGAAATATATAATAACCATCATACAAATTCACTATATATATATTCTAGTAAAAGACTTAATGGTAATAGTAATTGTAGTCTTTTACACTGGATATTTATTCGATGTGTAATTTAAAGCATAAACATTTGATCTAATATTTTAATAGGAGTTTAGTTGTAGTAACAAAATTTTAAACACTTGGTGTTTTATTATGGAAAGTGTCAAATTCGTCAATTCAAAATTTTATTTTTTTTTATTAAATAAAATTGGATCTTACAAATTCAACAGCTTCAATCTGATCGAAGTTTAATGCTGATTAATACTTTTTATCGCACCCGGTCTCATCACGACGAATTCCCGACGAAAATATCGGAGATTCTTCCAGCTTGTCGGACACGACTGGTGAGAGGCGTCATTAATTTTCGAGATAATCCCGGAATCCCACGGGTGATGAATTCGCGTTTTGTGATGTAGTGTGTTATTTGTGAGGAATTTAATAAGGGGCATCAATCAATTGGTCGGCCGGATTCGACGCGATGGTGACTTTCCGATTGGCCATTAATCATCCCGTGGCCGCCGTTCGGTTCCGAGATTTTATCGATCCGATAAAAAGGAAAACATTTTCGAAAACGACCAATTTCACCAATTTTTTCAACAGTATAAAAAGTTTGTAGAATGATTAGGGATCATTATTTGTAGAATTAATTATTGAGAAGTGTAAAAATTCTAAAAAATTTATGCAGAAGTGTCTAAATCCTAAAATCTTTAAGGAAAATGTAATAATATTGACTAACATTATTTGTTTAATTCAGATAATTGAGAAAAATCTGTTTAAAAAATTTCCAAGGGAAATTTTTGAAAAACCTCAAAAGATGAGATAATGTTGAAGAGTTAGTATACATTTAATTTTCGTTTTCATTAAGAAGTTTAATTCTTATACCCAAAAATATTACTCCTACAATATAATTAACACGTGAAATCAGTAATCGACAGCTCTAGTTTTTTTTTCTTCGTTTTTAATAATTATAATTACAAAATCTAGCTCAGCAATCCATTAACCTCGCGACACCGACATTTTCTCCGATGCCACACCACCAAAAATAAAGCCAAATTCATAAATATTCATCCGCACGAAATGATTTACGATTAATTTGCTTTCGGATTTTTCCGAGACTGCCCCAAGAAGAACGGTCATTTGCATTCCGTAGCGCTGACGGCTGAATCGAAGAATATATATATTTTATATGTATATACACATATATATATATATATATATATAAAAGAGAAAAAAAAAACTGGTGTATCTGGAGCAATCCTACTTTGGGTAACAGTTACTTCCATCGGTAATTTATCGATACTTGGTCGAGACCGTTTAAGTGAATGTCATTGGTCACGCACGCGTTCGCGTCACCGTCGATTTGCCAAAGGTGATAATCGCCTTGAGGTGATTATCGATGGAGGAAGAAAAGAGGAAAATAGTGAGTTTTCTTTTCCTCGATCGGTAATCGACGTTATTATAGGGAAATGAAACGATCGGCTGGATTCGATTCTACGATCATTAGTCGCAGTGAAAGGCTTTATTTTACGATTGGGATTTGTTTTACATTCGAGATTATTGTTATTACTTATTTATGACGTTTATATACGGAAATATTACTCAAATTGAATTAATAATCTAAGAATAAACTTATACAAAATGGTTAAATATAAAAAAGTACATCATGCAAATTAAAACTAAAGCTCTTGAAGATGGTGAAAGTAATCCTAACAACGAGTACATGAGAAACATTTAAGGAAACACATCCAACAAAAAAAGTCTTGATTAGATAAAGGATTTTAAAATAATATTATTTATACGAAACTTAATTTCCTCTCTGAATCATTAGCAACATTTTTTTCGTAAGGGTATTTATTCCACAAACGCTTTCATCAACAGTGTGGTTGTTACCATTGGAATTAACACATACATTAAAAGTTTTATATATGTAAACAGCCTCTAATCCACCCTGCAATCACTTAAACCTACGCGAGGATTTTAATGTGTTAATAATTACAAACAACAAGCGTTCAAATCATACAATTTTTAAACTTATTTTTTACCGAAATTATGTAAATAATCACCACCGATTTTAACGTATTTCGTTATGGTCGGTTGTTCCCTTTATAGCCATCTCCTCTCATCAGATAAATTGTTGGAAACGTGTAAACCACGAGTCGGCCCAAAAAAATTACAAGGTGTAGGTAATTGGGTGAGAAATGCTGTTCGCGTCTTAATTAGAAACGTAAATAATTAATGGCAACCGAAATGGACTCCTAAATTACGTCAATTCGAATTACAAACAAAATTTATTTTTATCTTTCAACTCTCCGAATTATCAAACAATAAAAAATCTGAGTTGAATTTTTCAGATTAATGTATTTATTTATATCACACAAACCCAACAGACATCACGTCTAATTAGAGGTTTTACATTACAAACAACAAAGTATAACCGGTGTAGAAAAACTTAAACTAAACTATTATTATATATTATCAAATATTAAAATAACAGAGCGATAATTTTTCTGCAAACAGTTGCATTTAAGTCCAATTGAAAAGAGTTATTTGTACTATTTAAAATTTTTATTTCTTAAATAATTTTCTCACTTATAACATTATAAAACAAAAGGTAAAAATTAATAAACACTTGGTTTGTTTCACTGAAACACCTATTATTAAATATAGGATGAAATAAAACACTATTTTCTATGGTTTTTTACCACTGTATATTAATGATTTTTACATTAATAAATTATACCCAAACACCGCTAAAATGGAAGAAGGGGTCCACGATTATATATATATATATATAAATTATCTACGACTATAGTTTAGATTTTTTCAAGTCATTATCCTATTATTAAATTTCTAAGCCCCATAATAAAAAATCATTACTTCACAAAAAATTCCTAACGTAATTACAACTTTATTCTCAAAGTATAACAATATAAATAAAAATAATATAAATATATATAGTTGAATTTATTTTTTGTTCAACGTTTCTTTGTGCTTTATTATATTTGAATAAAGATATTATTATTATATAACATACAATAAATTAGTTTTAAACGTATATTTTTTTTCCTATTATTAACAATTTAATTTTGTTGGTGTACATTTACTAATAATAACGTTTAAATGAAGAATTTATCAAGTAGCACGATCAAGCTTTCGTTTCTTAATTTCTTCATGTAGCTCGTGTGTACATAAACTTGTCGACACCAATATGTATTTATTTATGTGAAGTGAAAATTCTTCATGCTGCTTTTGTATTTAAGAGAGAAAAAAAGCTCTGAACCTACAACCTCTAGGCTTTTATTACCTGTCCGGAGGTTAGGAGTTGAGTTCAAATCTCACCTCGACTCCTTATAATTGCGGACGTTTACTAACGTTTAAACGCCTTTATTCGCACTAAATTACTTCTAAGTAGTTGTTAGACGTGTACAGGACAACTTAATGTGTAATTGTTGTTACATAGACATTAATTTGAGTTATATTGTAATCAACTGTAGTTTTTAACAAATAAAATTGTTTTTTATTCAATTGTTTATTTATTTAAAACATTTTCAATTGTTTCTATTGTAAAATTACTATATTAACGATTTTGAACAGTATCTTCTTTCTTAACCACTTTTTTTTTCTTAGTAGAGTTTAATTGTATTATTTTTTTCTTGTAAAGTTTAAACTATTTCTAAGCAAATTTTCTAACTGTTTTTAATAAACAAATTTCAATTGATTTTTACTGCTGGTTTTTGTTAAATTTCAACTGTTGAGTTAATTAATTTAAATCTTATTTAATTTGTTTAATTTATTTACATTTTTTGTTCCTAAATTTATTTCTTATTTTGTTATAATTGTTTTATGTGAATTTTTTTATTACAAATAATTTTTAAACATAAATTTCAAGTATTTTCAATCAAATATTTTTTGTATAAAGGTTTTACTTGTAATCTAATGATTTTTTATCATATTTTTTTGCTGTTATTTAAAGAATGTTAATTGGTTTTTTTTTTAATGAAAGGTGAGTTTTACTCTTCATTATAATAAAATTTCAATTGATTTCATCTTGTAGTGTGCAAACTCTTTAGCATTCTTTCAATTGTTTTAAGTAAGTTTTAAATTATTTGTTAAGTATTAACCTTTACACTTTTTATAACGTATTTCAAGCAAATTGAGCAGTTGGTTGCAGCTTTTAGTTAGTTTCAGTAGATTAAAAAATTAAAAAAATACAAAAATTTCCATTGCTTTTTTTAAAAAAAAACCGTTTGATCTTTCTTTTCGAAAGTATTAAAATTTCATTTGTTTTTTTTAATGCATACACGTTTCTTTTAAATTTATTTCTCTAAGCAATTTTCTAGGGTTTGCTTATAATTTCACTAGTTTCTTATTACAAAATTTAAATCATTTTCAAAATATTTCTAAACTGTTTTTTTATATTTATCAATAATTATAAGAAAAATTTAATCTTTTTTCTTTCTCTTAAATCAAGTTTTTATTGTTTCCTGCTAACATATTTTTTTTTCAATTTAATGTCTTGTGAGTAAATCTCAAAAAAAGTAGTTTAAGTTTTCTAAAAGAAAATTTATTTAATTAATTTCAAATTTCTAAAAGCAGATGCAACTTTAAATTAAAACATCTTTTTTACAAAAATAAAATTCCAAGAGTAAAACATTCAAAATAACAATTCTACTAATATTTACACATTTAAAAATACAGAAATTCAAATTCAAGTTGAAAAGTATTTATTAACACAGGATATATACATATATTGTGGTTGTATCTTTTACGAGATAAAATCCTTAAATTATTACACAAAACGAGAGAAAAAAAAAAATATAAATTCAAAAATTCAAGCTGTATTATCCTCTCCCTTACTTCATTTTTCTCTATAATTCCTCTCCTTCTTCTTCACTTTCTGTATTCTCTTCTATCTTCCTCCATTTTCCCTTTTGCTTCTTTATTGATTTTCTCTCTCTTCTCATTTTCTCTTTTTTTACTCTTTTCTTTTTTCTCTCTTCCCATCCTGCAATCTCTTCTCTCATCATTCTTTCTCTCAAAGATTCAAAAATTTAAAATTTTTTGAATTTCTATTCTCTTCTTTATTCTCTCGCTTCCTCTATTCTTACTTATTTGTCTTCAATCTCCTCTTTCTCCTCTCCTATCTTGCTTTCTTCTCTCGTTACTCTCTCATTTTTTACACCTCTTCTTTCGTTTCTCTATTCTCTGCCCATAACTGTTCTTACAAAAATTTCAAACTTTCTAGTTTATTGAATTTAAAATTTGTTTTTTTCAAATATTAATCGTTTTTTAGGAAATTAATTTAAATTAAAAATTCAAAAATTTAAATATTCTCCGTCATAGCTTTTCTTTCCTCTACAATTTCTTCTTTTTCATATCACGATACTTCTCTCTTCTCTTCTTAATCTCCTATCTGTTCCTTAAAATATTAATTTTTATTACTATCTTTCCTTCTCTATCTCTCTCATTTTATCTTACTTCTTTCTCTCTCTATATTATCTTTTCTTTTCTCTCTCTCTCCCTTTTCTTACTTTTTTATCACCAACCTGATCTATTTTTGCTCTCTCTTTCTACTAGATTGTCTCTGCATGCTTTATATTCTCTCTGTTTTCTTCACTTTCTCTTTTTTCTCTTCTACCCTCTCACCTCTCTCACCTACATTTCTTCTCTCACTCCTGCTCTGTCCGTATTCTTTGAAGTGTTTTTTCAAGAATTTAAAAAAATATATAAAAATCAATTTTTTTAATTTTCAAATCTTTAAATGTTCAAATGTTAAAATTTTTAAATATTCAAAACTTCTAATTTAAAAAAATATAAAACTCGCAAATGACGACAATTAGAAAATAACAAATTGTTTAAAAGTTCATTCACTCTTCTCTCTCCATATATAATTTCTGTAAAATTTTATTAGAAGAAGTACAAGTACTTCTTTTTTCTCTCTTCTGTCTTCCTTCTCTTTTCTCTCTTCCCTCCTTCTCTCTTCTTTGGAAGCTCTTTATAAACTTTCTTTTATTTCTCCTCTGTCAACTTGCTTTCTTTTCTTGCTACTCCGCTACCTCCCTATCATATGTCTGTATTGAATGAAGAATTTAAAAAAAGAGAAAATTTAAAAAAATAAATAAAATTTTCAAACATTCCAAAATTTCAAATTCTCAAATTGCAAAAGTCAATTTAAACATTAATTACATTAATATTTAAATAAGTAATATATAAAAAAATTCAAAATTCAAAAAATTCGCTCTTATTTCTTCTTTCCAATTTTTCTTTCTCTCCATTTTATTTCTACTTTTATCTTCTTCTTCTTCTCATTTTCTACCTCGTTCCTCATTCTTCTTTTTTTTCTTTTCTCTCTCTGTAATCTCTCTCTCTCTCTCTCTGTTCTTTTTTCTCTATTTTTATTCTTCTTTCTCTCTTGTCTCTTCTCTCACTTTCCACCAAGCTCTTTTCTGTTTCTTCTTTTTTTCTCGCTTCTCTCTCTGTTCTCTTCATATCCTCCATTTCCTCTCTTTCCTTTCTTTCCACGTATTCCTCTAACTAGTCTTTAAAGAATTTAATACTTCAAATTATCAAATATTAAAATTTTTAAATATTCAAATATTCAAGTATTTAAATATTCAGAAATCCAAAATTTAAAAACTCAAAATTTCAAAAATTTTAAAAACCTTAAGAATTCAAAATTTTTATGGGAATTGAAACATTTTTTTCAAATCTTTCAATACTTTGTTGTAAACGGTCAACTAATAATAGAAATAATAGTTTCTTATTCCTTAAAGAAACAGTTTTTTTAGTATTTTTTTATTTGTTGTACTTTTGCTTACATTTTCACTATTTTAAAGTTTTTAACTGTACTTGTAATACATATATAAATTGTTTTTGAATAATTTTTTTGAATAAATTTTTATTTATCTTTTGGATGATTGAGTTACTTGAAGATAATAATAACTTTGATTAAAACACTTAGAACCTCTTTTTTAATCAAAATTTTTATTTGTTTGAAGTGAATTGTACGCTTTTTTAGATTTGTTTGTTTGTTAAATGTCAATTATTTTTAAGAAACGTTTTTGAGCGTTGTTTCTTAATATATTTCAATTGTCTTTTAGATGCTTTATATTCAGCTAATAAAATTAATTAAATGGATTTTAAATTATTATTTTTAGATTTTTTCAGTCGTTTTCACAGATTAAATTTTTGTAAATTATCAACAATTTTAAGCAAATTGTTTTTAGTTGTTTTTTAAGTTATATTTCATCTGTTAAAAATTAATTATATTTAGGTGATTTTTATTTTTTTTTTAAGAAAATTGCTGCTTTTGTAAAATGTTAACTAAATTTTAAATATTCAATTGTATTTAGTTGTTTTCTTAAGTTATATTTCAACTGTTTAAAATTAATTAAATGAAATTTGAATTGTCCTTTAAAAAAATCCCAACAGTTTTTACAGATTACTATTCAATTTCATTTTGGTAAATTTTCAACAATTTCAGGCAAATTAAATTTTTCGTGGCAGAAAGACCATGGGTCGATAGCCGTGAAGAAAATCAAATACAATTGTTATAATACTATGTAACAAATAATAAATAAAGATGTTTGTCTCTCTTAAATTTTTCAGAAAGTTTTCAAATAACAAAATTTCAATCGTTTTTTGTGCAACAATTCAATTGTTTTTTGCAAAAATTCAATTGTATATTTTGCAAAAATTAAATTGCTTTTCTTTCAAAAATTCAATTTTTTTTTTTAAATTTCAATTGTTTCTTGCAATAATTCAAATGTTTTTTTCTTAAAAATTTAATTGTTTTTTTAAAGTTTAATCGTTGCCCAACATTTAAAAAAAATTTTTTTGTTTTGAATTGTTTTCCTAAAGTTTTGTTTTTGATAAATCGCCTTAAAATAATTTAAAAAAGTTTAGAAAATGTTTTTCTTCTAAAAAAAATACTAATTTTAAGAATAGTTATCATTAACAAATTTCAATTGTTTTTTGTTGTTTTACTTCACTCTACTATGTATCGATTATCCATTTTTAATTCGAGTATTCAATTATTTTCTGTTGAGACATACAATTGTTTTGAATCTTTTTTTAAACTATTATTCCAGGGTACTCTTGACCTACCACAACAATCGATGCAATGACCTTTCGTACTCCTGACCTATCTTAATAGTCTACGCGTTAGGCTAGGTCAAGAGTACGAGTACGTAAGTTTGAGCGTACAACAATATAAATAATTGAATTTGAATTTATTATATCTACGAAAAAAATTCTGACAAACTACAAAAATCTAGAAGAAAGAGAAAATCGTGCTAAAAAATATAAAAACTAAAAAAAAAGCATAAATCTTGAGAATTTTAATAAATTTTCTCAATTCAATAGAAAGTTTCTCGAAGATGCTCGAATAACAAAAGAAAAATTGATTTAAATTTTCGATCAGTCTAATCAAAAATGATCGAGAAAACTAAAAGAAAAGTTTGTGGAGAATTCTAAAATTACCGAACAGTATTTTCTCAATTTAAAACGAAGTTTCCTGAAAATCAATCTTCGAATAATAGAACAACAAATGCGAGGAAGTTAATATGAATATGTAGGGTAATTCTAATCAGCTCAACAAAAAAATGATTGAGAAAACTAAAAGAAAAGTTGGTGGAGAATTCTAAAACCACCGAAGAATATTTTCTAAACTTATAAGAAAGTTTCCTGAAAATCTTTGAATATAACAGAAGAAAAAATTCCAGGAAGTTAATATAAATATGTAAGGTGGCCTCTAACTCACCCTTCAACTTATAAAACATAAACGTAAATTTTATTAACAAATAATTACACAAATTGTTGATTGCAATATTATTTTATTCCAATTCCAAATTCTGCAAAGCAAAAATTTCCATAAATTCTAGAACCCTTAAAAAAACAACAGATTCCAGAAAGCTAGAAGAAAGTTTTAAAATTTGGAAGAGAAAGATTTACGAAGAATAGAAGAAATATAGAAAATAAGTTTTTAATACTAAAAGAGAGGTATTTTAAAGGATTTAAGATCTAGAATTTAAGGACAATTTCTCAGTTTGGATTTTTTTTTGAAAATTCTGGAATAATGGAATAAGAAAAACTGCTGGAATATTTTAAAGAGTTAAAACGGGAATTCTAGAATTTTCCATAAAAATGTCAATAAATTCTAGAATTAAAGAACAATTTCTCAGTTTAGAATTTTCCTTTTTTGAAAAATTTTTGAATAATGGAAGAAAACCTGCTGATATTCTAACCAGCTAAAACGAAAAATAATAGAGAATTCTAGAAATTTTGGGGAAAAAATGCTGATATATTC
Source organism: Ontholestes murinus (assembly GCA_963969525.1). NCBI lineage: Eukaryota > Metazoa > Arthropoda > Insecta > Coleoptera > Staphylinidae > Ontholestes > Ontholestes murinus. The sequence continues at coordinate 3,080,393 of OZ018391.1, forward strand.
TAGAAACGGTTAAAAAGTATTTAAGAAAATTTTGAGGAAATGTGTAAATCTATATACTAATGTCAGGAAAATTTTTAAAACGTAAAGCAAGAAAAGGTTCTTTCAAAAAATTCTAGAAAGTTCAAAAAATCTAGAGGAAAGTTCTTATAATTAGGGAAAGAAAGTGATGCAAAATTTACAAAGAATGGAAGAAAATTAAGTTCTAAAGATCTAAAATAAAAGTTTCTGAAAAATTCAAAAGGTTTTCTCGTTTTATTGGGTAATGATGATGGAAAAACTACCGAAAAATTATAAGCAGTTAAAACAATGAAGAAGAGAATTCTGGGAAAAAATTTTAGAAACATTTAAAAAGAAAATTTTGAGGAAATGGATACATTTTTATACTAATGTATAAATTTATTTTTATTTTTAAAATATAAAGCAATAAATTCTCAAAAATTCCAGAAATCTAGAGGAAAATTCTTATAATTAGGAAAAGAAAGTGATGGAAAATTTACAAAGAATGCAAGGAAATGTTTGAATATTCTAAGTATTTAAAAGAAAAGTTTCTGAAGAATTCAAGATCTTGGATTGAAGAAAATTGTTTTTTTATGGAAAATTCTTGAAAAAAATTGCAGCTAAAACAGGTAATCATAGAGTGTTCTAGAATTATGATAAGAAAATGTTGAAACATATATTATAATATTCAAGAAAATTTTGAACACATGAAGTAGACTTCAGTCGCTAACTGATTTCTTTTATTCCCCTTTCTTTCAATGATTTTTTTCATTTTTTTTTTTCATTAAAGATTTTCTCATTTACCTCGTGGTGAAACATTGTTTTTTACCTTTGTAATTAATTACCTATTATAATTAAAGTAAAAATACTTTACGTTTGTTTCACTAAATTTTATACATTGGCTCAACTAGTTTCGCTTTTTACAGCATTTTCAAAAGTAAAAAGTCATTTACTGCTGTAAAAAGCGAAACTAGTCGATTTTTTTCATTGTTTACAATATACTGGTTATTTTTTTAAATTTACGAGGAATTAAAGAAAATGTTTGAAAGTTCTAAATATTTAAAAGAAAAGTTTCTGAAGAATTTAAGATTTAAGAATTGACGAAAATGCTCTCAGTTTTTTATGGAAAATTCTTGAACAATGAAAAAAATTTGCTGAAAAATTCTAAGCAGCTAAAACAAGAAATCATAGAGAATTCTAGAATTATGAAAAAAAAAATGTTGATAAATTCTAGAAACATTTAAAATAATTTTCAAGAATTTTTTTTAGCCAGTGGATAAATCTATATACTAACTTCAGGAATATTCTAAAGACATAAATCAAGAAAAGAATCTTTAAAAAAAAATATAAAAAACTGCAGAAATCTAGACGAAAATAGAGTAAATAATAGAAATTTGTGAAGAATTAAAGAATAATGCTGTCTAAAAGTTAAAATAAATTCGATAGTTTCTGAAGGATTTTTGAATAATAAAAAAAATGTTATAAAATTCCGTTCAACTAAAACTAGAAATGGTGGAGAAATCTAAAGAAAAATTTGCTGGAGAATTCTAAAACCACCGAAAGAAGAAAGTTTTTTGGAAAATCCTTGATTAATAGAAGAAAAAATAATGGGAAGTTAATATAAATATGTAGGGTGGATAGGTGTCTTCTAATTTACCTTTCAACTTACAAAACATAAATGTGGATTTCATTAAGTAATTATTACACGAACTGTTGATAATTCAGTAGAAAAATCATGCAATTTGAATTACAAATTCTGAAGTCGTTCTTGTTTATGATTTCAGGTTTGAAGGTGTAATAGAAGACACCCACCCACCATACATATATTTTTTATCTTACGTTACAATTACAACAAACATAACCTAAAGTAACCTAATATAACCTAGCATAACTTAATATATAACAAATTATGTTTGGTTTAGGTAATAATTATTTTATCCAACATACTCCAAAAGATTCTAATATTATATATAATAATAATCGACAAAAATTTTAATCGTATTCACAAAATATGTATTCTTCCATTCTCACCTTCTATTCTTCTGTGATCAATTGCTCCATGAAGACTTTCTTAATGACGAGGTTTCAATTAAATTACATTTAGTTTGTTTTACAATTTTTCTCTATTTACTCCACTAATTTCGCTTTTTAAGACATTATCAAGAGTAAATAGAATATATAAGTATAAAAATCGAAACTAGTTGAGTAAATAGAGAAAATTGTGAAAAAAAACAAGTGTAATATAATTTAAACATTTCAGTAATAGTTTTTAAATGTTTCACCAAGTGATTAATGAGAATGTCATTTAAAATATATGTTTGGTTATATGAGGTTATGTTAAATTAGGTTTTGTTAGGTTAGGTGAAAAATAAAAGAACGAAAATACACACACACACATACACTACACGCGAACCGCACTCTCTTCAGGTAATCTAGTGTCCGTGTTTCAACCACTCGTCGTAATTTGCATAGCGAATCCTCTCATCCAATTAACAATTTTCTCGAGGCTCGCTTCCACGCGCACCGTCCCGAAGTGGTCTCGAACCCGTACATGGCAACCGACAATTATCCGAACGGCTCGCGACATAATTACACAAATTTCGACTCTATATTAGCCATTAAACGTCCAATTATCCCGCACTCGATGATTAATAACGTCCATTACTGAATTAATCCCGCTCGTAAACTTAGCACTACTTTATTAGTTCGAATTAAACGTGCACCAGTCATTAACCGTCATAATTACTGATTACCATTGCTGATCAACAATTTTCTTGTATTTGCAGTAATATTTATTAGTGAGTTAGGATGAGGGAAATTGATTTGATTAGTTATGTGATGATTGCGGTAATTAATAAATAAAACATTTACAATCTTATTTTAATTAGACTATTCTAAGTGTTTTAATCAAAGTTAATTAGACTAATTCGAATCTTCCTCCTGATTAAGCCATCAGACTTCAGTCGCCCATCTGATTTCTTTTATTTTCAATGATTTTTTCATTTTTTTTACAACATACTAGTTATTTTTTGTCCATTTACGTGTAATCACTACGTAATTGAATTAAGCAAACGAGTCACTAGTCGACGACAGTAAAACCTCGGCATGGCGAAAAAATGCCGTCCGATGGTAATTGATGATCTGCTCGGACTTAAAAACGCGATCGAGATTTTCCAAACGAGGCGTGCGTACGTACGTACAAGAAGTTTTGCGTAAACAAACGGTGAATGCATTCGGGGAAGCACTTAAGCGGTGGAAATATGTGCCCGTGCACGTCTTGAGGCCATTGCCGGCTCCGTAAATCGCCTCGCCTCGACATTTGAGGGACGGGCGGCGAAAACACTGTAATTCTTCGGCGCATGAGGAATAGATTTTTGCATCTCTTCGTCGTCATCATCGACGAGCCGACGAGATGACGGAGTGGAGCGGAGAGGACCTCAACTCGAAACAGATTGTCTCTGGGCATTCCTGGAATTCGCCACGAAGGTCCCACGGTAATTATCATTATGTAACACATGGTCGTCGGCCAACCGCACAATGGGAATTCCTCCTGATCTACGTATTCTAATTCTGATCTTAATGCATTTAATAATGCGTTCGGTTTGAAGCAGACGGAAAAGAATGATCATCAACATCTTCATAGGAAGTGTCACGCTGCCAACAATCACACACTTTCTTCAGGAAGAACAATTACTTGATACGTTATCATTTGAATATCCAGATTTCTAAGACTTCAAGTCTTTAGCTGAAATAGTTAAATACACACATTCATACTTTAATCTGAATCACGTGTCCTTATATACTTATAGCTAATTGATTCAATCAAAAATGTCTTCCAATACAACCTCTGAACATTTAATTATACACTGTTAGTCAATTATTTACAAGTTATCAAGATATCAAGATTAACAAGAAGATGAAGTTATTACCTTATCCCTTTTCATCATTACTGCGACCTTAGAAAGTCTTGAGATAGAAAATATCATTGATTCCTGAGACATCTACATCGAAATATCAGAAATTGTAACATTTATCGCTTGTGAGAAGTTGAAGGTAACCTTATAGATTAGAAGGAATTTAAAAGCACTGTTTTACCAACTAGAGAAAGCTCACCATCCATTTCATGATGAAGTATAAATTAAATTGTAGGTAAATAAAAAATCACGCCAAAAATTACAACATTAATATGTGGTTTCTTTATCTTACATAGTTTTTAAACAAAAATTATTTGCTTATTTCGTATCTAGTTCTTAGTTACGCCCTTTATATATAATGTGTCTAATATTGTACCAATAATGAACACACAATATATTTTTCAATCAACTCTTTAGGTGTTGTGTATTTCTCTTTTTGGAAGTAAATCATTTTAAACAGTTTAAATCTTGTTGAAACTCTTTTCTTTATGGAAATTTTCTTGATTTTTGAACGTTCTTTTAATAAAAAATCAGCTCTACTAATTTATTAATTTAAATTATATTTTATAAACATGTTTACCTATATAACAAATCACAGCATTACTATTACTTTTATTTACAACAAATTAAGTTTTACATTGAATATTAAACGTAAACATTAAGACAAAATCAAGAATCATTAGCATAGTTCTTTAAAAAAGAGATTTTATAGCAAGTAAATATTATCTATAGGCAAATAATTAGTTTTAAAATATTCAAATTAACTTATAAATATTTATATAAACTCGTTTACAATTTATTACGAATATAAATATATCCAAGATTTAGTTACAGCGCCATCTATTACAATGCAAGAAAATACATTTGATTGATTCGTCCTAAGCAAAGAAAACTGTAAAGAATCAACAATCTTTATAGGTCTGTAAATAGTTATAAAAAGTAGATGCCAAGTTTACAACAAATAAAGTTATTGGAATAATACGCCCTGTGAAGTTTCATTGCTTAAATTTGGATAAAATCAACATTATTAACAATCAAGTTAGTGGCTCCATCTACTTTTGCAGGGCTTAACTTTATATTACTGCAAATACCTAAAATCCTGTTTTTAGTATGGATTATAAAGCTTACTACAAAATAAGTTTTCATTGGACAAATACGCCATGTGGAGTTATATATTGTTTAAATTTAGATAAAAATCCCCATTTTTAACAATCAAGTTGTTGGCTCCATCTTCTTTTTAAGTGCTTAACTTTATATTACTGCAAATACCTAAAATTCTGTTTCTCGTATGTATTTTAATACAATTCTTCGTTCCACTGTATGCAACTTAATATACAACTGTTACAATATCTTATTATTTTATAATATTTTTAGAAGTGAACATCTTAATCTTAATTCTTTGTCTATGACGAATGAAAATAAATATTGATTAAATAAATAACTTTGGAGGTTTTCATCATTTTATTGATATTTCGTGAAAAGTATAATTAATAATAAAAATGTGTTACTGCAAATACCTAAAATTCTGTTTCTCGCATGGATTATAATACAATTCTTCGTTACACTGTATGCAACTTAATATACACCGGTTACAATATCCTATATTTTTATTTTATATTTTTAGAAATAAACATCTTAATCTTAAATCTTTGTCTGTGACGAAAGACAATAAATATTGATTAATTAAATAACTTTGAAAGTTTTCATCATTTTATTGATATTTCATGAAAAATACAATCAATAATAAAAATATATTAACGTCCTTTACGTTGTAGAAAATTACTTTCGTGTTTTTCTAATTATTAGTAATATCAATGTAATAACACTTTTGTATCCTTTTTTCACACTTTAAAAATAAATAACGTTATTGTATTCTTTCTTCTCGCCCAATTTTCTAATGCTTAGATATATATTTCGACTGCAACATTATTATTTACAATGATATAGCACTCGAAATATATATCCAAGCATTGGAAAATTGAGCGCGACGAAAGGTTACAACAACGTTATTTATTTTCATTACCATTTAGACAATTACAATAACTATAATTAATATTTTTAAGAGAAATTTACAAATTGATTTAACATCCAAATTATAAGTATTACAAATTGTACTAACGTTAAATTTATTAATAACGATTTGTTTCTAATACAAACTACAGCTATTTCAATTAATAATCTTCATATAATCGATACTTGTTCTCCTACTCTCTTGATAGAACCAAATATTCAAATTTACAGAAGTACTAAAACGTTTTAACTTTGATAATGACCCGTAAGGACCGAAACTCGTGTCAGTTATCTGAAAACAAAGAAATAGAACATAACACCAATAGTTTTACTTCTCCCAATTTAATAATCTTCATATTGATAACCATAGAAAATAATCTGAAGAGATGAGCTTCTACATATTATTTCTATGGTTATCATTATGAAGATAACCATCTATTTGTGTAAAATTGAACCATATTGTCTAAAAGATTATTTTAATTATCAATGTACATCACATATTTAGAATGCAGAAATTGTTTCTTTTTTGACGTTTTTCATATTTTGTACAACATCTGTATAATATTTTGAAAATAAATGTATATTATTGTTATTATTATTATCTCTTCACATTATTTCTATGGTTATCATTATGTAGATTATCAATTGAAATACTTTTAATACAATATTAAAAATCAAATTAGCTTTTTTTATATTACTTTGGTAAATCAATAACCACTAACACATATTAAATTTTTATTATTTATAATCTTTTGTTAATCTATAAATCGTTTGTCTGTGTAAATACGATACCTTTTCACTGATTAAAACTCTTTGTTAAATTATGTGCTTTAATTTCGATAAATTGAAGTATCGATTACATCAAGAGGCTATCTTAGGAAATTTTAATTAGCGAAACGAATCCACCGCTGAGATTTACTTACGTCGTCACTCGTTAATAGTACTCTTAGCGAAATGAGTTTTAACCTGAAGCATAATAAAACACGTGGGGTGATAATTAATATTGGGCGAAATAGAAAGACCGGATCCATTAGAAATATTGCCTTTATTGATTATTTTTTGAAGTGAGATACACTGCCTAGAAAAATAATTAGATAATTGACGGTACAATAACTTGAAAGAGAAACCAATAGAATTAACAATAAGTAAAATATGATAGATGACAGATAAGCAAAAAAAATATTTCCGTTCTAAATAACCAGTTTCTGTGATAAAAAATTGTTAAAAGAAGATTTTAAAGATATTTAAAATTTTGAACAAGAATGAAGACTTTATAATTACATTTTGAAAACTGAAACGTTTTCAATTGTTAACAAGAAAGATTTAAAATATGACAGATAACAAATGACAGAAAGTAGATAATTGATGACACAGCAGATAACAGTCGTTAGTTAATAGATAACAGATGACAAGTAATAAATGACAGGTAATAGTTGTGAAATGACAGGTAATAGTTGTGAAATGACATGTAGCAAATTGCAGGTGACTGGTAATATACGACAGATAGCAGATAATATATAATAGTTAGTAGATTATAGATAACAGATGGCAAAATGAAAGATGACAGATTGTAGATCACAAATGGCAGATGACAGACAGCAAACGAGAAATGACAAATAACAGATATTAGACATTTTTGGAATTTTTTTAAATTTTGAAATACGTGGGGTTATAGATTTTTAATTATTTTAATAGATTCCAAAAGTTTAAAGTTAAACAAATTGTCTGTTATCTGTTTTCCGTTATCTGTCTTCTGTTGTGTCATCAGTTATATGTCAACTGTCGTCTGCCATTTGTAATCTGTCACCTTGTTATATACAACCTGTTATCTGTTATCTGTTAACTGTTACCTATCTCTGTTATTTATTACTTGTCATCTACTACTATTGACTGTCATTTATTTTGTCATAAAATAACTGTCATCTGTAATTTGTCATCTTGTTATTTGTCATCTGACATACATTATATATTGTCTGTAATATGCTACGTGTCATTTTACAACTGTCAATTATCAACTGTCATTTATTACTGATTATCTGTTAATTATCGACTGTCACCTGATAATTATCATCGATTTACTTTTAACTACCACAAGATACTACAAAAGAATTTTAAACGTAATTAATTTTTAAACATGTGATTTTATAATTAAAAGTATTAGTCGTTTGGTTTTGAATCAAACTTTATTTGGATTTAATTTATACCAATTTTTGACATAGACAAAATACAACTTTTATTTAATATAATGCAAGTTTTTATTTAAATAATTTAATTAATAATTCAGGCTATTATTTAATTTTTGTTTTCATTTATATTAAATGCATATGAATAAAAAATATTGAAAATGATTTTATTTTAGGTCAGTTTTGAAGTTTTTGTACTCATTTCCGAAAATAAGTAGACTTTTTGTTTGGAATTTTTCAAAATGCTTTAAGTAGTTTTTAATTTTTATTACAATTCAAGTTTAATATTAACGTATTGCTACAATTCATACACTTTAGTAGCTACCAGAATCAATTATTACCTGTTACCTATTATTATTTGTTATATGTCATAAATCTATCATTTACCATCTGGAAAATATTGACTGTCATTTTTCATCTGTCATCACCATTTGTCATATATTGTCTGTCATCTCTCATCTGACATCAGCTAGTTATCATCTGTTTCATGTCATGTGATATCCGATATTAAATGTCATCTTTGCACTGTCACCTGTCAAGTGTTTCTGTTGTATACAACCATTTTTCATTATATGAATTTAGAATATAAAAAATAAAGGGCCTTTCAAAATTAGAGCAGTTTTGAATTTAAATGATTTCATTAAGTATATCAATATAGAAAGATTTATTAAAAAAAGGAAATAAAAAACAAAATCTGCTTAAACGAATTACTTAGAAGAAACGAGGTCTGAAAAAAAGACGTGTTAATGGATGAAATATGTTACATGTTTTAAAAGTTTCAGAGATAAATGTTTAGATATTTTTGGATTTTCACATAATATAAATTATGTCAAAAATTTAAAGTAAACATAAATTGTCTTTCATTTGTTTTATGTCATCTCTTATCTGTCATCTGTTTTCTGTTTTTTTTTATCTGTCATTTGCAACCTGTGATTTGTCATCGTATCATATTGTCATCTGTCAAATGTCATCTACTAACTGTCACTTTAATAACTGTCAACTGTGATTTATTACTTGTCATCTGTTACTATCTGTCATCTGTCATTTGTCATTTGCTATCTTGTGATTTGTCATCTGTAATATTGTTATCTGTTATCTGTCATGTGTAATTTGCTACCTGTTATTTAAAAGCAAACATTTGTCACAATGACAGAATAATGTCAACAATAACTCCCAAAAAACGGACAAAATAGCATATTTGCTCGAATATATTACAAAAGAAGAATGCAGAAGCTGTCAATATGCTTTACTGGTCAGTGAATGGATGTGGGTCTGAGTGGAAGATCATTGGAAACCAGTGAACTCCGCCCGTGATTCTTGCAGTCTAAATTTATGTACGTGGTTCAATTATTTATGTATTATTTTGTAAGCAAGAAGAACAAAGTTGTAAAGAACAAAGAATAATAACTGCCAATTGTGATCTTTTACTTGTCATCTGTTACTATCGACTGTCAACTTTTATCTGATCAATTATCTGTCATCTGCCATTTGCCATCAGTCATCTGTCATCGGACATCTTATGATTTGTCATGTGTAATCTTGTAATCTGGCATCTGTTATATATTATCTATCATCTGTTATGTATTATTTGTCACCTATAATTTTCTACATGTCATTTCATAACTATTACCTGCCATCTGTTAGTATCGATTATCAACTATTGTCCGATTAATTAATTAGTGTTCGGTCTACTGGCACCTGTTGTTTCTCATCTGTCATTTGTCATTTGTCATTTGTCATTTGTCATTTGTCATTTGTCATTTGTCATTTGTCATTTGTCATTTGTCATTTGTCATTTGTCATTTGTCATTTGTCATTTGTCATTTGTCATTTGTCATTTGTCATTTGTCATTTGTCATTTGTCATTTGTCATTTGTCATTTGTCATTTGTCATTTGTCATTTGTCATTTGTCATTTGTCATTTGTCATCTGTCATGTGTTATCTGTCATTTGTCAACTCTCATTTGTCATCTGTTATATATTAGAAAAAAATTCTGTTGTATACAACCATTTTCTGTGTTAATATACTCTTTCTCTAGAAATTTAAAATATTGAAATTTAGAATATAAAAAATGAGGGCCTTGCCAAAATTAAGCCAATTTTTAAATTTAAATGATTTCATTAAATATATGAAAATAGAAAGATTAATAGGAAAAATAATCTGATTAAAAACTTACTTACAAGAAAAAATGTTTTAAACATCTGAAAATAACTTTTTCAATGATGAAATATATTAAATATTTCATGTTTCAAAGTTTATGTTTAATGTAGCGATAAATGTTTAGAGATTTTAGGATTTTTACATAATATAAAATATGCCAAAAATTTAAAGTAAATAAAAATTGTCTTCGATTTATTTTATGTCAACTCTTATCTCTCATCTGTCATATTTTTTCTATCTGTCATTTTCTACCTGTCATTTCATAACTGCCAACTGGGACTTATTACATGGCATCTGTTACTATCGACTGTCAACTGTTATCTGATCAATTATCGGTCATCTACCATTTACCATCTGTCATCTGTTATCTTGTGATTTGTCATCTGTAATCTTGTTATCTGTCATCTGCCATCTGTCTTATATTATCCGTCATCTGTAATTTGCTACCATATGCCATCTTGTGAATTGTCATCTGTAATCTCGTTATCTGTTATTTGTTATATATTATCTGTTAACTGTAATTTGCTTTCTGTCGTATTATAATTGTCAACTGTCATTTATTACTTGCCATCTGTTACTACCGACTGTCAACTGTTGTCTGATCAATTATCTGTCACCTGACATTTGCCATGTGTCATCTGCCATCTTATCATTTGTCATCTACAATCTTGTCATCTGTCATAAATCATCTATCATCTGTAATTTGCTACCATTTGATAACTATCATCAGTGATTTATTATTTATTACATATATTACTATCGACTGTCATCATCATTAGTTATATATTGTCTGTCATCTTTCATCTGTAATCAGCTATTTTATATCATCATCTGTCATTTGCTATCTGTAACTTGTCATCATATTATCTGTCATCTGGAATTTGCTATCTGTCATTTCATTACTGTAAATTGTGATGTAATATTTATGATCTGTTACTATCGACTGTCAACTGTTGTCTGATTTATTTATTATTTGTCATCTGTCATCTGTCATTAGCTATCTTGTGATTTGTCATCTGTAATCTAGTGATTTATCATTTGTAATCTTGTTGTCTGTCAGCTGTCATAAATTATCTGTCGTCTGTAATTTGCTACCTGTCATTTCATAACTGTCAACTGCGATTTATTACTTGTCATATGTTACTATGTCTGTCATCTGTCATCTGTCATCCTGTTATCTGTTATCTATCATCCTATTATCTGTCATCTGTCATCCTATTATCTGTCATCTGTAATTTGCTACCTGTCATTTCATATTTTTCAAGTGTTATTTAGTACTTGTCATCTGTTACTATCTACTGTCAACTGATGTCTGATCAATTATCTGTCATCTGTCATTATCATCTGACATCTGTCATCAGCCATCTTGTGATTTGTCATCTGTAATCTTGTTAACTGTCATCTGTCATAAATGATCTGTCATCTGACATCTTGTGATTTGTCATCTCTAATCTTATTATCTATCATCTACCTTCTTATGATTTGTCATTTGCAATTTTGTTATCTGTCAGCTGTCATAAATTATGTGTCATCAGTAATTTGCTAACTGTCATTTTGTAAGTGTCATCTGTGATTTATTATTTGTCATCTGTTAACTTGTGATTTATCATTTGTAATTTTGTTAACTGTCATCTGTCATATATTATCTGTCATCTGCCATCTTGTGATTTGTCATCTGCATTCTTGTAATTTATCATTTGCAATCTTGTTATCTGTCAGCTATCATAAATTATCTTTCATCTGTAATTTGCTACTTGTCATATGTTACTATTGACTGTGAACAGTTGTCTGGTCAATAATGTGTCATCTGTCATTTGCCATCTGTCATCTATCATATATTATCTGTTATTTGCAATTTGCTACCTGTCATTTCATAAGTGATTTATAATTTATCAGCTGATATTATCGACTGTCGACTGTAGTCGGATCAATTATCTGTCATCTGTCATTTGCCTTCACAAATCTGTCATCTACCATCTTGTGATTTGTCATCTGTAATCTTATTATCTGTCATCTGTAATATATTATCTGTCATCTGTAATTTGCTATCTGTCATTTACTAACTATCAACTTTGATTTATTACTTGTAATCTGTTACTACCGACTGTCAATTGTTGCATGATCAATTATCTGTAATCTGTTATTTGCCATCTGCCATATTTTAATTTGTAATCTGTAATATTGTTATCTGTCATCTGTCATATCTTATCTGTCATCTGTGAGTTGCTACCTGTTATTCCATAAGTGTCAACTGTCAATCCTTTGATTTGTCAACTGTGATCTTGTTATCTGTCATATATTATCTGCCAACTGTAATTTGTTACCTGTCATCTTTACTATCGACTGTCAACTGTCGTCTGATCAATTATCTGTCATCTATCATTTGCCATCTGTCATCTACCATCTTGTGATTTGTCATATGTAATCTTGTTATCAGTCGTCTGTTATATATTATCTAGCATCTGCAACTTACTACCTGTCGTTTTGTAACTGTCAACTGTAAATTATTACGTGTCAACTATTACTATCGACTGTCAACTGATGTCTGATCAATTATATGTCTTCTGTCATTTGCCATTTGCCATTTGCCATCTGTCATAAGTCAAGTTGTGATTTGTCATGTGTCATTTGTTATATATTATCTGTTTTCTGTGATTTGTCACCTGTCATTTGTCATTTGCCACTGTCAGCTGTGATTTATTATTTGTCATCTGTTACTAGCAACTGTTAACGCTTGTCTGATGTCATCTGTCATCTTGTGACTTGTCATCTGTAATCTTGTTCTCTGATATCTGTCATGTATTATCTATTATCTGTATTTTGCTACCTATCATTTTATAACAGTCATCTGTGATTTATTATTTGTCATCTGTTACTATCGACAGTCAACTTTTGTATTATCAATTATTTTTCATTTTTCATTTGCCATCTGCCATCTTTTGATTTGTCAACTGTAATCTTGATTTATTTATTGATTTATTTGATTTGATTTATTGATTTTGCTTTACATGTTCACTTAAAAAAATTATAACAAATAATATAAATTTACAAACTACTTAACAATTTAGAGCAGGGAACATGCGGGCGGAGTTCACGTAGTGTTCTTCCACTCAAACCCATAATACTGGATGATGGCATCCTCACCAGCAGTGTATTTAGCCACTTTAGGCAATATTTTAGCCGTTATTGGCTTATTTTTGCTCATTTTATATGAGACTGTTATGTTTTATATTTCATGTCATCTTGACAGGTTGGATTCATTCTTGTTATCGGTCATCTGTTATATATTATCAGTCATCTGTAATCTGCTACCTGTCTTTTCATAACTGTCAACTGAGATTTATTATCTGTCATCTGTTACTATCGACTGTCCGCTGATGACTGATCAATTATCTGTTATCTGTCATTTGCTATCAGTCATTTGTCACCTTATGATTTGTCATCTGTAATCTTGTTATCTGTCATATCGACTGTGGAACGATCTGTTGCATTATCAATTATCTGTCTTCTATCTTCTGTTATCTGCCACTTTGTCCATTTCACAGCTACTTTTCATTTACGTTACATGAATATGATAAAAAGAAATATTTAGAATTATGTACTTCATTTTAAATCAGGGTTTGAAGTTTTGTACTTATTTTCGATAGTAAGTAAAGTTGTTTCAAAATGCTAAATATTTTAATTTCAAGTTTTTAATGTTGAAACATTCTTATAGTGCATGTTCAAGAATTGATTATTATCTATCAATTGCCATTTGTTGTCTATTTTTCATATGTCATATATACTATTATTATTATTATGTCATATGGCTACTGTTAACTGTCATCTGCCATTTAACATTTATCATCTGTTATATATCATCTATTTATTGTTATCTGTCATTTATCATCTGTAATATGTTAAGCTGTCAATAGTCATGAGTCATTTGTCATATGTAATCTGTTATCTGTCATTAGTCATCAGTCATCTCTAATCTGTTATTAGGGGATATACATCTGGCAATTGTCATTTCTTAATGACATCTGTCAACTGTCATCTATCAACTGTCATTTGTCAACTATCATCTGTTATATGTCATTTGTCATCTGTCACTTGCCATCTTTCATTTGTCATCTGTCATTTCTCATCCGTCATAGTTTGTTTGTCATTTTCCATCTCTCTATTATCATCAACTATTATCTGTCCTTATTTCTTACATATTAGCAGTCACCTCTCATATGTCATCTGTAATCTTTCATATATCATAAATCACTTATATTGGGTTATCAAATATAGAACGATTAATTAAAAATGGATTAAAGTAAATTAATTCTCTTTGGAAAATTGAAAATAATTAATTAAAACGAAAGGTTTAAAATTTAAAAAATAACTTTTTAGATGATGCAGTAAAATTAATTTTTCGGCGTTCTAAATTAGGTTCAATAAAGCGTGATTATGAAAATTTTTGAAGTTTTTTGGACTTTTACATGAAACACAAGATGCCAAAAAATTAAACGTAAGCTTCTATTATTTGTATCAACTGTAATCATTTGTCACATATCATTTTTCATTTGTTAACTATCACTTATCATTAGTTAATAATCATCTCTCATCTATTATCACTGTCATTTGTTAAGCGACATCTGCCGTTTGTCATTTGTAATCTGTCATATAATATATGTCATTTGAAACACATGATATGCGACATACAATATTGTTACCTGTCATATTCCGTTTATAATACTTTGTTTGCATTATAGCTATTAGATTATTATCTTATTATTTGTTACAGTATTTATTATTATTAATTGGTAATGAGTGTTTCTTTAAATAATTGATAATTATAATAATTTGTGGCTGACTCAATATTTACAATGGATCGAATACAAATGATGTTTTATACAACTTTTAAAGTTTACGTCGATCGTATAACCGTAGTTTTACTTACTTAAAAATTCACATCGAATAGACTTTAGTAAATTATACAGGGAAAAAAATAGAAGAAGAAAGAGTTGGAAACGATACTGTCATGGAATATTTCATGTGGTAACGATGCCGCGTCGGAAATTACTCCCACAATTTATCCTCAAACATGTTTGTCGGTATGAATATGTAATAAACGTACATACAATAATTGTATATATGTTGATATGAAGAAATAAAAGAGGACAAAAATAATATTGTTAAAGTGACAATATAGAAAAAAAAAAATCAAATAATTTGCAAAATGTAATAATTCTTAGTGGTAATAATATGGTAAGTGTTTATTACAATTTAACTGATATATAAATACATTTTTTCATTACTTATTATAATAATTACTGTGTAATCACTACAGTTAAAATTTAAAAAAATATTACTGTGGAATAATTTTTCTTATCAATAGTTGTTATATTTGAACATCGAGTAAAAATATGATTTTAAAGGCTTTAACTTCATGATACATTTTGGATAAAATAATACGTTACTTTGTTCATATCACATTTTTCTTTAATCACGAGTAAAAATTAAGTATGATACCAAAAAATCTAATAATTTAGTCATTCAAGTTCAGCATGTTATGTTTGGAATATCTAATTGATATTTGTGGTTAAAACATAGTGATTTTTTCACTTCAGGATATTTAACTTATAATATTAAGTTTCTCTTCACGTAATTCAAGCATACTGACGAAGATATAAAATATATTGTTAAATATATGTATTTTATTACACAATTTTATTTTTAAATTTTAGTCGTACTGAAATATCCCACAGTGCTATTGATGTAAAGTAAATAGTGCAGGATGTATTTTTAGATTAACAACGGTGGTTTTAATCCTGTCAGGGTCGTAATTACCACGTAAAATCCCACTTTAAATACAAACAATAAACCATGATAATAGCGTTTACTGCGTTTCCTAATTAGAGGAACAATACGAATTAATTAGATCCGTACTCATTTAAGTGCTTAATGATTTTAGCTTAGCGAATGCATTTTGTACTTATTTTATAATTAATTTAATAATAATAATTCTATAGATCATGTTTTTTTTGAAAATATGTATTTAATAATTGTATCATAATAGTATTACAACGTTTAAAACATAAATTTTCTAAATGATAAGTAAAATTAGTAGTAAAATCATTCATCAATTCATTTAGACGAATAATTAGGACAGTTTAGCTGTAGTGTAAAATCCACTGTTCTAACCACTAATAATGATTGCAAAAATGTTATTTATATAAGGTTTTAAGTTCAGTTAGTTAGCAAATGTAGTTTCTACCATTAAATTCAGGACAGGACAGTCTGTAGTCCACATATACTACCACCTAATGTTTATATATATTTCTATTGTTTATTTTAAAATAATAATGTATTAATAAAGTTTATTGTATATATCAATATCGAAATGATGACGATTGCTTTACTAATGCTAGTTCGTCGTTAAATATTAAATTGCTCATAAAATCGTCAAATAATAAACATTCGGTTTGTACGCATTTGTGTGTGATTGTAATTGTATGTTAAATAAAGGGCACGCGACCTTGGCCCTGTCCTTCATGGCACCACATATTTGAATGTAATAATAATTGTCGATCGTATGAAATTCCTTATATTAATGGCGTTTTCATTCTTCCCCCAGAAGATATAAAATATAAATATTTACACACTATTAAAATTAAAAACAGTTTTCATTTTAGATATTGATATAGATTCATTAATTCAGACATATTTTTCTCAATAGACAATTGATCTTACAGCTTTTTATTGTGTTGGTTAATAACCTTATAAGTCTTTCTATAGGATTATAAATATCATTATTACTTTTATTATTACGCTTTAAAAATATGATTTATACCATATGACATTTATGCGGCATTTCTTTTTTAATTTACCGCCTTCGATTTTCATTTTATTACCGGGAGGAAGGCATAAGTCATGAGCAAAACGACCGAAACATTTCCAATTAGAAATGCACCGTTGTGTCTTGTGCAACGACGAGTTTCGATGCCTTTGAAAACGCGATTACGTCACGAAGCACAAATCAAATTCGACACGGAGGCCCGGCCCTCCATAAACGAAAAAAAAATATATAATCGTGCTTCATTAACGTTAACATTGATTCTTGGTCGCGGTAGCCAAATAGCGTTTTAATAAAATACCATCAGTATCCATCACGAAAAATGTAATCAAATAAAACACGATTTTCTGTATACAGTGATGAAAACATAGAAAATCGTATTTTATTTCATCCTATATTTGAAAATGTAAACTTATTTATATTAAAAAAATCTTAATTCAAACTATTCTTGTGTTAATCGAAATTTAGTTTAGTTTAGTTTATTGACTTTACAAAAGATTTGATTCTATGTTTAATTGTAGAGACGTTTACTTTCTGTACGAAGTATTCATAATTGATTTAATTAATTAATTAAATCCTGAAAGAAAAGTCTACAATTGTTAAAATCCTAATTTTCACTGTTGTTGTCAAGTGTGGGAGTCCTTGACGTATTACGTTGGAGGGTGAATGATACGAAAATAGAGCTCGGAATGATGATTTAAGCGCAAACATAAAATTTGCATCGGTAATTGCGTGGAATTAACGGATCAATTACAGTCATCATCATAAGTATAATGTTACTGTTTGCTATTTTTTTTTATTCTGTTCCTCCTACGATCAAAATTACGGATAATTGTGCGGAATTCTGTTTGGCACACAATGACATGGAATTAATTGCGCAGTCAAATATAACATCCTGCTGACGGTGACATTGTCAGAATCGATTTCCCGAAAAATTATTTATTTAATAGTAATAATATTAATGTATTGTCTGATACAGATAATTATTCATTAAGTATATTACTGTCGATTAAAAATAATGGTGATATTATATTGTAAAATTAAAAGTAAACAAAAGATCTCAATACTTTGTCTTCATTATTACCTATATTACCACATCAGAGATAATCATTTTTATGTATTTAATTTAAGTATCTTATTTTTATATTATATCACATCTTATTATATCATATTTGACCTGTGCAAACTGTATATTTGTTAAACACCAATAAACATTATGAATTATGAATAATATTCAAGAAAAAGTAAACGCCTCCACATTTAAACATTCAAAAGATTTGTTATGTTATTTTTAAAAACAGAATTAAATTTATATTTAATAGCAATAATAATAATGTATTACCCTACATAGTTAAACACTAATTATTCATTTAATTTTATCTCAATATAAAGACCAGTAATAATACATCCAATACAAAGACGTTTATTGTTTATTGTTGCTCAATTACACCGTAATTTGATTGTGTAATTGTAATTTTATGCTTACTTTGATGATAGATTTAAAAGCTGGTATCAGCATTTTACAGCTGAACGATTTCATTTTTTAAATTGACTATTTTTTATTCTTAATAAGTTGATGCAATAATTTTAAGTGTCTGTTTAAATCACAATGTCTTTAAACTTTTAATTTTTGCCAACTCTAATTATAAAACGAAATTAATTAAATGATATAAATGAAATATAAATCTACAGTGTAGGTTAATTTAATTCATTTTTATTTCAAAGGAATGATTAAACAATTGTCAACAATAACTTTTTTCACAAGAACCTCATTTAATTCTTTTTTATTTTAATGAAAGAATGAAACAATTGTCAACAATTTTTTTTTCACAAAAACCTTGCAAACAGTCTAAATTTTTCATGAAACTGTGATTCGTCAAAATCAGATTTTGATATCTAGAACATTTACGATATAGATTTTAATTTCTTTAGCTTTAAAATGCTTTTATAAAAGTTATTAGTTTTGAATATTTTAATATTCAACTTTATTACTTTCGCACTCCCTAGTATTAATTGTATATTTTAAATATTTTAAACAATAATTATTATCAATAGTTTCAAATTTTATAAATTTTTCTGCTTCATAATGAATACTTTTATATTAATTTCAATTTTTTGTTTCATAATTTTCTACTCAGTACCTTGGCGTATATGTTAATCAGTTACAATTAGTAAAAAATAGTTCAAATTTTGAATTTTTAAATTTTGGATTTTTGGAAAAGAAATAAACTGTAAGAATAAAGAAATGAGGAAGAGAGAAAGATAAAATAATATAGATAATAATTTAAAAAAAGAATATTTGACTTTTTGAAGGAACAGTTAGGAAACAGTAAAAGAAGAGGATTGAATTTTTGATTTTTTTTAAAGAACAATTAAAGTATAAGGAAAAGAAGAATTGTAAAAGATAAGAGAGGTTTGAGAGAAGAAAACGACCTGAGGGTAGAAAAAGGGAAGAGAAGACATCGATAGGTAAACGAGAAGAGTGAGAAGAGATGATATAAAGATAAAGAAATAAGAGAGAAGCAAGGGAAGAGAGAGAGAGAGAGATAGAGAAGAGGTGGGAGAATAAAGAGGGAGAATAGAACAAGAGAAATAATATTGAAAAATTTGAAGTTTTAAAGGATCAGATAGAAGAGTAGAAAAATAGAGATGACTAGAGACGTTACGCAAAAATAAGAAGTTATAGTGAAAAGAAAAGGAATGAGAGTAAAAAGAAAATAATCGAAGAGAACAAAACATTTCATTTCTGAATTAATAATTTTTAGATTTTTTAATTTTTGAACATTTGAGTATTGAAATATTCGAATTTTTAATTTTTTTAATTCCAAAACTATTTTTAAATTTAAAAAATAACCGTTATAGGAATATGACATAGGATAGGGAAAAGAAGAGACCTAAAAATGAGAGAGGGGCAAGAGAGAAGGATAGCTGAGGGGAAGAAAGGGAAAAGAATGGAATTTATTTAATTTCTCAGTTTTTCAATTTTTGAATCCCTTAAATCTTTTAAATGTTTTGAATTTCTTTAATCTCTTAAATCTATTGAACCTTTTTAAAAAAATTTGAATCTTTTAAATCGTTTGAATCTTTTAAATCTTTTGAATCTTCTAAATCTTCTAAATCTCTTGAATCTGTTTAATTTGTTAATTCTTTTGAAACTTTTAAACTTTTGTACCGTTTGAATCTCTTGAATCTTTTGAATTTTTTTGAATCCGTTGGATCTCTTAAACCTTTTGAATCTGTTGAATCTGTTTAAACTTTTGAATTTTTTTAATCCCTTGAATCTTTTGAAACTTTTGAACTTTTTGTTCCTTTTAAATCTCTTGAGTCTTTTAAGTTTTTTGAATCTCTCGAATCTCTTGAACCTCTTGAACCTGTTGATTATTTTCAACCTTTTGAAACTTTTGAATCTTTCGAATCTCTTGAATTTTTTAATCTTTTGAATATCTTGAATCTCTTGAGTCTCTTGAATTTCATTTTTATTTATTTATCTCCCTCAATGTTGATTTATTTTGTATTTTTTTTCTAATGTACATAAGGTGAATCCCGTCAATAAAGTTATTATTTTAATTATTATCTCTTGAATCCTTTAAATCTCCCAAAATCTCGTAAATCTCTTGAAGCTATTGAATCTCTTGAATCTATGGAATCTATTGAAACTTTTAAATCTTTTAAACCTTTTGTACCTTTTGAATCTCATGGATCTTTTGAATTTTTTTTTAATCCTTTAAATCACTTGAACCTCTTGAATCTGTTGAATCTGTTGAAATTTTTGAATTTTTTGAATCTCTTAAATCTTTTGAATCTTTTAAATCTTTTGAGACTTTTGAATCTTTTGTTCCTTTTGTCCCTTTTGAATCTCTCGAGTCTTTAAAATTTTTTTGAATCTCTTGAATCTCCTGAACCTCTTGAACATTTTGAACCTTTCGAAGCTTTTGAATCTTTTGCATCTCTTGAATCTCTTGAATCTTTTTAATCTTTTAAATATCTAGAATCTCTTGAATCTCTTGAGTGTCTTAAATCTCTTGAATTTTATTTTTATTTATTTATTTCTCTCAATGTTGTTTTATTTTATACTTTTTTTTAAATATACATAGGTTGAATCCCGTCAATTAAAGTTATAATTTTAATTATTATTTCTTGAATCCCTTGAATCTCCCAAAATCTCCTAAATCTCTTAAAACTATTGAATCTCTTGAATCTATCTTATCTATATCTTTTGAATTTTTTTAAATTTCTTGAATCTCTTGAATCCCTTGAATCTCCCAAAATATCTAAAGTTTCTGGAAGCTATTGAATCTCTTGAATCTGTTGAATCTTTTGAAACTTTTTAACCTTATGTTCCTTTTGAATTTCTTGAATCTTTTGATTTTTCGAATCCCTTGAATCTCTTGAACCTCTTTAATCTGTTGAATCTCTTGAATATGAAACTTTTAAACCTTTTGTACCTTTTAAATCTCTTGAATCTTTTGAATTTTTTTTAATCCTTTTAATCTCTTGAACCTCTTGAATCTATTGAAACTTTTAAATGTTTTGAAACTTTTAAACTTTTTGTTCCTTTTGAATCTCTTGAGTCTTTTTTGAATTTTTTTTTGATTTTTTTGAATCTCTCGAATCTCTTGAATCTCTTTAACCTCTAGAACCTGTTGAATATTTTGAACGTTCCGAACCTTTTGAATCTTTTGAATCTCTTGAATCTCGTGAATCTTTTTAATCTTTTGAATATCTTGAATCTCTTGAATCTCTTGAATCTTTTGAATATCTTGAATCTCGTGAATCTTTTTAATATTTTGAATATCTTGAAATCTCTTATTTATTTATTCTCTCAATGTTTATTTATTTTAATAGTAAAATATATAAGTCCTTACGTTGTAGATTTTACGAAAAATATTTTCGTGATTTTTCTATTTATTTATTTTATTTATTTATTTATTTATTGACGGGATTACTCCCCTATTGATTTTTTTTAAAGCACATAGGGTGCTTTTTTTTGAATTCCTTGAATTGAATCTCTTGAATCTCCCAGAATCTTTTAAATCTCTTGAAACTATTGAATATCTTGAATATGAAACTTTTAAACCTTTTGTACCTTTTAAATCTCTTGAATCTTTTGAATTTTTTTGAATCCCTTGAATCTCTTGAACCTCTTGAACCTCTTGAATCTTTTGAATCTGTTGAAACTTTTGAATTTTTTGAATCTTTTAAATATTTTGAAACTTTTGAACCTTTTATTCCTTTTGAATCTCTTGAGTCTTTTTTGAATTTTTTTTAAATTTTTTGAATCTCTTGAATATCTTGAATCTCTTGAATATCTTGAAACTCTTGAATCTCTTGAATCTCTTTAATTTCTTGAATCTCTTGAATCTCTTGAATCTCTTGAATCTTTTGAACCTCTTGAATCTGTTGAATATTTTGAATCTTTTAAACCTTTTGAACCGTTTGATTCTTTGGATTCTCTTGACTCTTTTGAATCTTTTGAATTTTAAATTTTTTGAAATAACAGTGTAATAATATTAGAGCAAACAAGAAGTGCATAAGACGAAAGCAGGTTGAGTGAGAAAAGGGAGGTAAAAGAGAAGAAAAAGGAGAGAGAAAAGCAAAGTCAGCAAAAGGAGAGAGAGAGAAGAAAGTGCAAAAATATAATAGACAGAAGAGTAAGAAGCAAGAAAAGAAAGAGAGAGGGAGATAGTAGAGAGAAGATAATGAAGAAAGAGAGATAGTAGAGAGGAGAGAATGAGGAGAGAATAATAAAAAAAATGAATATTTGAATTTGTGAAGGAGCAGATAGGAGAATAAGAAAAGAAGAGAGAATAGGCATGACAGGAAAAAAAGAAACTTTAGAAGAAAGAAGAGGAATGATATGGAAAAGAGAAAGAGAGAATAGGGAGCACTGAGAAAAGAAAGAAAAAAGAGAAAAGACAGAGAAGATAAGGAAGATATAAGAGATAAAAAAGAAAGGAAAGCGAGAGAAGCCAGAGGAAAAAAAAGAAAAAATTAAGAGAAAAAGAGAAAAGAAAGAGCAGCCAAAGGAGAGAGATGAGAAAGAATTGAGAGGTGATGGAGAAGAGAGAAAATAGAAAGAAAAGAGAGCGTGGAGAGAGCAAAGATTAAGAAAGAGATTAAGATTAAGAGGGAGGGAGAGAGAAGAGAGGAGGCATTAGAGAGAAAGAGAAAAGAAAGAGCAGCTAAAGGAGAGAGATGAGAAAGAAAAGAAGAGGTGATGGAAAAGAGAGAAAATAGAGATAGCAAAGATTAACAAAAGTTAAAGATTAAGAGGGAGAGAGAGAGAAGAGAGAAGACATTGGAGAGAAATAAAGAGAAAAGATAATAATCCCGTAAATAAATTATAAAACCGAGAGGAAATAGAGAGAGGTAATATGAGAAAATTAAGGAGAGAGATAATAGAATAAAATAAGACAGAATAAGAGAAAGAATAACGAAATATTTGGAACTTTAATCGAACAGACAGAAGAATAAGAAAAGGAAGCCTATAAACTATAGAAAATCCTTTAAAAAAATTGTTCTAAGAATTCTCTGAGGCAATCCTTTGAAAATGGTTAAGAAATATATAAAGAAATATTTTAAGAAATTCTTTAGAAAACACTTTAAAAATCGTTAAAGCAATCCTTTTGATTAATGCTTCAAGAATTTCATTTCAAATAATAAATAATATTTGAATACATTTCAGTTTTAGTTTTATAAGCATGCGTTTTAAAAACTAATAAGTTGATTCGA
The DNA here is from genome assembly GCA_963969525.1 of Ontholestes murinus. Taxonomy (NCBI): domain Eukaryota; kingdom Metazoa; phylum Arthropoda; class Insecta; order Coleoptera; family Staphylinidae; genus Ontholestes; species Ontholestes murinus. The sequence continues at coordinate 3,104,213 of OZ018391.1, forward strand.
CAGAGCAATTATTCATTATGACATCTTCGATATCGGTTAAGGGTGAAAAAGCAATTTGGGAATACGTAATGAGGTAAAAATAAATGTTAATATAAACGGCATCGATTGCACTGTCCCTAACACTGACCATCGGCGTCGGCGGTGGCGTCACGTCCGATCCGTATCGTCGTAACCGTCGAAATGTATTTTTCAGTCGGTGCGTGGTGGCAGCACTTTTATTAAAATCAGTAAGCGCGCTCTTTTCCCCGGGTGGGGGCGGCGAAAAGATAATCACGGACAACGGCGACAAGCACACTTGTTCGACACTCCACATGCATACATACACACACACACAACTGAAACTCACTCAAACGCACACGACTGAACCGGCGGACCAGTGATTTCAGCCTGAAAATTCAACAAGCCGATTTACGACAATCCTCTAAGGATCTAGGATTATAAATTTACTTTTATATTTTTGCAATAATTTAATGTAAGTTTTCATTTTTTTACAATAATTTTATACATTAAGTCATTTTTCTAATATTTTTTTGATATTTATATACTTACACCATTTTTGATTTTATGCATCGACTCGCGTTTTATTACTGTTATTTTGTTTATTCACGTGGTTTCATAAATAATTATTGTTTACATCAGACTTGTGCGTGTATCGATTTCGTTTACTATTGTTTTCATTTGTACACACATGACATTGTTTTTTTTAATTCAAACAAAAATACAAAAACAATCTGCGTTTTAAGTGACGGATATTATCAAGTGCAACTGGTAGTGATTTATTATTAAGATAAAGATATCTTTTAGTATAAAAATAAATGCAAAGTTTCAGGCTACTAGATTTCTTTATGTTAATAATAAATTATTTTACATAATGTCTACTAAATTCCTTTATCCTAATTATTAACTACTTAAAAATTTTATTAATGATGTAAATTAAGTCTTTTATTTTTTTTCTAAAAGTATTAAGAATTAATATATAAAAAATTTTAATTATGTAATAAGATTTTCAACCGAATTCTTCAATAAGATAAAACATATTATATAAATGTATCCATTAATTTAACTAGTTTATAATGTTTTTAATAGTTTTTGTGTGTTTTTTATAGGATGATTTAAAACTATTAAAGATACACATATAATAATGTTATATTAGCAAAAAAATGATAATTATTTTAGGGTGGTTAATTAGCTATTAGTATTAGATAAGAGTTTATTTATTTATTTATTTATAAAAAAATTAATCATAATCTAATAACAATTAATCATTAACAATTAATACATGACAGTTGATAATTTAGAGATTACCATTAACAGATGATATTTGACAATTGGCATTTGACAGACTATGGTTGATATTTGATAGAAAACAATTGACGGCTAACAAATGATATTCGGCAGACAATAGGCGACAGGTTACAATCGACAGATGACTGTTAATAATTAATGGACACATGAGAGATAATAATCGAAAGGTGGAAAGGTAACAGTTGACAATTTAAAGATAATGTTTGACAATTGACAGATTGCAATTAATATTTGACAGATAACAATAGACAATTGACAAATGATAATCGACAAATGAAAGATAACAGATGATAATCCATAGATGATAGATAACAATTGACAGACGACAATTAAAAATTGGCATATAACAGATAATTAACAAATAATAATTACCTGACGAAAGTAACTGACAGATGGAAGATACAAATCAAAAGTTAAAAATTGACAGATGTGAGATGGTAATCAAAAGTTGAGAGTTGACAATTGAATGATCGCTGACAGTTTATAGTTGACAAATGATAATCGACTGAATATAGTTCACAATTAACCGTTTACATAGGTAACAATAGACAATTAACAAATGATAAATGGCAAATGACAGTTAACAAATGACAAATGAAATTGATATGCGACAGTTGATTATTGACAGATGACAGAAATTGATTGATAGTCTATAGTTGAAAAGGGATATTTGACAGATAACAATTAAAAATTGACACATGATAATCGACAGAAAAGAATTGACAATTTGCAGTTTATAATGGACAGATGGACGATGATGACGGAAGAAGACAATAATTGACAAATGACATATAATTCACAAATCAAAGATGCTAATTGACATATGACAGTTGATAATTAACAGATGACACATAATAATTAGATAATAATCGACAGAAAACAATTGAATTTATAATTAACAGATGATCGATGACAATTGACAGATAAGGGTAGACTATTGACACATAATAATCGACAGATGACAGACGATAACCAATTGATGATAAATAACATTTGAGAAATGACAGCTAACAATTAACTGATGACAGATAATTGACAAATTGATAGTAAAAATTAACAGATGACAGTTGATTTATAATAGTTGACAGATGACAATTGACATATGATAATAACCAAATAAAAGTTGCCAATTGATGACACATAATAATTGACAGAAATCTGTTAAAAATTGACAGATGAGAGATAATAATCGAAAAATAACAGTTGACAATTTATAGATGATGGTTGACAATTCACAGATGAAAGTTGATAATTGACAAATAATAGTAGTCAATTGAGAAATGTTTTCTATAGATGACAGATGACGGAGAATAATCCATAGATGATAAATAACAATAGACAGACGACAATTATCAATTGGCATATAGCAAATAATTGACAAATGAAAGACGATAACTGACAGATGACAATAAGCAGATGGTAGTTCATAATTGACCAATAACAATTCATAATTGATGAATTACAAACAATAATTGACAGACAACAGTTGAAAATTGAAAGATGTGAGATGATAATCAACAGATTAGAGTTGATAATTGACAGGTGACAGATGACCGTTGACAGATGATAGTTGATAATTGATAGATGACCGCTGACAGTTTATAGTTGACAAATGATAATCGACAATAAACAGTTCATAATTTACAGTTATATAATTGACAGATTACCGAAGATAATTAACAGATAACAGTTGACAATTGACAGATGACAGGTAACAATTGACAAATGCCAGATAATTGTCAAATGAAATATAACAATTGATATATGACAGGTGACACATAATAATTAACAGAAAACAGTTGAAAAGTGATGTTTGACAAATGACAGTTGAAAGTTGACTAATGACGATCGACAAAAATGTGTTGGCTATTGACAGTTTATAATTGATAAAACGGTAAAGAGCAGACAATTGACAAACGATTTATGAACAGATGACATATGACACAAAAAATTGACACACAACAGTTGACCCATATGAGTTGATAATCATCAGATAATAGTTGACAATTTACAGATGACGGATGACTATTGACAAATGGCAGTTGACATATAATATTTGACAGAGAACAAACGACAATTGACTTTATAATTGACAGATGATCGATGACAATTGACAGATAAGGGTAGACAACTGACACATAATTATCGACAGATGACAATAAACGACAGATGATAAATACCAATCGACAGATGACAGCTAACAATTAACAGATAGATGACAGATAACTGACAAATAGAAAAAAAACATTAACAGATTAATTAATAACAGTTGACAGATGACCATTGACATATGATAACAAATAAAAGTTACCAATCAAGGACACATAATAATTGACAGACATCAGTTAAAAATTGACAGATAAGATATTATAATCGAAAGATCACAGTTGACAATTTACAAATGATGGTTGACAATTAAGTTGATGATTGACATATAACAATACACAATTGACAAATGATAATCGACAGATGACAGATGATAATCCACAGATGATAGATAACAATTGACAGACGACAGTTAATAATTGACATATAACAGATAATTGACAAACGAAAGATGATAATTGACAATCGACATATGATAATTATCATAAAACAAAAATAATAGATGAGAGATAATAAACGAAAGATGACAGATGAGATTCGACATATGATGACTGACAATAAGTGGACGACAGTTGATAATTGACAAATGATAATTTTCAGTTGACAGTTAATAATTAACACATGAGAGATAATTGACAATTGAAATTTGACAATTGAAATTTGACAATTGATATATGATAGTTGAAAATTGACATATGACACATAATTATCACAGATAACAGTTGAAAATTGACAGATGTGACATGAACATATAATAGTTGACAATTGACAGATGACAGTCATCAATTAACTAATGATGGCTGTTAATTGACAGATGAGCGCTGAAAATTTAAAATTGACGAATGACAATCGACAGAAAACAGTTTAGAGTTGACAGTTTATAATTAATAGATAACCGGAGATAATTGACAGATAACGTGAGACAATTGACAAATGATAATTTTCTGATGACAGTTAACAATTGACATATGACAAATAATTGACAAATGAAATATGACAATTGTTATGTAATAGTTGATAATTGACAGATGACACATAATTATTGGCAGACAATAGTTGAAAAGTGATATTTGACAGATGACAAATAAAATTTGAGTGATGATAATCGACGGAAAAGAGTTAACAATTTACAGTTATATAATTGACAAATAACCGAACATAATTGACAGATAAAAGTTGACAATCGACAAATGATAATTGGCAGATGACAGTTAACAATTGACAAATTCCAGATAATTGTCACATAAAATATGACAGATGACACATAATAATTGGCAAAAAAACATTTGAAAAGTGATGTTTGACAAATGACAGTTGAAAGTTGACAAATGATGATCGACAAAAATGAGTTGACAATCGACAGTTTATAATTGACAGATAACCAATGACAATTAAAGGACAAGAGCAGACAATTAACAAATGACGATCAATAGATGACAGGTAATAATTACCAGATGACACAAAAAAATTGACAAAACCAGTTGACAGATATGAGATGATAACCAATAGATAACAGATGACGGTTGACAATTGACAATAGAAGTTGACATATGATAATCGACAGAGACCAAATGACAATTGAGTTTATAATTGATAGATGACCGATGACAATTGACAAATGATATCTGATAGATCATAAATAACAATCGACAAATGACAGATGATTGACTAATGAAAAATAAAAATTGATAGTTGACAGTTGATAAATAACAGATGATAAATTATAACCGACATAAGATAATTAACAAACGAAAGTTGCCAGTTGATAATAATTGACAGACAACAGTTAAATATTGACAGATTAGAGATAACAATCGATAAATGACAGTCGACAATTTACAGATGATGGTTGACAGATGATAATAATAGACAATTGAAAGTTAGCCATTGACATATAACAGATAATTGACAAATGTTAGACGATAATTGAGTGATGATAATCGACAGACAGTAATTATCAGATGAAATTGACAAATTAAAAATGATAATTGACATATAATGCTTAATAATTGTGAGATGACACATACTAACCTACAAATAGACAAATGAAAAATAATAATCGATCAACATGTGATGGTTGATAAATAGCACATGCTAGTTGACAGATGACAGTTGATAATTGACAGGTGACACATAATAATTGACAGCCAACAGTTGAAAAGTAATATTTGACAGATGACAGTTGAGATCGACAAAATAGCGGTGATAATTGATAGTTTACAATTGACAGATGTTCGATGATAAGTGATAGATAAGAGCAGACAATTGACAGTTAACAATTGACAAATGGCAGATAATTGACAAATGAAAGATGATAATTGACATATTACAGTTGGTAATTGAGAGATGACACATAACAATGAACAGGCAAACAATAGTTAAAAACTGACTAGTGAGAAATAATAATTGAAACAGTTGATAGGCGATAGTTAGATAAATAAAAGATGACAGTTGATAATTGACAATTGAGAGTAGACACATAACAATTGACGCACAACTAATGAAATTGGTAGTTGTAAGATAATTGTCAACAGATGATAGTTAAAAATTGAGAGCTGATGAATGATAATTGATAGATAATAGTTGCCAATCGATAGATTACAGTTGACAATTGACAGATGACGATTAATAATTGGCAGATGACAGTCGAGTTGAAAATTGACAAGTGAGTAATAATAATCGATAGAACATATGATAATCGACATAGGATTGTTCACAATTAAGAGTTGACAAATGACAGTTGATAATTGACTGATAACACATAATAGTTGACAAACAACGGTTGAACATTGACAAATGTGAGTTGATTATCAACAGATGATAGTTAAGAATTGACACATGATGGTTGATAATCAATACATGATGGTCGACAATTGACAGATGACAGTTGACAATTGACAGATGGTGATTGATAATTGGCAGATGATAGGCGAGTTGGAAATTGACAAGTGAGTAATAATAATCGAAAGAACAGATGATAATCGACAGTTGATAATTGACAAATATCAGTTAATAATTGACAGAAGGCACATAATAATTGACAGACAACGGATGAAATTGGTAGATAAGAGATAATTGTCAACAGATGATAGTTAATAATTGACAGATGATGGTTGATAATCGATAGATGATGGTCGCCAATTGACAGATGACAGTTGATAATTAACAGATAGTGATTGATAATTTGGAGATAAAAGTTGAGTTGAAAAATGGCATGTGAGTGATAATAATCGAAAGAACAGATGACGATTGGCATCCGATGGCTGACAATTAAGAGATGACAGTTGATAATTGACAGATGACACATAATAATTGACAAACAATAGTTGAAATATGATGGAACTGAGATGATTGTCAACAGAGGACAATTAAGAATTGACAGATGATGTTTAACCATTGATAAATGGTAGATGACAATTGACAGATGAGACAGTTGAGAATTGACAGATGACAATCGGCAGTTGACAGATGATAATCGACAGAAAATAGTAGATAATCGACAGTTTATAATTGACAGATGGCTGATGGTAATTAACAGTTTACAGTAGATAATTGACAAATGATGATCGATGGATGACAGATGATAATCAACATCTGACAGTTAACAATTGATAGATGACAGATAATAGACAAATGATATGATAAATATATTTAAACTAACAGTAGAACATTGACCTAAATGTTTGTGTACGTATTATCATGCTTAATATTAAATTTAACAAAAATAATAGTAAACAATCAGTTGTTTAAACAAAAAATATGTATTTGTAAAATGGATGGGTGGCCTCTAACCCGCCATTTAATTGTTAGAATATTATCCAGAGTTTGTCTAATTTTTTTATAAATACCGACATGATAAATTTTTCTTTAATAATATTTTGATTAATTATTTTATTTATATATTAAAATAACCATGTTGAAAATTCATATCCTTCATCACTTTTATATTCCTAAATTATAAATATAAAAGTGAACAACTAAAACCAATCATATTTAATTTTGTTGAATTTTAAGTCATTAATGATTAAAATATTTGTTAAAACTGAAAAATATTGCTATTTTTAAAACCGTATATTAATTTATTTATTGCGAAATATGTAAATTACAGTTATTATAATTATTACAATTCAGCACTGAACTGTTAAATAATTCCAAGGTTTTCGGTTTATCTATGGCGGTTAATTATTTATTCCAAGTATTCTGTAAAATACCAGATAAACGTTGAGAAAATTATTTAATACTAGGACACGACAATTTTTTTCAGATTGCACGCGAAGCACCCGAGTTACTCTATTATTTAATGGACGTTTCGTGATTTATGCATCTGCGATTCAATTGTTTAATGAAGGGATATAACCGTATTTACCTCGTTACGCGTAATCATCCCGGCGAATTATCTTATTATCAATGAAATTAGATAACAATAAGATATACATTATATTATTTATTGTTAGCTATAAATTAAAAACGCGAATTTTGCATAATTTTACACAGTTTTGAATAAAACACGATAACTTTGTTTGTATAACATTACACAGATTTCTTTATTTATAAAAATATGTATGTGTATGGCTAGATTTTTTAAAGTGATGAGGCTGAATTAGTTACAAACACGAATTTTACACAATTTTGTATATTTATAAAACCATTAGTTTGATAATGACCAGTTACATTGTATAGTCACTAAGAATAATAAAGTTTGCAATTACAAAGTTTATTTTATATTATTAAAAATTATATATCTATATATGTTTATAATTAGTTATTAAAAGTGATTAGGGTGAATTGATTAGATTGAATTAGAGTAAAAGCTAGTTAGTCTGTTCCAAATTCTTACCATTATTGTCATATAAAATTCATTATTTCGTTCTGAACTTTTTCGTTTAAAATATCAACAAAGTATTTGAAATAATTTAGAAAACAAATAACATATGCTACTTTAAATAACAATCCATTAGTTATTAGTTGTCCATTGTGCCCACGTTATACAAAACACAATGTTAATTCATTTACGCCTTAATTTTTACATGTCATTACAATTTTAAATCGATGAATAAAATGAAATTGAAATGTTTAATTGTGGAGGCGTTTTCTTTGTGGTTCTTCTTGAATATAATAAAAAAGGAGACACGCTGACTTTGTTTTAATACAAAGTTAACATAAAATTGAAATATTCGTTCGAATTAGAGACGTAGTTTTTATTTTCATTGCTACTCATAACTTCTGCTTATATTATGTATAGTGCCAAAAAAGTTTTCGAGTTTAATTTCATTATGTTTTGCATTATATGATCATTATTATCATCAACCAATTAATCGTTTTGTGTTGATTTGTTTTTGCAGAATGTCATTGGATTGGGGATACGGTCCTGATAACGGTGAGTAATTATTATGTTATACATCACAACATTTATCTCTCTTGTAAACTCTGACCTCGATTGATTTATATTTAGCTTGTATTTTCCTCCTTTATGTTTATTAAACAATTATGATAGAATCACAATTATAAAACCATAAAATTTTAAAGAAAATCGTTGCAGTTGTTCTAACAATTTGGAATGTGTACAAATTTTAATGCGTTATAATTTCGTTTCATCAAAAGGGCAGTGAAAATAGCATATATAGAATTGAGACAAAATAACTTTGTTTTACCACTATATTTTAAAAAATTACAGTGACTATAATTTAGACTATTAATTACTTATTAATATACTGTAATTTTTAAAAATTATAGTGGTAAAACAAAGTTATTGTGGCTTAATTACAAGTCATTTAAGATGTACCACAAAGTAAACGCCTCTGCCATCAAATATCTATAATAATTATTTGCGTTTTCACTAAACTGCAGCTAAAATTTTTTATGTATAAAATTATTAAAATGAAAGTACATAGTATATAAAATGTTTATTCTAGTGAAAGAAAAGAAAATACCAGAACTATTAATATTACTGTCTCACCCTAAATTATTAAAATAATTAAACATTCATTTATTATTGCGGTTGTTATTGTTTATATTTGTTTAACAATGAATAACAAAACCAAATCGCTCATTTCGGTCAGTGGTGGCCGTTTTCGGCGAGCGGACATGAATCACTTCCTCCGCACCCGTCCAGATAACACTCAAGTCTGGACGGATAATGGAAAACAAGAATATTCTAATCGTAGCGAAGACGTTTTCGAATGCACTTACCAAATGGAGTCCGCCGTCCTTCGAGTGCTTATAAATATTAATCAGCAAAACGGATTCACGTGCGTTACATAAAAATATATATATACTTCCACGTTTTATCATCGTAGTTACATAACGTGGCAAAATTTGAAACAATAATAAAAAAAACGATAATAATAATGTAAGCGATTATAATCGAATCATTTGATGTGGACCCGGATGGAAGGTAAAATAATAATTAACACTTCATCATTAACATCTAGTTTTTGTTGGTGTTTAGTGACAAATCTGTCAAAAATGATCTATTCTTTACGAATTACTAAATGCCAACTGCCAAATTTCATCTGCCCTACTTTAGCTTTCAATTATTAACTGTCATCTATAAAATGTCACCTGTCATTTATCAACTGTCAAACATTATCTGTCTATCATCAATTGTTACTAACTGTCATTAATTAAATATTATCCGTCAATATCTGTTTGGTGATCGTATTGATTGCTTAATTATCTATTGTAGTTTTTCAATTGTAAATGATTAAAAGGCATCTTGTACGTGTTAAGTCATCTGTCATCTTTTAATTCTCAACTGTCACCAGGTATCTGTCATTTGTCACATTTCCATTTGATTATTGTTGGTTGTCATTTGTTAACTATTAACTATTCATTGTTGTTTGCCAAATTTTATCTCTTATATGTTAGCTTTCAATTCTTCAATTGTTAACTGTCATGTATCAAATGTCACCTGTCATTTATCAACTCTCAAACATTACCTGTCTATCGTCAATTGTTACTAATTGTCATTTATCAAACATTATCTGACAATATCTGTTTGGTAGTAGACAAATAAAAATAAAAACAAAACGATCGTTTTTATTTTTATTTGTGTACTGTAATTTTTCAATTGTGAATGGTTATGTCATCTGGTACATATTACGTCATCTGACATCTTTTATTTCTAAACTATCACTAGTTATCTGTCATTTGTCACTTATCATTTGATTACTATTCGTTGTCATTTGTCAACTGTCAACTATGATGTATCGTCTGCCATATGTTAATTGCCATCAATTGTTTTTAATTATCAAGTATTCTAACTCATCTATCAAACGTTATGTTGTTTTTCAATTATCAACTGTGATCTGTCAAATATTGTTTGGTAATTGTCATCTTTACATGTTGACTTTTGATAATAATTATAAACATTGATATGAACATTTGTGAGACTTTTAATTTTGATGATAATTGTAGACTTTAATTTTAGACAAAGATTTTAGACTTTAGGTTTAGTGTTTTTAAATAGACTTTGACTTTAAACTATATTATAAGGCGTTACCTTTAGAGTTTGAGGGTTCAAAAATAATTATAGATTTTAGTTTTAAATCTTTAACTTTATAGTTTAAATTGGGAATTTAGATTTTATTATAAGATTTGACGTATGTCCTTGAATGTAGAATTTGGTTTTAAAATTTATTTGTATTGACTGAGTTTAGACATTGAATTTATATTTTAGAATAAATTTGAACTTAAACCTTTTATTTCCTTTTTTGAATCTTTAGAATTTACAATTGAAAATTGACTTTAAACTTTAGTTTTAGACTAGAATTACATTACATTGGATATTATCTATAAAAAATTCTCTATATTTCAAATATTGATTTTTCGCTTAGTCGTTTAATAACTTTGAATTTGAATTTGAATTTTGAACTTTGGGGTTAGAGTTTATTTTCAAACGTAAATTTTATTTTTTTACTTTAGATTTAGACTGTGTCTTTAGTCCTTGGTTTTAGATATTGATATTAGATTTTACCTTCAAATATTGAGTAAAAATGTAGTCTACTCAGTGTAGACGTTGACTTTACATTTTGATTTTTATCTATTCACAAGAATTTGACTTTAATCTTCAATATTAAAAGTAGGCTTAGAATTTTTGCTTGAACTTAGATATAGACTTTTTAATTTCAATCTTAGATTTGTATTGAAAATTTTGTTTTAGACTTTGAATGTAGAATTAGAATAAAGTTTTTTTTTATTTTAGACATTCACTTTATGTTTTTATTTCTGAGTTTCGAAATTTGTTTGAAATCAAAGGGAAAAATGAAGTTTAGAAACATACGTTTTTTTAATAGTTGAAATTGTCAAAAAAATTATAAATGAAAATTATTTTATTTAAAACTTAATAAAAATAGCTTTAAAATTTTACCGTTCAAAATTTGAAAATGCTCGAAAAAATATTGATGATAAAAGTTTATATAAACAAAAATGATTAAAAACAATTAAAATTCTGCGAAAGTAAACGATTGAAATTAGCTGAAAACAGTTGAAAACTATAAGTAATGATTTAGAATTTATTAACTAAAATAAAACTTCTTTTTATGATGAATTCAATAAAATTCATTGCTTCACTTGTTTTATTTTATTACTAACATAAAATATACATCTGCTAATAATAAAATAATACAACAAATGAAGGAAGGAATTTTATTGAGTTCATCATTACAAAATACTTCAAAACACAAAACTATTTTCTTTTGATTACTATATTTAAAAACAAATATCAATTGTTTACATTTCTCATGTTTTTTTTAGCATTATTTAACTGCTAATTATGGAGATTCAATTCTTTAATCGCCTTTAATTTTAACTGTTTGTTCTAAAGTGTTTAATCGTTTAATTTGGACACATTTTTCTCGAATGACTTTCTCATTTGTCACTTGGTGAAATATTTTGAACTATTACTAATAATAATAATAATAGACTGTATTCTCTCTCAAGTTACATGTATATACAATGGGACATACAAAATTAATTGCTGTTCTACCATGCAAGCCTTAAATATATGAACAAAGTAAAAAAACAATGAAGTTAATAAAAAGGATTAATTAAGCACTTGGTTATGTTTCACTATTTTTATATTACTTCGGCTAGTTTCTCAAGGAGATATGTAACAATGAAGTTATACAATAACAAATATTTTTACAGGAAAACTTAATGATTAATTCCTTACTGACTAACTAACTTAAGTTATCGTGCGTAAACTTGTTCTTAATTGCAAGTTTAATGAAGGTTTAAATTAAATTTGACTTGGTTTATTTCACAATATTTCTATAGTAGTATTACATCTGATAATAGGGCAATTAGTATGCTTTTCCTTTTCTTGTTTTCTCCATTGGATATTTACTCGACTAATTTCGCTTTTTAAGGCACTCTTGATAATGCCTTAAAAAGCGAAACTAGTCGAGTGAATATAGAAAAATTGTAATACAAACCATTACAATTACGCTCGGTTAATATATAATTTACAGAAAGAATAGTTGAAAACTATAAAACAATAAATAGTTAACGAAAATTAAGATTTTACAAGAGAAATGAAAAATGGTTTGAAAACAGTATACAATTTTTTTATAAGAAAAACGCTCAAGAACACTTGAAACTAAACAATTAAAAATTTGCTACAAAGAAATGATTTACTTAAAAACAATTTATAAAAAATGAAATATTTTTAAAAATAGGAAAATAACAATAAAATGAAATTAAGTAAATAAATAATATTTTATTTATTATCGAGAGCATGCAATAATATAATTAAATTTCTTAATATTGACTTTTTCCCAGTTGAAAATTTGCACGAAGAAACAATTAATAACTTGAGAAAAAGCGCTTTAAAACTTAATTATCAAAATATATAATTCCTTGACGTTGTAGAAAATTAACTAATAATTATTAGTTGCTTTAAAACATGCTTAAACCATTAAAAGAAGATCTTTAAAAAACATGATTTATTTTTTATTTTTTTTAATAATTTTGATTTTATTTTTTTAAATATTTTTTTGAAAGCAAACAAACATTTTTTTAAGTAAACAAGGTCAAAACATTTGAAATTTACTTAGAAGATAAACAGGTAAAGTCTAAAAAAACAATTGAGAATTTAATAATAAAATATATATAAATCCTTCAGTTCGTTGTAGAAAATTAACTAATAATTTAAAAATACGAAATGTTTTCGTAATTTTAAATTATTAATTAAGAATCTACTTAGAAACAATTTAGCAAAAATACAATCGAAACAGTTTTTAAAAACCGAATTATAATTAAAAAATTAAATCAATCACACACTTAATATTTTATATAAAAAATAATTGAGAACTTGTCGAGAAGATAACTATAAAAATAGTTTTAAAAAATATACTTCACTTCACCAAAGAAATCAAAAATACTTAAGAGCAGTATAAAATTTCTTAAGGTAAAAAAATTGCTTAGAAAAACTGCAAATTATACAATAAAAAATAAAAAGGAGAGACAAGTAAAGACTAAGAAGAAACAATTAAAAATTTACATAAAACATTTTAGAAAAGAAATGAAAATTCTTTAAATACAGTTGAAATTATCTTAAAGTTGACTTTTTAGCAGTTGAAAATTTACAAAAACAATTAATTTGAGAAAAATAAACTTAGGCACAAAACGATTTTAAGAAGATTTGAAACATTTTCTCATTTTCTATAACTTTAAATTCTCTTTTAAGAAGATTTGAAACATTTTCTATAACTTTAAATTCTCTTTTAAAATTTTTGATTATTTTGGCTCATATAGTAGTTTTTCTAATTTGGAAAGCATTTGTAATTATATTTTGTTTTTATATAGTAGACTGACTTGAAAATTTACAAAAATAATCATTTGGAAATTTGAGATAACAAACTTGCTAAGGCAATTACAAAAAACGATTTAAATAGATTTTATACAGTTTAACTTTAAATTTTTGATTATTTTGGCTTCTATTGTGGTTTCTCTATTTTGGAACGCTTTTTCAATTATAATTTGTTTCTATATCTTGAATTTTGGAGGCGTTCACTTCGTAGTACATTTTTAATGAATAACAGAAAAACGTTTAACTTTTTTATACTACTTTTTATTTTTCTATACAACACTTTGTGACTAGTTTCGAATTACACAGTAATCATTATCAAACACTTAGTTTGATAATGATTACTGTGTAATTCGAAACTAGTCACAAAGTGTTGTATAAAAAAATAAAAAGTAGTATAAAAAAGTTAAACGTTTTTCTGTTATTAATTTGTTTCTATATAGTAAACTACATATTATTTTATTAAAGTAAAGTTAAAATTAGAAAAGAATTGCTCTTAGAAAGATATAAATTTTACCAAAGGATAAATTGAAAGTTTACTGGGAAGAAATATTTGGAGAATTTCTAAAAATAATATTAAATTTCTAAAAATAACAGCGGTAATTTTGTTACTATTTTTTTTATTTTAAATTGTGTAAAATCATTCATAATGTGCTTTAATTAAACAAATAATATTTTCTAATTTTCCAAATGGTTTTCAATTTTACAAAATTTTCAATTATTTGCATTTGTAAAGCTTTTATTAATTGCCATTTTTTAAGTTCTTGTAATTATAACTGTTTTCAGTCATTGGAATTTTTTTTTAGCAAGTTATCATTTCTTATTTGTTAAATACTGTAAATAGTGTGTGGTGAAACATTGTAGTAGAATAATAAAAACGTTTTTGAAACCATATACTGTGTCGGTATTTTATTAAGTTTTTGTTTTTACTTTAGATATTATAATCATCGTTCTCATAACCACAATAAACCGAATATTATCCTCGTATAGGTTTATAAATTTAATCATTATTTGTTCTAGCGTACTCTTGACCTACCTCAATGAACAATGCAATGACCTCTCGTACTCCTGACCTGCGCAACTGAATTATACGTTGCTGTAGGTCAAGAGTACGCTGCTGGAGTTTAAGCGGGAAAATAGGGTAACGCATAGTTCATTGAGGTAGGTCAGGTGTACGCTCGGTTAATGTATAATTTACAGAGGAAATAGTTGAAAACTATATAAAAATAAATAGTTAATGAAAATTCTTACTTTACAAGATAGATTAAAAATTCCTTGAAAACAATATACAATTTCTTGATGTGAATAATAATCAAAAAAACAATTAAAATTATACAAAAACACAATTTAAAATTTCCTATAAAGAAAAAGGTTAACTTAAGAACAATCAATCAAAATAAATCATTGAAACGTTTCTAAAAGCACAAATATAACAATAAAATGAAGTAAATAAATGAAATATTAATGAAGAAGGAGAGTTTTACTACAAAGTAATCGTTCCTCCTTCTTCATTATATTCAAAATGTACTACTAGGTACCTCAACAAATAAACATTTAACAAAATTTAATTTTAAAAATCATCGATAATAACAGGATACATTTTTATTGCTATTTAGAAATTGAAAATTTGCAACAAAACTTGATTTTCCAAAATTTGAGTTTTAAGTGCCGCCATTTTGTTTCAAGCCATTACACTTCAATTGTTTGACTATAATATTAAAAATATGTTAATAGAGGATGGATTTTGAAATTTTGAAACTAATCCTAGTGAATGTGGATTTTTTACAATTTTTCAAACCACTGAATGCAACTTGATTTTCCAAAATTTTGTTTCCCATTTTGTTTCGAGCCATTACACTTAAATTCTTTGACTATAATATTAAAAATATGTTAATAGAGTATAGATTTTGAAATTTTGACACTAATCTTAGTGAAGGTGGATTTTTTACAATTATTCAAACCAATAAATGCAACTTGATTTTCCACAATTTGTGTTTTAAGCGCCGCCATTTTGTTTTAAGCCATTATATTTCAATTCTTTGACTATAATATTAAAAATATTGTAATAGAGGATGGATTTTGAAGTTTTGAAATTAATTCTAGTGAATGTAGATAATTGAATGAATAAAACGTAAATATTTATAAATACCACTGGATAAAAAATTCGATGAATAGAAAATTGACTTAGACACGATTTTTTTTACATAGAAACGTCATTTTATGGAAAATTTGATAAATAGGAAGTTGATCAAGTCAAGACTTTTTTTACATAGAAAAGTCAATATTTATAAAAGTAGTCCTACTAAAAATTGAATTGATGACAAGTTTAAACGTCACGAATTTTTTTCCCAGCGAAATTCAAAATTTAAAAACCTCATGTAAGAATTAAGTGAATTTTATAAATATTTAATTTTCTATGTAAAGAATCGCGCAAAATAAAATCTTGTGCCTTAATTAACTTTCAATACATCGAATTGATTAATTAAAAAAATGTACTCGATCAAGATTTTTGTTTTATTGAATTTTATAAATGTAAAAAATATATAAATTCAATAATAAAATATATAAGTCCTTTACGTTGTAGAAAATTCACTAATAATTAGAAAAAACACGAAAATATTTTCGTGGTTTTTCTAATTATTAATATAAATTCATTTAAAATTTTGAGAAAAAACGGTTCAAAATATGGTTAAATCATTGAATGAACAATTTATTTTATAAATTTATACTTTATAAAAAATTTGTTGTTATAATTGTAAATATTTTCTGATAAGTGTATAAATTTTGCCAATAAGAAACTATTAAAAACTTTATAAAAAATTAACTGTTGAATGTTAGCAAAAAGAAAACATTGTAATTTTTTAAGTGCACTTTTTTTAAAATTTTCATTCAACATTCAGCATATTTTCTGAATTATCTAGAAGTATGCTTAAAGCATTATTAAAACAAAAACAGTTGAAATATTATCATGAGGAACATAACAATAAAAAAATCTCAAAAAAAATTTATCAAAAAAAAACCATTGTAATATTGAAAGGGTCAAGAATGTTCAAAAAAAGGATTTAATATTCCTTTAGAATTAAAAACAAATTTTGAAACATTGTTAAGAAACAAACAAATAATTTAAAATATTTGAATATAATTGAAATTTTGATGAAAAGAAAAAAACTTCAAAAATACTAAACACATAGTACAAAATTTGACCTCTTTTATTTTATAAGGAAAAGTTAAAATGTTCAAAAAAATCAATTGAAACAATAATAAATACAGTTTTAAGTTTTTTTAATGATTGAATTTTTGAAAAATGAAAATGTATCATGAAGAAATTTTTGACAACGTGATAAAAATAGCGTTTTCAAAAGAATTTCTAAAGTAGTGGAAACAATTAAATAAACAGTTGAATATTTGCACAAAAAAATATTAGACTTTTTATGTCAACTTTTTTAAAGCCATTTTTACTTGTTATCCGAAAAATCTTGGAGATTCTTAAAAAAATCGGACAAAATTGCTCAGAGAAGAACATTGTAATATTTTAAGCGATACAAATGTAAAGAAAAATATTTAAAAAATAAATTTGAAAATATATTTAAAAACAAACGAATAAAAAAATGAAAGTACCAATGGAGAAAACAATAAGAGTAGAAGCATAGTATTTGTCCTATTATAATATTTTATTTATTAACCGAAAATTCAATTTAATAAGAAAACTAAATAAATATTAGAAAATAAACAATTTACAATTTATCAAGAAAAAACAATTTAAAACTTGATATAAACATCTTCAAAAATGTTTGAAAACAGTTTAAAAAAAAATCTTAAAATTAGTAAAGACTACATTTTTAACAGTATTTTTTTTTAAATAAACGGTTTTTTTTAGTAATTTTAAATTTATTTTTTCTGCATATTATCTAAAAATTACCAGAACATATTAAAAATATTTAAAAGATTATAATTTTTTTAAAATAATATAAGATTTTTAGCGCTTTTGTCATTTTGAACTCTACTTAAATAATTTTCAATACATTTCTTAAGTTTTTTCATCATTATTTAATTGCTCAATTATTGTTTTGCAAGATTCTAAAAATATTTTATTTATTTTATTTTCATTTAAACTTTATTTTTTAATGAATTGCTTGTTTTTGTAGAGATTAAATTGTTTAATCATCTTTACTAATTTTAACTCTTTGTTTGATAATTATCAATCGTTTGCATTTGACAAATTGCCAACAGATTTGATGAATTGTTTTTAAATTTGTTTCTAAGTTTAAATAATTTTAAATGTTTTCTTGAGTAGCATTTAATGATTTTAAGCTTTGACTAAGAAAGTAATAATAATTTTCAATTTTAGTCAATATTTAAATGGCATTATCGATTGTTCATTGTTCTTTTTTATACAAATTTCTTAATTCTAAAATTTTCTAAAATTTCTATTGATAATACCTCTAACGAAACATAAAACCAAACATCGAGTAAACATTTGTTTTTCAACTTTGTTAAATATTCAATTTTAATAATTTTCAATTCTTTACGTATATTAAGCTTATATTGATTGCCTTTTTTATTTTAGGAATTTCCATTGGTTTTTTTTAAGACTCTGTAAATTTTAGATTTTTGTTTGTATTTTGATGTAATAATTGTTACTTTAAACTATAACAAACCGAATTTTATTCTTATATAGCTTTATTAAGTTAATCATTACTTGTTCTAGCGTACTCTTGACCTACCTCAATGAACAATGCAATGACCTCTCGTACTCCTGACCTGCGCAACTGAATTATACGTTGAGGTAGGTCAAGAGTACGCTGCTGGAGTTTAAGCGGGAAAATAGGCGCTAGGCTAACGCATAGTTCATTGAGGTAGGCCAAGTGTACGCTCGGTTAATGTATAATTTACAGAAGAAATAGTTGAAAACTATAAAAAAATAATAATAGTTAATGAAATTTCTTATTTTACAAGAGATATTAAAAATTCCTTGTAAACAATATACAATTACTTGATGTGAAAAATATTGAAGAACACTTAAATTTTTATAAAAACAATAATTTAAAATACAGTTAAATCATTAAAGAACAATTTTAAGAAGAGTTGGATTTTTTTTTATAATTCTATACTTTTAAAAAATGTTGCTGTTATAATTGTAAATATTATCTGATAAATGTTATAGTTATCAGAATAGTAAAAATTGGGTTATAAACACATAAAATTTTACAAAAAACAAGAAATTGAAAATTTTCTTTGAAGAAACAAGTAAAACCTAAAAAAAACACTTAATACATTACAGGCACAGTAACAGCCTCAACAATTAACTTAAAAACAATTTGCAAAAAACAAAAAAACAGTCGAAGTATTAAATTATTAAATTTCAATGCAGTTGAAATATTTTTACAAGTAGAATTTGAAAAAATGTAAAATAATCAAACATCAAATTTTATATAAAAAACAATAGAGAACTTGTCAAAAAGATACCGTTTAAATTTTTAATAAAAGTAGTTTAGGAAAGTTAACATTTTACGAAAGAAATTGAAAATTTCTCAATATATTATAAAAATTATTAAAGTAAAAAAAAAAGCTTAATTACAATTAAAATTTTACAAATTTCTTTAAAACAGTAGAATAAAATGAATAAAGAAAAATTAAAGAAAACATTTCAAATTTTACCAAAAAAAGTATATTAAAATAAGAATAGATAAACAAGCAAGTAAAAACTAGAATTAAATAATGTCAGTTTATTTTAAAACAATTGATTCATTTATATAAAAAAACTTATTTAATAATAAAATACAATAATATAAAACTATAAAAAAATTAAGAACAATTTAGAGAAAAAGTTTAAAAGAGTTAAAATTTATGAAAGAAGTGAAAAATTCTTTAAAATTGACTTTTTAAAATTGAAAATTTGCAAAAATAAACAACTGGAATTTTGAGAAAAATAAACTGGTTAACATTTTTCTATATAATTTAAATACATCATTTGAATTACTTTGGCATCTATGATGGCTGCTGAAATCATAATTTGTTTTTATATACTAGATTCAATATGTTTTATTACATTCCTTATTCTTTATTGACTTTGTTATTCCTGCTAATTTAAAATTTAAAAAAGTGCTTTCAGAAACATTTTCATTATTACGGAAAATCAATTATGAATTTGATTTTTTATTAAAAAGTTGTAGTTAATATTTTAGGAAAGAAATTGTCAATTTATTAAATACTGTATATTATTTCTTAAATTAAGAAAAAATGAATAATTAAAATTTTACAAAAATGTAATTTCTTTAAAAGCGTAAAAAGTCATTAAGGAAAAATTAAAGAAAACGCTTAAAATTTTACCAAAAAAGGAATATTAAAGTAAGAACAAGTAAAAAAAGTAACAACTAGAAATAAGTAATGAAAGTTTATTTAAAAACAATTGATTCATTTATAAAAATAACTATTTTAATAATGAACTAAAATAAGATAAAACTATAAATAAAACATTAAGAACAATTATAAAGAAATAGTTTATGAGTGTTTAAATTTTAGAAAAGAAATGAAACATTCCTTAAAATTGACTTTCACAATTCAAAATTTGCAAAAATATACAACTGAAAAAATAAACTATTTTTAAATTAGTTAATTTAATTTTATACAGCGAAATAAAAGATTTTAATTCATTTTATGATTAAAATTTGTTTGAACAACTAAAGAAATCCATAAATATCAATTATTTCAATTACTTTGGTTTCTCTTAATCAATTTGTTCTTATATAACAGATTCGATATTTTTTTATTACATAAATTAAAAATTAAAAAAGTGCTTTCAGAAACATTTAGAATATTACCAAAAATAAATTAAAAATTTACTGAGAAGTATCTGAGGAATACAAAAACGATGAAAAAATGTATTAAAAACAGTTGATTTTTTTTTTATTAAAAAGTTGTTAAATTCCCAAAAATATTCTAAACATCCCACAACATACTAAAAGACAAAAGAAATAAAAAATTTACGCAAACACATTAATAATGTGTTCAAAAGTTATTAAATGCTTAAAACAGTAAAAATTTAATTTAAAAAACTGAAAATTTTCCAAGAAGAAAAAGTTGACAAATATCTGAAATCCAAATTAAATTTTTTTTTAAAATGAAAAATAAAAATACAGTAAAATAATTCTTAAAAAAGAAGTATATCTATTGTAAAAGCTAATCTACATAAAACAATTGAAAATATGTTTAAGAAAGTTCAATGTAATTTTCATTAAAAGCAATTTATAATTTACACAAAGAATTTGATTTTTAGGTAATAAATATTTAGGGAAATGAGTTGTAATTGTAACACGATAACTTTGTTTTACCACTATATGGTGATAAAATGAAGTTATCGTGTTTCATTTACAACTTATTCAAAATGTACCACGAAGTAAACGCCAAGACCATCAAATATTTAGGGAAATTAATGCTTTTATAGAGTGAGTTTTTTAGATGTTCTATATGGAGATATCGGAAACAACAAATTCAATAGAATCAGAATTTTGAAAAGATCTCTTTGATACGTTTAGATTAACAAATAAATTAAATGAACCGTCGCGATTAGAACAACAACTCGAAGATGATAAAATGGAAATCTTGGCCAACAAATAACTCTAAATCTAGACAATTCAGCATTTATCAAATCTAATGAAACAGTAATAAATAAATGAGAAATTTCAAACACAATATAAATACACTAAAAAATTAACTAGAAAATGTAAATTGGAGTATTGGGAAACGTAAAAACTTCCCTTGATTTATTTCTATTTTAATGTTATGAAGACTGCCCACTAACAAAAATAAACAGAAAAACAAACAAAAAGCCACTCAAAAGAAATAAACTATGGATAAACGTTAATATTGTAGAGTCCAGCAAGAAGTTAAAAAGTCTATTTCATTTAAAATCTACACTAAATTTGCCAGAATTAAACAATGCCTATAAGGTAATACAAGAGCGTTATAAATAACAAAATTATTAGGAGAATTGCAACGCTTTAAAAATAGAGGAAGCTTCAAACAAGCACCAAAGAATTTAAAAATAGATACACTTTTCAGTTTGTTTTATATAATCGAAACTATAGTCGCATTCAATAAATGTCTATTGCGGTAAAACAAAGTGAAAAGTGGATTTATTTTTAATCGACAACAATCAAGAATTAGCAAAGAATTTATTCAATAATCAATTAAAATCATGACAAAACAAAAAAAACCCACCACTATACACACCCGAAGTATTTGCAGAATACTTTCCTATAGTGACCACCAATTAAAAAACCAACTTGGTAACCGCATATCAGCAGTATGCAAAACACCAACTCCAATTTCTAACATAATGTTTCTGGAACCCGTGGAGGTAGATAAAGTAGGAGGAGTAATTATGAATCTAAAGAACTTGAGTACAGGAAACGATTGAATAACTACCAACATTTAAAATTCGGTAGTAAACGAGATAATTTCACCCATAACCTATTTAGTAAATTTATTAATTAGATTGTTGATTAAAACAATTTATCGTATAGTAAATTTATGTTTTACTTTCCCCAAAAACTGAAAACTGCAAGAGTAATCTCAATTTGTAAAAAAGGAAGGAGTGATGATAAGAAAACCATAGACAGATAGTAATTTTAAGCTGTTTCTCAAAAGTAATCGAAAAATTTACATTAAAGCGACTTTGTAAATTTATAAACAAGGAGAAAATACTAAAGCCAAGTCAACATAAATTCCGAAAAGACCAATCGACAGAAACTGCAATCATAGATTGATGAAGTTGATCATCATAAATTTAGACCGGGGATATGCGTGGCAAGTTTTTCTTTTTTTGATTCATTCAATTTAAAGTGGTTGTTTATTATAAAATCTGCATTCAATGTTTACAAATTTTGTTAGAAATTTTTTTAAAAGGAACTAATGACAGTAATTAAAATTTATTTAACATATCTCGACTTAAAAATATTAGCACAAATATTTCAAGCCTTTTTTAAAGGTAATTATCCACAGTTTTCCAATTATATTTACAATTGAAATCACTTCAACGGAAAATTGGAATTTACCGACCTCATGACTGACAATTTCGAGAACAATTATCCATTTTAACCGAGTCGCATTATCAACCGTCCACATAATAATTTCGCATTTTAAAACACTGTTTATAATCGCGCATATATGTGATATGATAACGAGGTAATTGGCATAAATAGGTGACGTCAATTTAAAACGTTGGCCATTAACGAGGGGATATGCTAGTACCGATAAAAATATCCGTTTTGTTCATCTCCGCTCAGAAACCGGAGGTATTAATACAGCGAAAACATAAACAATAATAAATAAAAGTGGGGCTATGAATAAACCGTAATATATTTTTTTTTTCGGTTGTTATTTTTATTGTGTGGAAAGTAGGAAATAAAGTACGGTGTTTTATAGCTACGATAACTTGGATAAAAACCGAGATGTCAAACATAAATAAGATTTTTAATCACTTATTGAAACACTTACTATGTTTTTACCACCTAGTAACTGTCCTAACCATCCTGAAGTTAAGATTTTTAATGATAATTTAATGTTATAATTATTTTTAGTTAGTTTGGAAAAATCTTAGAATTGACAAAATTTATTTTAAGTTTATGTAAACTTAACTATATTTTCAACACTCTACATGTAATCAGACAAGTATATTTGATGTATAGTGAATACAGTATCTTTTGAAACCTTTAAGTAATTGAATAATTAAGAAGATTTTTTAGTGTCCTAAAGAAATGCATTTTTTTTAAAGTTACAAAAATATTTTGTTGTTATGCTAGAAATCTTTGATAATGATTAAGTTTTGGTCATGATGCTGGTTGCGACCGTTACTACGTGATAATCTATAATACAGGTATTAAATTTTGGCGATACTATACTAAATTATATAGTAGTAAACCAATGTATTAAAGTATTTTTTTCAAATAGAGATAACAATAAACATCTTTATTGAACATTAATACATTTATTTGAAGACATAACAATTATAAAACTATTGAATTGACAAGGCTGTTATTTGGTGAAATTCCATAATATATAAATTAAAATAAAACTCTTCATAGTTATCAACCGTAGATTTTTTATTCTGTTTTCGAATATTTAGTCAAAATTAAATATTTCAGCAGTTAGTAAGAATTGTAAGAACCTTGGTTGTTTCTAAAAATAATATTAAAACCACGTATGAAATATTAGATTTGATTTCATCGACGCTTTGTTGATTTTAACAATTTTTCCGAGGAAGAGCCAGGAAATTGGCGTGATTTCGGAATAATAAAATAAACGCCCGCTATTTTTGTGATCAAAGCGTCGGTGGCCAAATACTTTTTGATAATAATAAAATCCACGACCCATAAACATCAAATGGTGTATAAACATAAACCATATGAGTCGTGGATTTATTTAAAAGTCTAGGTAAAAATAATTCAGAATATTTCTTTCTAATAATAGGTGCAATAGTCATTGATTGTAATTTTTAATTCATTGAAATTAAACGAAAAATCATCCATAATTAACTAAGTTTTAGTAAACCATAAAAACAATTGCAAAATTATGGCGAGAAACAAAATGGTAGCACTCTAAACTTAAGTGGAAGAAAATAAAATTGCATTCAAGGATTTCTCACACTTAAAAAATTATCCACTTGAGTTATTAGGCTAAAAAATACAAAAATTATTCTTAAAGAACTTAGTCGTTGGTAATCCATCAAAACAATTGCTTAATTATGACAAAAAACAAAATTGCAGCACTCTAAATTTAAATGCAAGAAAATAAAATTTCATTCGAGGATTTCACACAATTAAAAAATTATCCACTTGAGATATTAGGCTAAAAATTACGAAAATTATTCCTAAGGAACTAGTTTTTAGAAAACCATCAAAACAATTGCCAAATTATGGCGAGAAACAAAATGGTAGCACTCTAAATTTAAGTGGAAGAAAATAAAATTTCATTCAAAGATTTCACACAATTAAAAAATTATCCGCTTGAGTTATTAGGCTAAAAAATACAGAAATAATTCTTAAAGAACTTAGTCGTTGACAATCCATTAAAACAATTGCTTAATTATGGCAGAAAACAAAATGGCAGCACTCTAAACTTAAATGCAAGAAAATAAAATTTCATTCGAGGATTTCACACAATTACACAATTAATCTCTTGAGATATTAGGCTAAAAATTACGAAAATTATTCCTAAGGAACTAGTCTTTAGAAAACCATCAAAACAATTGCCAAATTATGGCGAGAAACAAAATGGCAGCACTCTAAACTTAAGTGGAGGAAAATTAAATTTTATTCGAGGATTTCACACACTTAAAAAATTATCCACTTGAGTTATTAGGCTAAAATATACAAAAATTGTTCTTAAAGAACGTAGTCGTTGGCAATCCATCAAAACAATTGCTTAATTATGGCAGGAAACAAAATAGCAGCACTCTAAACTTAAGTGGAAGAAAATAAAATTTCATTCGAGGATTTCACACACTTAAAAAATTATCCATTTGAGTTATTAGGCTAAAAAAAAACAAAAATTATTCTTAAAGAACTTAGTCGTTAGTAATCTATCAAAACAATTGCTTAGTTATGGCAAAAAGACAAAATGGCAGCACTCTAAATTTAAATACAAGAAAATAAAATTTCATTGGAGGATTTCACACAATTAAAAAACTAATCACTTGAGTTATTAGGCTAAAAAATACAAAAATTATTCCTAAAAAACTTAGTCGTTGGCAATCCATCAAAACATTTGCTTAATTATGGCAGAAAACAAAATGACAGCACTCTAAACTTAAATGTAAGAAAATAAAATTTCATTCGAGGATTTTACACAATTAAAATTAATCACTTGAGTTATTAGGCTAAAAATTACAAAAATTATTCCTGAGGAACTAATTTTTAGAAAACCATAGAAACAATTGCCAAATTATTGCGAGAAACAAAATGGCAGACCTCTAATCTTAAGTGGAAGAAAATAAAATTTCATTCAAGGATTTCACACAATTAAAAAATTATCCACTTGAGTTATTAGGCTAAAACATACAAAAATTATTCTTAAGGAACTAGTCTTTAGAAAACCATCGAAATAATTGCCAAATTATGGCGAGAAACAAAATGGCAGCACTCTAAACTTAAATGCAAGAAAATAAAATTTCATTCGAGGATTTCACACAATTAAAAAATTAATCACTTGAGATATTAGGCTAAAAATTACGAAAATTATTCCTAGGGAACTAATCTTTAGAAAACCATTGAAACAATTGCCAAATTATGGCGAGAAACCAAATGGCAGCACTCTAAACTTAAGTGGAAGAAAATAAAATTTCATTCGAGGATTTCACACAATTAAAAAATTAATCTCTGGAGTTAGTAAGCTAAAAATTACGAAAATTATTCCTAAAGAACTAGTCTTTAGAAAACCATCGAAACAATTGCCAAATTATGACGAGAAACAAAATGGCAGCACTCTAAACTAAGGTGGAAGTAATTAAAATTTCATTCGAGGATTTCATACAATTTAGAATATATACACTTTAGTTATTAGGCTAAAAATTACAAAAATTATTCCTAAGGAACTAGTCTTTAGTAAACCATCAAAACAATTACCAAATTATGGCGAGAAACAAAATGTCAAGACTCTAAACTTGAGTCGAAGAAAATAAAATTTCATTCGAGGATTTCATACAATTAAAAAATTATCCACTTGAGTTATTAGGTTAAAAATAAAGAAAATTAATTCCTAAGGATCTTTGTATTTTTTCTGTATTGGGCTGAAATTGTTTAATATCGTCTATTATTATTTTCGGCGGTTTTGCGTAAAACCCGTTCCACAAAACAGGCGAGATGTAAATATTTAATTTGAGTTACCTTCGCGACTCTGATTGCATTAAACGGATTATAAATCTAATTCGCATTTGTGATGTAAACACTCTTAATCTCCTCGGTGTTGTGCATGAAATTTTTATGAGGCCGCATGATGGATTTGAATACAAATAGATTTAAAGTGATTATAAAGCAACAGATTAAAAAATATTTTCTATAAAGACGTAATTTAAATTGAATACATTTTTTGTATGACTTTGTTTACTTCATGATACAATTATAAATATAAATCTATAAATTTTTATTGGAAATTTTATTAATAATATTTTTTAAACTTATGTACGGCTAAATTAGTTAAGAAAATTTGTGTGCATTAGATGTTTACAACATCGATCGTTTTCCATCGTTATTGCGCCGTTCCTCATTCACTCCTAAAATACCTTTTCGACGCTTTATAAACTTTATGGCATGGAAGAGTTGTTCCGTAATCCAATATATCACACTCTACACCTGATGAGTTCAGTTGCAATTGATTTTCCTGGTGTCCTTCAAAACGATATAATTCATTATATGGCTTAAGGAAATGAAAATAAATTTCTCAGCATCTAAACATTATGATAGAAATAATATAATACACATTTTTATTGACAAACTATACATATTTACATTTAAATAATGAATAATGGATGATGTGTTAGTGAGTTAGTTCGTCAAAAGGCTATCGTCTTTCTGCCTTATGATAGAAATTAATAAAGAATAATAAAGAATAAAGATACAGATTTCACGTGATATATATATACAATTTTTACTGCAATATGTTAATAAAAATAAGGTTCTTTTTTAATTATTAATTTGAAATTTATTATTATACAAAACATCAAAATTACTGTGTTTATATTTTTTTTCAAATGATTTTAACTAGTGAAAAAGTATGATTAATTCAAATAAATTCATAAAAAGCGTAGCTGGGAAAATATTAAGTATTGTGTCTATTTATATATAATTAATTCTATGCATATTTATTCGTGAATAATAATTTTCAGCCTTGGTGGTCCCATAAAGTGTATCGACGACATGACGTACTTAGGAAAATGCCTAAACTGATAATGTGCTAAGCGGTTTCCTTATCGAAAGTATTTAAGGTGGAAAAATAATGCTGCTCACATTCCATTCCCTCGGGTAGTCTTGATTATCTAACAAAGAAATGTTTGTGTTTTCCCAAATTATAAATAATATATTTTAATTTCCAATCTAAATTCAATACTTATCTATTTGAGTTCTAAAACTTCAACTGATTTATTTACTTCTGGTTTCCATTTTTCTCTTAGATGATATTAATCCTATATTTAATACCACAGGCATGTAAAAAATAGAGATCCTTAAAAATAGGTTCTAAATATGCCAAAAATTACCAAAGTGACTACAATCGTCTTATAAGTATCATAGTTGCTGATGATATAAGAGTAATGGGTCGTGTGGAAAAACACAAAAAACTGTGAACTTTGCCTTCAAGAGTTGAAGTTTTTCGAAGCTTCTAAGAAAATTTGCGAGATCCTTTTAATACCATAAAAAACATAAAAACTACTTGTAAGAGTTTGATTAAAATTTTCATGAACTTGAAGATCCTATAACGTTCCTATTCTGATACAAACGGAAATAGCATACATTGTTTTAACATTTAAAAAAAAAAACTGGAAGAGATATTGCTGAAACGGATTATAATTTCTGAAATAAAATATGAAAAAAATTAAGAAAGAGATTTTTGTAGAAATCTAAAACTAAATTTGATAAATTCCTTGAAAATCTGCTGGAAAATATTAAAAATTTTGAAGTTCAAAACATTAATTGTTCAAGAAATTTTAAAATCCTGATAGAAAATTCAAGCAATCTAAAAAAAGAATTGTAAATTTCTTGCTTCCAGAAATCAATAAGAAAAACTGCTTAATAATTTTAATTTTTTAAGAATACATTTTTTTATTAACATGAAAACCACTTCTAATAATTTGATAAACATTTGCATTTACAACTTTCTTATCCTGATACAAATGAGAAAAGCATAAATTATTTTAAAATTTTAATATACATGTCTTCAGATTTTTAGAATTTTCTTTATGGGGTTTAGATTTGTTCTAAAATTTTCTAGAACTGTTTCTTCCAGATTTTCTAACCATTAATTTTCTAGAATTTTTCATCCTTCCTCGTTCTAATTTCTTCGTGAGTTCTAGAAGTTTTAATCAATTTCTCTTTATAATTTCTTATATTTTTATGATATCATTCAACCAGAAAGATTTTTTTTTAATTTAGAAGTTTACTCGTAAATCACAAGAAATTCTCTTTAAAATGTTATAAAATTTTCCAGATTTTTAGTATGGTATTGTTTAGCAGATATCTAGAGTTTTCTTTGACGATTCTACAAAGTTTTGAGCAATACTTTCATCGGATCTTCCCCGTTCTGCTCTTCTTCTGATTTCTTCTAATTTATTATAACCTCTTCTATTTTATTCAATTTTATTATTAGAGTATCCTCTTCCATCAACTCTGATACACTCCACTACAGCAATAGATATAGAAAATCTAAAACAGAAACTGATAAACCGTTGAAAATTGAGAATTGCTGGAAAGTATTCGATTTTTTCAGTGAAAATCCAACCTAAACAGAAATTGCTAAAAAGTCTAGAATCGTGAAAGGATTTTTTTATATATCTGGAATAGAAAATAAGAAAATTTCTTAAAATCTGTTTTCCGAAAAAATGGTAATCTTACTTTATTCTTAATGAATTCATTTTTATAATTTTCTCCAGATTATTATATTTTGTCCACACTTCTAGTATTTATATAATTTTTTGCGAAGCTTTTAGAATTTTTGATCAATATTTCTCACAAATTGCTACATAACATTTTGAATCCAGATATAATTTTTTCTGTAGGTTTTAGATTTTTCGCAGACTTCGGAAAAAATAAATTTCATATTGAGAAAAGCTTTTATAAAATTTTGTAGCAATTTTCCATTCTAGAAAGTTCTAAAAAAGTCTAGAATCTTGAAAGGATTTTTTATATATCTGGAAGAGAAATTAATAGAAGTTTCTAAAAATTTCTAAAAATCTCTAAGAAAATTTACTAATTAATTTTTAAACCATAGAAAAATACGTTTTAAACATAAAACTTTGTTTAAAATTTGCATGAACTTAAAACATTTACAACTTTCCTATTATGAGACAAACGAAAACAGCATAAATTGTTTTAAAATTTAAAATTAAAAAACTATAAGAGATATTGTAGAAAAGTGTTATGATTGCAAAGAAATCCGAAAAAATGAAGCAAGAGAAAATAGAAATTTTTTATAGAAATCTAATACCGAAATTGATAAATTGTTGGAAAATTTTAGAAAACTGGATAAGATATTGTTGAAAAGTATTAAAATTTTTAAAGGAAAATGCGAAACATTTTGAAAATATGTAAAATGTCTAACACATTTATTATTGCTCAAGAAATTTTAGAATCTTGTTGAAAATTCAAGAAATCTAGAAAAGAAATTTACAAAAGCTTCCAAAAATCGATAAGAAAAATTGCTTAATAATTTTAAAACCGTAGAAGAATAGAATTTTTTATTAACATATATACCACTTCTAAAAATTTGCATAAATTTAAAGCATTCATAGCTTTTCTAAAAATAATAATTATATTTTTTTGTGTTCTTACATATTGTTTACACACATGATAAAAACAAAAAGGCATAAATTATTATAAAAATTGAAAAAACCTTCAGATTTCAGCTTATTGGTATTTTCTAGCAACTCTTTTCTTGGATTCAAAATTCTAAAATTCAATTTAATCTTTCATTAAACTTTCTGTAGTTATCACGCAATTTTTTCTTTCGGCTAGAATTTTCTCTGTGTCTTTTAGATTATACTAAAAATTTTACAGAACCTTTTCTTGCAGTTTTTAGTATTCTATAGCAATTAATTTTCTAGATTTATTCATCGTTATTTTTTTTAAATTTCTATGCGAGTTTTAGAAGTTTTAATTAATTTTTCTTTGAAATTTCTTATTTTTTTTAATGCAATTTTTCATCAAGAAAGAGTTTCAAAGTGCGTTTTAGATTTTTTTTTATTTCAGAAGTTTATCTCCCAAATCGTAAGAATTTCTGTTTGAGAAGTTATAAAATTTTCCAGCATTTTTCTTGCAGATGTTTAGTATATATTTTATAGATTTCTAGATTTTTCTAAGACGGTTCTACAATTTTTCTTTCAACTAGTTTTTTTTGTAGGTTTAAAATTTTTCGAAAAAAAAATGGTTCTCTAACTTTATTCTTAATGAATACTTCTTTTATGATTCTAAAATTTTGCAGCAATTTATCTTTTAGATTTTTAATATTTTTTAGTTGCTCTGCTTGCTCTAGATTTTTACATTTTGTCCACACTTCTAGAATTTATATAATTTTTTTGCGAGGCTTCTAGAATTTTTCATCAACATTTCTCTCAAATTGCTACATAAAATTTTGAATCCAGATAGAATATTTTTGTAGGTTTTAGATTTTTCGCAAATCTTTCGGGAAAAATAAATTTCATATTGAGAAATTGTATTATCTAGTAACGTTCAAATTTATAAGAATAAATATACATTATTTTTAATTTCTACAGTTGTTATTGGGCAATATTTTATCCTTAATCTTCTTTGTGGGTTTTAGATGGTTCCAAAAAATTTCCAGAGTCTATCTTATATATCCCAAGAACTTTTTGAAGCTTCTTACATGTTCATTCAAGTATTTAGTATTTTCTAGTTATTTTCCTCATTTCTAGATTTTTCTTTTCGGGGTTTTATAAATTATCTTTTTTCTGCTTCTAGAAGCTTTAATCTATTTTTCTTTGAAATTTTTTATGGTTTTTTTTAATATTTTTTCTTGAAATAAGAAAAATTTTTAAGCTTTTTAAAATTTCCATGTTTTTTTAGAAGTTCGGAAGTTTCAGATTCAAAGAATTTATTTTTGAAAAGGTTGCCCAGTTTTCTAACATTTTTCTTCCGGATTTTTAGTATTTTTTTAAAATAACTTTTTCAGATTCTTAGAATTTTCTTTAAAAAAAAGAAAGTAGAGGAAAATTTTGAAAATTAAAAAATAACATTGCTAAAAAATCATCAATTTCCAAAGAGAATTTTTCTTCCAAATCATAAAAAAATTCGTTGGAAGGTTATAAAATTTTCCAGAATTTATCTTCCAGGATTATAGTACGTCTATTCTAGAAATTTCTTTTCCAAATTTCTTGATTTTTAATCCACGGTACTACAATGGTTTCACTTCAAACCTGAATTTGAAGAAATGATATTTACATCCTCTGTCTTCAAAAATTCTAAAAAAATTCAAAAAACAGTAGGAATTGGTTTGAAAATTAAAAACTTAACTCAGAGTTAGTATATTTCTAATATTCCCAAAAATTGAATGGCGTATTTTCAATAAAAATTAAATGGCGTCACTTCAAACACGAACTTGAAGAAATTAAATTTGCATCCTCTGTTTTCAACAAATTCTAAGAAAGTAAAAACAGTAGGAATTGGTTTGAAATTAAAAAAAAATAACTCAAAATTAGTGTTTTTTTAATATTCCAAAATTATTTTTGGAATATTAAAAAAACACTAATTTTGTAACCATTTTATAATGGTGTATTTCCAATAAAAACAAAATGGCGTCACATCAAACACGAACTTGAAGAAATTGAATTTGCATCATCTGTTTCCAAAAATTCTAAAAAATTAAAAACAGTAGAAATTGGCTTGAAAAGTTAAAAATCAACTCAAAATTAGTGTATTTTTAATATTCCAAAAATACAATGGTGTATTTTCAATAAAAATTAAATGGCGTCAAACCTGAACTTGAAGAAATTAAATTTGCATCCTCTGTTTTCAACAAATTCTAAGAAAGTAAAAACAGTAGGAATTGGTTTGAAATTTAAAAAAAATAACTCAAAATTAGTGTTTTTTTAATATTCCAAAAATAAAATGGTGTATTTCCAATAAAAACAAAATGGCGGCACTTCAAACACGAACTTGATTAAATTAAATTTGCATCTTCTGTTTTTAAAAATTCTAAAAAATTAAAAACAGTAGAAACTGGTTTGAAAATTAAGAAATCAACTCAGAAATAGTGTATTTTTAATATTACCAGAACAGAATTGGAGTATTTCTAATAAAAACAAAATGGCGTCACTTCAAACACAAACTTGAAAAAAATTAAATTTGCATCTTCTGTTTTTAAAAATTCTAAAAAATTCAAAACCGTAGGGAATTGATTTGAAAATTAAAAAAGCATCTCAGAAATAGTGTGTTTTTAATATTACCAGAACAGAATTGGAGTATTTTCAATAAAAACAAAATGGCGGCACTTCAAACACGAACTTAAAGAAATTAAATTTGCATTCTTTATTTTTTAAAGATTCTAAAAAAATAAAAACGTAGGGAATTGATTTGAAAATTAAAAAATCATCTCAGAAATAGTGTGTTTTTAATATTACAAAAACGGAATTGGAGTATTTTTAATGAAAGCAAAATAGCGGCATTTCAAACACGAACTTAAAGGAATTAAATTTGCATTCTTTGTTTTTAAAGATTCTAAAAAATTAAAAACCGTAGGAAATTGATTTGAAAATTAAAAAATCATCTCAGAAATAGTGTGTTTTTAATATTACAAAATCAGAATTGGAGTATTTTTAATGAAAAGAAAATGGCGTCACTTCAAACACGAACTTGAAGAAATTAAATTTCCATACTCTGATTTCAAAAATTCTAAAAAATTAAAAACAGTAGAAATTGGTTTAAAAATTAGGAAATTAACCCAAAAATAGTGTGTTTTTAATATTACCAGAACAGAATTAGAGTATTTCTAATGAAAACAAAATGGCGGCGCTTCAAACACAAACTTAAAGAAATTAAATTTGCATTCTTTGTTTTTAAAGATTCTAAAAAATTAAAAACAGTAGAAACTGGTTTGAAAATGAAAAAATCAACTCGGAAAGAGTGTGTTTTTAATATTACAAAAACATAATTGGAGTATTTTTAATGAAAACAAAATGGCGTCACTTCAAACACAAACTTAAAGGAATTAAATTTGCATCCTTTGTTTTTAAAAAATCTAAAAAATTAAAAACCGTAGGAATTGGTTTCAAAAGTGAATAATCAACTTAGAAATAGTGTGTTTTTAATATTGCGAAAACAGAATTGGAGTATTTTTAATGAAAAGAAAATGGCAGCACTGCAAACTCGACCTTGAAGAAATTCAATTTGCATCTTCTGTTTTTAAAAATTCTAAAAAGTTAGAAACAGTAGGAATTGGTTTTAAAATTAAGAAATCAACTTAAAAATACTATGTTTTTAATATTATCAAAACAGAATTAGAGTATTTTTAATGAAAACAAAATGGCGGCACTTAAAACACGAATTCGAAGAAATTAAATTTTCATCCTCGGTTTACAAAAATTCTAAGAAATTAAAAAGAGTAGAAACTAGTTTGAAAATATAAATCAACTCAGAAATAGTGTGTTTTTAATATTACGAAAACAGAATTTGAGTATTTTTAATGAAAAGAAAATGGCGGCACTTCAAACACGAACTTGAAGAAATTCAATTTGCATACTCTGATTTCAGAAATTCTAAAAAATTAAAAACAGTAGGAATTGGTTTGAAAATTAGAAAATAAACTCAGAAATAGTGTATTTTTAATATTACGAAAACAGAATTGAAGTATTTTTAATAAAAACAAAATGGCGACACTTCAAACACGAACTTGAAGAAATTTAATTTGCATCCTCGGTTTTTAAAAATTCTACAAAATTAAAAACAGTATACACTGATTTGAATATTAAAAGAATCAACTAAAAATTAGTGTATTTTTAATATTACACAAATATAATGGCGTATTTTCAATAAAAACAAAATGGCAGCACTTTAAAGGCGAACTTGAAAAAATTAAATTTTTAACCTATGTTTACAAAAATTCTATAAAATTAAAAACAGTAGGAATTGATTTAATTAGGAAATCAACTCAGAAATAGTGTATTTTTAATATTATAAATACAGAATTAAAGTGTTTTTAATAAAAACAAAATGGCGTCACTTCAATCACGAACTTGAAGAAATTTAATTTGCATCCTCGGTTTTTAAAAATTCTACAAAATTAAAAACAGTATACACTGATTTGAATATTAAAAAAATTAACTAAAAATTAGTGCATTTTTAATATTACAAAAATATAATGGCGTATTTTCAATAAAAACAAAATGGCGGCACTTCAAACACGAACTTGAAAAAATTACATTTGTAACCTCTGTTTACAAAAATTCTAAAAAATTAAAAACAGTAGGAATTGATTTGAAAATTTTAAAAAAAACAACTTAAACGTAGTGTATTTTTAATATTACAAAAATAGAATGGCGTATTTTTAATAAAAACAAAATGGCTTTACTTCAAACATGAAGTTGAATAAATTTGAATCCTTAAAAATTCTAAGAGTTAAAAACAGTAGGAATAGGTTTAAAAATTAATTACTATCTGATTTTAAATAAATTTATCAATAAATTACTTACTGAAATACATAAAAAATACTACAAAACATTTTTATATTGAACAATATCGTTCATTACGTGTAATTTCATCCAATTCATTACGAACTAAACACATGTGTAGTAATTACTACTGAATGGACCGAATAATGTGCAGTCGTCATTAATCGAACAATAATTACAACTCACAAATAATTATCCGTTGCTAAATGTGCTTTTAATGGTCCCACGATACGAATTTTTAAAATAAAACGTAAAAAAAATAATTAATGCATCAATATGATTAGATAATTTCTCAATTAAAAAAAAATTGTTTACAATTAACACATTAATTAATTCCACTTACTATTCCTAAACTATAAACACTAAATAAAACACTCACTACTTTTAAGCCATTAAAATTTATTATAATATAATAATTAATTGCACATGAAGATTACACAAATAATATTTAATTTTTCATGTTTGTTTCATTTTTGCTATTACTAAATTATATTTATAGTAATTCTGAAGGATAGGGAAATTAATAATAAAGAGTATTTATAATACACTTTCTCTCCTTTACTGGATAATCTAGTAAACACACAAATTTTTTATTTTCTTCTTTAATTTAAAAAAAATATTCATTCCTGTAATTATTTCCTATAATTATCATTTGCTCATGCAACTCTAATGGAATTGGAAAATGTTTCCATACTGAATCGATCGCAGTAATGTCTGTAAATTATATTTAACTCTGTTCGTATTTGTTAATAATGGTAACTTATGTCTAACATGAAATAATAAAATAATGGTTTATAAAAATGTGTTGCAATTCTAATGTAATTACTTTATTATAGCTTTCAATTAACTTGCTACAAACCATAAAAAAACTATATTAGTTTGAACAAAACGTGTAATTAAATAATAATAATAATAATAATGCATTTAATAATAATTTAAAAATACGAAAAAAATATGATTTAATTTTCTACAACGAACTAAAGGATTTGAATACATTTTAATAGTACATTTATTTACGGACATTATCAGTTTTACAAAAATATAAAACACTTACATAAATTACATTAAGTCATTCAGAAATAACAGAATTCAAATTTAAGTTTCACTAAAAGAAATATTAATTGATTCAAATTTTATTGTATTAAGTTTAAACTAAACATTTTTGTGTCAATTGAAGAATTTAATTATTTTAAATCATTACAGGACCTGAAACTTGGGTGAGAGCTTTCCCTGCAGCAGCAGGAACAAGACAAAGCCCCGTCGATATAAGTCCAGTAGACTTGAAGTTCCTCAACGTGAAGAAACTCACGTGGAAGTACATCCCTGAAAACGTAAAAACCCTCACCAACAACGGCCATTCCTGGGTGGTTAACGTCGACGGTAAAGGTTCAGGTATGTACGAAAAATTCCTTTAGTTTGTATTAATTCTAATAATTAGAATTTATTTTACCTGTAATTTTCTGATTATACAATATAAACATATTGAAGTATCTAATAGTATAGCTCCCGGATCCGGTCGCGACCTACAAATTCGACGTGTGTGTATTAACATGGTAATCACCATTATTACCATTAGCCGCGTCTTAAATTAGAGACCTCGACTAGTCCATAAAGATAAAAATGATGACGGCTTTTACAGCGGATGCTCGTTATCGGGATCGCACGATCTAATTAAGTCGATTGAATTGTAAATCAAAATTTTAATATTATTGTCCTCTTTAATTAAACTAGTCAAATATATTTATTATATTATGGCCGTAATAAAATTAATTAATTTGCTCAAAAAATACCATTGGAAACAATAAAAGTTATTGATTGAGAGAAGGATTCAATTAAGAAATTATCTTAAAATCTATGTAATTAACTAATATTCTAATAGCACTTAACAAACATTACATTATATTACGTAATATAATAGATTTATTGATTGTAATTTAATATAAAGTTTTGAGTTTGTTTTACTATTATATATTATAAATTTCTTCAATATATTTAATGTATCATATAATATAAAACAATACATTTCCTAAATAGGGAAAATAATATTGAAGCAAAACCAAGAGTTTTATTTTAAATTGCAATTAATATCTCTGATGTACTACAAAGTAAATGCCACTACTATTAAACACTCAATTAATTTTTAATAAAGATTGAATGAGGAATTAATAAATCATAACAGATTTGTGTTGAAATTAGTAAACATAAAAATTCGACTGCAAATAAATATTTGTTTATAAATCATTAAACTTAATAAGAAATGTTATTTTTACCGTTTTTTAAGTGGTGGTTTCATTAAGATGTTAGCTTAAAATGTAATTAATAATGTAATTTTATTTAATTCGATTTTTTTTATCTATTCAGGAAGTAATTTGAATAGATCTCATTTATATTTGATAAAGTCGTGCCTGATTTGTACGACATTCAAATGCTAATCGATTACGTTATAAATTGTTAACGATAAATACCCCATAACAACCCATTTCCGCGTATAACTTATTCCTGCAGTTTCAATCCTTTATATTTTAAAGGTAAACATTGTATTTTAAATTTTTTCTTGCTTATATTACGACCTAAAATATTGGATAATGTAATTGCATTCAAATTAATAAACTACTCGAAATGCAACGATTTTCCATCTCCCTCTATTATGTTTTGCATGTCATTTGTTAACATTTATTATATTTTGAATATTAATCAGAAAATAGTATTCTTATGGGTTTTATCCAAAATATTGTTAAAGAGTTTTCACTAAGAAATTTAAATATGCTTATCGAAATTTTTAACAAATCATTAAAGAATATTTCTTTTAAAATGTATCATGTTTCATATGTTACGTGTCAATTAATAATCATTCAATCTGTTATTCATTATGTCATTTGACGACATCGGTCAACTGTAACGAGTCATATCCTCTGTAAAATATTGAATAGATTTGATTGCAAAGAACGTAAAGATTTGAACGAGTTTAAAATTTAAAAGAGAAATTTGATGGAGAAAAATATTTGTATTCCATTTTTCAGTTGTAGTTTCCCGCATCATTAATATAACAAAAGATTTTCTCGAATGTAGCCAATATGGCGCTATATGTGTAATAAATTTTAAAGATTTCGAAGATTTCACGTGTATTGAGAACGGCTTAATCTGATAAAAAATGTATTTTCTGGAAGCCTTTTTGATTTCAAATCGATTCTTATGCGCCTGTGTATAAAATAATATTATTTATTTACTTTTGTTGTTTGTTTGTTATTATTATTATTAATATTCAATATATTAAATAGGTTTTCATGATTACAAAGAATTCAGAAAAATAAAAACTTCTGTCATCTATCAAGTTTTCATGTATTCTTCTCTTGTTCCTCTTTTTTTTAAAAATATTATTATTAATCATGAAATTTTAGATATTTAAAAACAAATGAAATCAGACATTTATATAGATAGGAGGAGATTGAAAGATTCAAAAAACTCGATGGAAATAAAAATAAGTTTTAGCATTTTGATGTATATTACGAATAAATATAAAAAAAATATATAATTAAAGAATTCCAATGATTTCAAGGAAGCAAAAATGTCTGCAATCTGTAATCTCTCATCTCTTATTTATATTTATAACTTATCTTATATCATGCATTATTTTCTGTTTGTTATCTGTCATGGTACCAGATATATTCTGTCATCTGTCAACTATCATCTGTCAACTGTCATCTGTCAACTGACATCTGTCAACTGACATCTGTCAACTGACATCTGTCATCTGTCAAATGACATCTGTCATGTCATGTGTCATCTGCCATCTGCCATCTGTAATCTGTCATCTGACGTCTGTCAACTGTTAAGTGTCAACTGTCAATTGTCAACAGTCAACTCTCAACAGCTACCATATCTGTTATTTGTCATCTGTTAACTGTTATCTGTCATATGGCGTCTGTTATCTGTCATTTATCAACTGTAATTTGTCATCAATCTGTCATCTGCAATCAGACGTCTGTCAAGTGCCAACTGTCAACTATCAACTCTTAAGTATCAACTGTCATCTGTTATTTGACATCTGTCATCTGTCATCTGATATCTATCATCTATGAGCTTTCATCTGGTACATGTCAGTTCATTCTTCGTGTGTTATTTTGCAGGATCTAATTGGAATTATTGAAATTTGTTGAATAAAGTGTAAAACCAAACTGTTGAAATCTGACCGTAAATTGATTGAGGAAGTTATTTTAAGAGATGCGAATTTAAAACTCGTAACATTAAAACTTTCTTTAAAACTATACAGTTTTTATAAAGAATATGAAACATTAATTATTGTACACTGAAATGAAAAATTCACTAGTAAGGATTAAATAATAGCTTGTCTGCATGCATCAAATATCGTCCAGAATTTCATCGTAGTAACGGTCGCAACCATTCTCTTTATTATTTAATTTTGTATTAAATTGTCGACGTTGTTTAATTAATTTTAAGATTTTTAACAAAATTTTTAAAATAACAACCGAATATTTCTAATAAAATATTCACCTGCTATATGTCAAGCGTTTTCTGTTCTCTCATCTGTCATCTGTTATCTATTAACTGTTATCTGTCCTCTGTCCTCTGTCCTCTGTCCTCTGTCCTCTGTCATCTGTGTTATCTGTCATCTGTGTTATCTGTCATCTGTGTTATCTGTCATCTGTGTTATCTGTCATCTGTGTTATCTGTCATCTGTGTTATCTGTCATCTGTGTTATCTGTCATCTGTGTTATCTGTCATCTG
This sequence comes from Ontholestes murinus, assembly GCA_963969525.1. NCBI lineage: Eukaryota > Metazoa > Arthropoda > Insecta > Coleoptera > Staphylinidae > Ontholestes > Ontholestes murinus. Next base: position 3,144,565 of record OZ018391.1, read on the forward strand.
TGTTATCTGTCATCTGTGTTATCTGTCATCTGTGTTATCTGTCCTCTGTCCTCTGTCCTCTGTCCTCTGTCCTCTGTCCTCTGTCCTCTGTCCTCTGTCCTCTGTCCTCTGTCCTCTGTCCTCTGTCCTCTGTCCTCTGTCCTCTGTCCTCTGTCCTCTGTCCTCTGTCCTCTGTCCTCTGTCCTCTGTCCTCTGTCCTCTGTCCTCTGTCATCTGTGTTATCTGTCATCTGTGTTATCTGTCATCTGTGTTATCTGTCATCTGTGTTATCTGTCATCTGTGTTATCTGTCATCTGTGTTATCTGTCCTCTGTCCTCTGTCCTCTGTCCTCTGTCCTCTGTCCTCTGTCCTCTGTCCTCTGTCCTCTGTCCTCTGTCCTCTGTCCTCTGTCCTCTGTCCTCTGTCCTCTGTCCTCTGTCCTCTGTCCTCTGTCCTCTGTCCTCTGTCCTCTGTCCTCTGTCCTCTGTCCTCTGTCCTCTGTCCTCTGTCCTCTGTCCTCTGTCCTCTGTCCTCTGTCCTCTGTCCTCTGTCCTCTGTCCTCTGTCCTCTGTCCTCTGTCCTCTGTCCTCTGTCCTCTGTCCTCTGTCCTCTGTCCTCTGTCCTCTGTCCTCTGTCCTCTGTCCTCTGTCCTCTGTCCTCTGTCCTCTGTCCTCTGTCCTCTGTCCTCTGTCCTCTGTCCTCTGTCCTCTGTCCTCTGTCCTCTGTCCTCTGTCCTCTGTCCTCTGTCCTCTGTCCTCTGTCCTCTGTCATCTGTGTTATCTGTCATCTGTGTTATCTGTCATCTGTGTTATCTGTCATCTGTGTTATCTGTCATCTGTGTTATCTGTCATCTGTGTTATCTGTCATCTGTGTTATCTGTCATCTGTGTTATCTGTCATCTGTGTTATCTGTCATCTGTGTTATCTGTCATCTGTGTTATCTGTCATCTGTGTTATCTGTCATCTGTGTTATCTGTCATCTGTGTTATCTGTCATCTGTGTTATCTGTCATCTGTGTTATCTGTCCTCTGTCCTCTGTCCTCTGTCCTCTGTCCTCTGTCCTCTGTCCTCTGTCCTCTGTCCTCTGTCCTCTGTCCTCTGTCCTCTGTCCTCTGTCCTCTGTCCTCTGTCCTCTGTCCTCTGTCCTCTGTCCTCTGTCCTCTGTCCTCTGTCCTCTGTCCTCTGTCCTCTGTCCTCTGTCCTCTGTCCTCTGTCCTCTGTCCTCTGTCCTCTGTCCTCTGTCCTCTGTCCTCTGTCCTCTGTCCTCTGTCCTCTGTCCTCTGTCCTCTGTCCTCTGTCCTCTGTCCTCTGTCCTCTGTCCTCTGTCATCTGTGTTATCTGTCATCTGTGTTATCTGTCATCTGTGTTATCTGTCATCTGTGTTATCTGTCATCTGTGTTATCTGTCATCTGTGTTATCTGTCATCTGTGTTATCTGTCATCTGTGTTATCTGTCATCTGTGTTATCTGTCATCTGTGTTATCTGTCATCTGTGTTATCTGTCATCTGTGTTATCTGTCATCTGTGTTATCTGTCATCTGTGTTATCTGTCATCTGTGTTATCTGTCATCTGTGTTATCTGTCATCTGTGTTATCTGTCATCTGTGTTATCTGTCATCTGTGTTATCTGTCATCTGTGTTATCTGTCCTCTGTCCTCTGTCCTCTGTCCTCTGTCCTCTGTCCTCTGTCCTCTGTCCTCTGTCCTCTGTCCTCTGTCCTCTGTCCTCTGTCCTCTGTCCTCTGTCATCTGTGTTATCTGTCATCTGTGTTATCTGTCATCTGTGTTATCTGTCATCTGTGTTATCTGTCATCTGTGTTATCTGTCATCTGTGTTATCTGTCATCTGTGTTATCTGTCATCTGTGTTATCTGTCATCTGTGTTATCTGTCATCTGTGTTATCTGTCATCTGTGTTATCTGTCATCTGTGTTATCTGTCATCTGTGTTATCTGTCATCTGTGTTATCTGTCATCTGTGTTATCTGTCATCTGTGTTATCTGTCATCTGTGTTATCTGTCATCTGTGTTATCTGTCCTCTGTCCTCTGTCCTCTGTCCTCTGTCCTCTGTCCTCTGTCCTCTGTCCTCTGTCCTCTGTCCTCTGTCCTCTGTCATCTGTGTTATCTGTCATCTGTATTATCTGTCATCTGTGTTATCTGTCATCTGTGTTATCTGTCATCTGTATTATCTGTCATCTGTGTTATCTGTCATCTGTGTTATCTGTCATCTGTGTTATCTGTCATCTGTGTTATCTGTCATCTGTGTTATCTGTCATCTGTGTTATCTGTCATCTGTGTTATCTGTCATCTGTGTTATCTGTCCTCTGTCATCTGTCATCTGTCATCTGTCATCTGTCATCTGTCATCTGTCATCTGTCATCTGTCATCTGTCATCTGTCATCTGTCATCTGTCATCTGTCATCTGTCATCTGTCATCTGTCATCTGTCATCTATCATCTGCCACTATCCATCTATTATCTGCCATTTGCCATCTGTTATCTATAATCTGTCATCGATTAATTTTTGTCTTTGATTATTTGGAATATGTCATATTTTGTTTCTCTTCTGACATCTATTATCTATCATCTAACATATGCCACCTTCTGTCTATTTTTTATCATCTGTCATCTGTAATCTGCTATATGTCATCTTTCATCTGCCATCTACCATTTGTCATCTGTTATTTGTTATCTATATTGTGTCATTTATCATCTCTTATATATAATAAAAGACAGATAATGCATTAGAGGCAAAAATAATAGATGACAGATGGCAAATGTTAGGCTATAATGACAGCGTAGAAGTGTCATTATAACCTAACATTTTCCATCTGTCATCTATTATTTTTGTCTCTTATCCGTTATGTGTCTTTGGTTATATGTTCCTGTATTGTCATCTGTCATTTTTAATAAAGTGGTACGTTATACTGATATGGATTATAGGTAATCAAACTTTTCAAATATTATTACAAATGTGTACTCTGTCATATGTCACCTAGCATCTAAGATTTGTCTTCCATTATTTGGAATATGACACCTCTGTTTCTCTCCTTCATATATCATCTATCATCTGGTATCTACCATCTATCATCTGTTATCTATTACCTGTTATTCATCATCTGGCATCTGCCACCTTCTGTCTATCGTTTATCGTCTGTCATCTGTAATCTGCCATATGCCAACTTCAACCTATCATCTATTATCTGTCATCTGTTTTCTATCATCGCTTATTTGTTGTCTATTTCGTATCATTTGTTATCTGTTACCTGTTATCTGTCATGTCATCTATAGCCTAATATTTGTCATCTGTCATCTATCATTTTCGTCTCTTATGCATCATGTTTTTTGTTGTATATTCTATATATTGTCATCTGTTATTATTGATATTGAGGTACACTATACTGATTTGGATGGTAAATAATTCAACTTTTCAAAGAAAATATTACAAAATGGCATTCTGTCATATGTCACCGAACATCTAAGTTTTTTATTTCATTATTTGGAATATGTCACATCTGTTTCTTTTCTTCATATATCATCTGACATTTGCTATCTATCATCTATCATCTGTTATCTGTTACCTGTTATTTATCATCTGGCATCTGTCACCTTCCATCTATCGTTTATCATCTGTCAACTGTCATCTATCATCTATCATCTGCCATTTGTTTTCTATAATCTATCTGTCTATTTTGTATCATTTGTCATCTGTTACCTGTTATCTGTCTATAGCTTAATATTTGTCAGCTGTCATCTATCATTTTTGTCTCTTATGCATCATTTGTCTCTTATTATAAGTTATCTGTAGTGTCATCTGTAGTGCGTACATTATAATGATTTGCATGATAAAACCTTTCGAAAAATAAAAATACATATTTGTATTCTCTCATGTGTCACTCTTTTTGTCTTTGGTTATTTGCAGTGTGACACCTCTGTTTCTCTTCTATCATCATCATCATTATTTGTATGTCATCTGTGGTCTGACATCTACAATCTATCATCTATTATCTGTTATCTATCATCTGGCATCTGCCACATTCTTTCCATCGTTTATCATCTGTCATGTGTCATATGTCATCTATCATCTGTCATCTGTCATGAATCATCTGTCATCTGCCATCTGTTATTATCTGTTATCGATTATTTCTTACCTATTTTGTAAGATTTTTCATCTGTACCTGCTATCTGTCATCTATATTCTAACATTGTTCATCTGTCATCTATCATTTTCATCTCTTATGCGTTGTCTGTCTCTTGCTATATGTTCTCTATAATGTCATCTGTCATTTTTAATGAAGTGGTACAATATACTGATTTCCATGATAAATAATAAAACTTTTCAAAAAAAAATCATAAATTTGTATTCTGCCATATATCACCTAACATTTAACATTTATCTTTGGTTATTTACAATATGTCACCTTTTGTTTCTCTTCTGTCATCTGTTAATTGTAATTTACCACATGTGATCGCTCATTTGCAATCTGCCATCTATCATCTGTTATCTGTTATCTGTTATCTATCATATGGCATCTGCCACCTTCTGTCCCAATGATAGATGTTAGGTGATATTATGACAGAACGCATATTTGTAATTTTATTTTTTTGAAGAGTTTGATTCTTTAACATGCAAGTCAATGTAATGTTCCACTTTATTAATAATGACAGATGACGTTACAGAGGTAATATAACAAAAGACAGATAGCGCATAGACGACGAAAACGATAGATGACAGATGGGAAATGTTAGACTGTGGGTGAAAAATAACAGGTAACAGATGACTATTGATATAAAATAGACACCAAATAATAGATGACAGATGGCAGATTAAAGATGACAGGCGGCAGATGACAGATGATAAATTGTAAATGGCAGTTATTTGCAATATATCACATTTTCTTTCTCTTCTGTCATCGGTTATTTTTAATTTACCACATATAATCTGTCGTCTGCCTTCTGAAATCTATTATCTATCAGAGTCTCTGTCTATTGTTTATCATCTGTCATATGCCATCTGTCAAATATTACTTATTATCTATTATATGCCATCTAACACCTGTCATTCTATCACCTGTCGTCTATTATCTCTTACATTACATGTTATTTAGTAGTAATCTATAATCTATCATCTATTAGTCATTTGTTATCTATTATAAATAGTCTTATAATTATTATGTCTTCTATCATATATCATCAGTTATTTTTTTTAAATATTGATGCTTCATACTGTATATGATTCAAATTAAACAAAAAAATCTATATATGTCTTCTGTAATTTGTTTTTGTTTGTTTGAAATCGGTCATCGCTTATTTTCATTTTGCCAGCTGATATCCAGCATCTCTCATCTGTCACCTGTCAACTATCATCTGTTGACTATCGTTTACCATCTGCCATATCATCTGTCATTTATTTTTCAACTGTAATCGTGTCATTTTTGATCTATCGTTTGTTATCTGTAATCTATCATAAATAATTTGATACTGGTAGTCTATAATCTATGGTCTACAATTTGCCATTTGTTATCTATCATTTATCATCAATTCTTATTTCTTCTATCATATCTATTCTATCATATGTCACCTCCCATGTTTTTAACAAAATGATAATAATCATTTGTATGATAAAAAAATCATTTTTTAAAGTATTCTATATTTTCATTCTGTAATTTCACCCATAATCTGCCATTTGTTTCAAGATATTTCAAGTCTTTCATCTTTTATTTTTTTCTACCTGAAAACTTGTCAATTGTTATTTTTCATCTATCTGTATCTATCTGTCATATATCTGTCATCTATCTGTCATCTATCTACCATCTATCTTCCAACTATCTGCCATCTATCTTTCATCTATCTGGCATCTATCTGTCATCTATGTCTCATCTACCTGTCATCTATCTGTCATCTGTTACCTGTCATCTTTCATCTGTCATTTGTCATCTGCCATCTGCCTCACCGCTGATTTGTATGATAAACAATCTAAGTTTTTAGAAATATTATATATTTATCTTTTTACAATTTTTCCAATCACCGAAAACAATTTGATTTTCCAAAATTTGTGTTTGGAGCGTCGCCATTTTGTTTCTAACTATGATATCTCAATTGTTTAACTGAAGTGTTAAAAATATGTTAACTGAGGATTAATTTTGAAATTTTGAAACTAATCCAAGTGAATGTGAATTTTTTTACAAAATTTCTAATCACCGAAAACAATTAAATTTTCCAAAATTTGAGTTTGGAGCGTCGCCATTTTGTATTCAGCTAAAATACCTCAATTGTTTAACTGTAATATTAAACATATGTTAGCTGAGGGTGGATTTTGAAATTTTGAAACTACAACCAGGAAAGGTAGATTTTTTACACATTTTTAAATCACCGGACGCAATTTAATTTTCCAAAATTTGAGTTTAGAGCGTCGCCATTTTGTTTCTAGCTATAATACATCAATTGTTTAACTGTAATATTAAAAATATGTTAACCGAGGATGGATTTTGAAACTTTTAAACTAATCCTAGTGAAAGTGGATTTTTTACAATTATTGAAATCACCGAAGGCAATTTAATTTTCTAAAATTTGAGTTTAAAGGGGCGCCATTTTGTTTCTAGCCATGACACCTCAATTGTTCAACTGTAATATCAAAAATATGTTAACTGAGGATGGATTTTGAAATTTTGAAACTAATCCTAGTAAGAGTGGATATTTTACAAATTTTCTAATCACAGAAAGCAATTTGATTTTACAAAATTTGAGTTTGGAGCGTTGCCATTTTGTTTCTAGCCATGATACCTCAATAGTTTAACTGTAATATTAAAAATATGTTAACTGAGGATAGATTTTGAAATTTTGAAACTAATCCTAGTAAATGTGGATATTTTACAAATTTTCTAATCATAGAAAGCAATTTGATTTTCCAAAATTTGAGTTTAGAGCGTTGCCATTTTGTTTCTAGCCATGATATCTCAATAGTTTAACTGTAATATTAAAAATATGTTAATTGAGGATGGATTTTGAAATTTTGAAACTAATCCTAGCGAAGGTTGATTTTTTACAAATTTTTGAAACACCGAAAGCAATTTGCAATTGTATAATTTTCAATTTATATGTTGTAGAATTAGCTGGAGGACCTTTGGAAGGTAGATATGTTCTGGAACAGTTCCATTGCCATTGGGGCGCGACTGATGATGTCGGTTCTGAACACACCGTGCAAGGACAAACATTTGCTGGAGAGGTAAATTCTTTGCACTATCCTGTAAAAAGAGTAAATTTGTTCTATATCGGAATTTAAATTTTGAAGAAAAAACCTTCAAGCACTTAAACTTAAAATAGAAGTTATTAATAAATTTTGTGAAGAAAGGAGACTCAATAATTTATATAATAGTAAGTTAGAACGTTTAAATGAAATTGGATTTATTAATTTCAGCTTCACCTCGTGCATTGGAACACGAAGTACAGCACTTTTCAAGAAGCAGCCAAACATCCAGACGGTTTGTGTGTACTCGGAGTCTTTTTAAAGGTAAGATGCGTACAAAAATTCCAAGTCAGATTTAACATTTCAGTTTGTATTTATTTAGCCGGGGAAAGCCAACCACGAAATCGCCAAAATCGTGTCCAAATTCGACTGCGTCAGCTACAAAGGCCAGACGACGAAGATTTCCACGCCGCTGGAACCGAGCCACCTCATCCCCGACGAAAGTCTCTATTGGACTTATCAGGGGTCCTTAACCACCCCGCCGTGTTCCGAATGCGTCACCTGGATCCTCTTCAGGGATCCGATCGAAGTCTCTGGTGAACAGGTGTGTAACATGAGTGGCATACTCATAACAAAGGAAATTTAATATCTTTTAATTAAATGAATAAAATTAAATTAATTATAACAAGTCGCGCAAATGACTTAAGTTGTTGATGCGCTTTATATAACCCCCCAATTATAATAGGTAAAGAATTTCTTAATGAGAAAATTTTATTCAAGAAATAGAAATTAATGAACGTTTCACTTTCAAAAAGTTTTTGAAAATTAAAAAAGTGATTTTACTTTAATACTTAACAAGTGATATGAATTTTTAACAAATAACGGCCTCATCAATTAATCAACGTTTCTTTTAGTTGAAGGCGTTTAGGACGTTGAAAAATTACACCAGCGAGGAGGAGAAACCGTCGGATGAGTTTGAGGGCTACGTGAAGAACAACTTCAGGCCGACCCTTCCTCTAGGCAACAGGATCATAGCCGAGTGCAGACCGTAGACTGAAAAAAAAACAATTGGTAGCCTTACACAACCATTATGTAGATACGTACATTATTATTCGGAAATTTGTAATAATAATATTTTATAGGGTTTTATAATGTTTTGTCTATTTAGAATGTAAATCAAAACTTGTGCCTTTTTAAGTATGTAAGTAGAGATATTTAAAAAATTTAAAAAAAAAGTTGAATAAAGTATTTTTAGACATTAACATTTATTGTTAATTTAATATACACTTTTTTCATAATGAATATTGGTTATGATCTTTATTCTGAATGAATTGTTTGAGTTGTATTTATTTTGTGGTGGATTTTGAATGTGATGAAATTAAATTCGATAATTTCGTTTCACTTGCAATCCAACAAATGTTATTGAGTTTGATTTGATCATAATTGTTTCTTGTTTATTACTTATTAAAAAGGGTTTTAATTAAATTCATGATGATGGTTCTACCTTATTTTTGGGCTTCCCAACCTCTACTATATTCCTTCCATTACTTTCGTTAAGTAAGTTCAATGCAATAGAGAGAAATAAGCAAGTGTTTAATAGTTATTTAAGGTACAAGTGTAAAAAGTGATACTTTATTGCACGAACTGGCGTTTAAAAACACGAGCGAGTTTTTTTAAAGCCAGGAGTGCAATAAAGAAACTTTTTACACGTGTGCCTTACAAAATTTTATCTTCGATCGTAAAGGGTTTCAAAGAATATATTCTTATGAGTAAATTTTAATGTCATTTCAATAATTCAATTAATGAAAACATATTTTACCCGCAGTGCACTAATGAAAGCGTTACTTAGCAACCAGTAAACAAGTTGCACAAATGTCGGCCGCCATTATTATTTATGGAAAAAATGTTCGCTTTATTGTAATCGCTTCGACTTGCATTAAATGAAATCTTCAGAGTTCTTAAATCTGCCATTTGGTTTGTATTATATATTTTATTTATAGTTTATTAGTTATTTGTATCAATTAATAAAAAATTAAGTTTTTCGTCGAAATATATTTATCTGTCAAATTTGACAATTCTGTGCAATAAAAACAGTTTGACATTACCGTGAAATAAAAACGTAAAAAAACACTAGTGCTTTAAAAAGCCACTTTTACAATGAAAAATGATGCAAAAAGCGTCTACTTTCTGTACGATCGTAGATAAAGATTTATTTATATATTGAAAATTGTTTTATTGTGAATTGCATAGGAACATTATTTATAAGCTTGAAATAAGTTGGTGGATGTTCAATAAATAGCAGTATTATATTTTGTTTCAAGGTCAATAATTTGGATGGTCGCTTAGAGGCTACCCACCCACCATACATATAATTTTCTAATTTAATCACTGACACTGTTTTTTATTTCCAACAATTAATGGCAGCAGTGTTAGTATTAAGTTTAAGGAATTAAAACATAATTGTGTAGGTTAGGTTTCAATGTATATGTAGGGTGGGTGGGTGGCCTCTATCCCACCCTCCAATTATTAGAACATTAACGCCGTTATCTGAATAAAAAAATCATGTTTTAAAATGAAATCAATTGTGTACGATGTCAAAAACGAGGTTCTATTTATCGTCAGAACTTTACTGTACCAAATGCGCTTTGTATTTACTTACCAGCAAAACTTACCTTTAAATTGGTTGGGGATCTTCTTTGAAATCATTTTCAGCTTCTTCATAGGTGTTAATTAAAAATACAAAAGTCAATTTATTTTTAAATATCAAGGACTCATCTTAGAGTTTAAGAAAAAGTGTAAATTATTATCAATGGAGATATAATTTTAGTTTTTAAATTCATCCAAATTATCTGGAAGGGAAGCAATAAATAATAAGAAATGATTCATCCATAATTTTGTTATCCTAATTTTTCACAATTATAGTAAAATGCCTATAAAATTATTAACTTATTATCTTTGATAATTTAAATGTATAAAAAACATCTTTGGTAAATAAATTATCAAACGTGTAATATTTCAAATTTCCAAATGTTTATTAAAATATGTTTAAAGGGTTTTATTTATTACGTAGAGACACTGCTACAATTGTGGCTTCATCCAGCAGAAGAGTAAAGATTAAGGTGTGTTGAAACAATTGTAGCAGTTTCTCTACAAAATAAAGCAAAACTCTTTAAACCTTCATGTTTTATTAATTTAGGTTAATAATGGAGTTTCAGCCTCATCAAATCAATATTTAAAATCTGTGAGTTTTTTTTTTAAGTTATTTCATTAAGGTAATAACTTTCATATTGTTTTATCTATTTTTTTTTATTTCTCACTCTCTTTTCTTCTTCTTTCCTTTAACGATTTTCCAGTTTTCCACTTGTTTATATCCTTAAAGTAAGTGTTTCTTTGGTGTAACTATAATATCTATAAAAGACATTGTTAGTATTAGGATTAAATATGTTACATATAAAATGGGAAATAAGTGAAAAACACATTATAGATTTTGCTTAAATTAAATACACTTTAATCAACAAGACTCAAGAGACATGATTACAGTACAAACTCGTTTTGTTAAGAGTCGAGAGTAAAAAATCTTTTTGTGTCAAAGCATTGAAAAGCTGAGAAATCTTCTGGAAAAAAAGATCATCGTTTTTTGGTTTTTTTTCTCTTAAAAATAGAAATAAATGAGCGATTCACATTTTCGTTATGGAAATCTTTTTGCTCCCCTTGAAGTACTCCTGTATGTCCTCCAGGGTTTTACCCTTGGTTTCCGGAATGCAAATCAGTATGTATATGAGTCCTAAAGCGCTTATAACAGAGAAGCCCAGGAAGGGCACGTGCATCCCGAACTCGTCCTTGACGTACTGGAAGATCTTGGAGACGATGATGACGACGACGCCGAAATAAATGTCGGCCAGGCAGAGAGCGAAGGCTTTTACGCTGGTGGGGAAGAGCTCGCCGAGGATGATTAACGGAATCGTTCCCATTCCGACGTTGAAGGTAATGTTGTAACAGAGGAGGGCTACAACGGGGATGATGGTGTATTGGGCTAGTTGCAGATCTTCATGGTCTTTTAAGTAATAGTAAATACCCTCAACTGCTTGGGATATACACGCGCCTACTATTGATAAGATCATGAGGGGTTTTCTGCCCACTCTATCAACCAGAAATGAGCAGATTATCGAGCACACCATTTGTATAGCGAAATAGATATTCGTACAACTAGTCGCTGATAACGTGCTTTTGGATTCGTGAAAGATAATCGTGACGTAGAAGGTGATGGCCATAGCTCCACAACATTGTTGTAATCCCCGCACACCGACCACAATCAGTACGGCTTTTCTATTACTCTTCACGGTAAACAAATCCCAAATGCTACCCTTAACAGCTGCCTCCTCTTCCGTCGCCCTTTCCAATCGATCGAGTTCTTCAGTTACATCATCGTGCCCGCGCAGCTTCATCAAACTATCCAACGCTTTTTTCTTATCCTTCTTCATCAGTAGAAAGTACGGACTTTCAGGCATAAAACAGAAGATGATGAAGTGCAAAACGGGAAACGCTGTTGAGATGATGGCGGAATCTTTAATATCATACGAGGAGGAAATGCTGGAGATTAATAGGAAACCCATCACAGTAGTGACGGTTATGGAGGAGCTCAACATCCCTCGAACCTTATGATCAGCAATCTCCCCGAGATACATAGGGAAGGCGGTGAAGGCTATCCCATCCGCAATACCGGAAGTCAGCCTGGCGCAGTTGAACATCAAAACGGAGTCCGCGTACGCGGTCATTATCCACGAGGCGAAGTAGAGCGGCGAGGACAACAGCAAGGACTTCTTTCTTCCTATTTTATCGACGAAATACGCCGTCGCCAGGCACCCGAAACTAGCTCCGATGCAGGGCATGACCGCCAGCCACGAACCGTCCGAAGGGGTCATCAGGACGGGCGATTCCGGCGCGAGGAGCTTCGGCAGAGACGGCGTTGCCCATCCGAAGGTCATCCCGGTGCACACGATGACCAAAGAACCTGCGGATTAAATTAACAACCATCAGCAACGCATTCACATTAATAATCCGACAACGAGAAAAAGGTGTTTCGTTATTTTCGCCGCAACCGTTTGACCTCAAATTAAGTAAAAGAGGAGAAGAGGAAAAGAAAGGAAGAAAGAAAAAAAACCAGTCGGATGATACTGACACTGCAGCGCACACCAAAAGAGCGAGCCCAAGTTCACTGACACACACAACATAAACGCACACAACGTTCTCTCTATCTCTATCGTCCTGGTGCATAACTCTGCACAAATAAACACCGGACATCTTTTTTTTACCTTTTACAGGTGATCCTGGAGAGGCATGCGAGGAGCTATATTTAACCTCGGCCATACATAGCCTTAATCACGTTCCGAACGAATAAGACCAAAATGCGCTCGTTTGTAATCCGTAGCTTTGATGCCATAATGGGATTCGCATTGTGGGGCTCACTGTGCAGGTAAAAGGGCACTGATCTTTGCGATGATCGGCTATTTTTAGAAAACGCATAAACATAATTACGTAATTATCTGGATGCCTCGGTGTGTTTTAGCCAAACCAGGATTTCTCTTCTTCAAAATAACTTTAGGTGATCTTTTTCAATTTCTAATTTTAGCATTGACATTCGTTTATTTCTTTTTTTATCAACACTGGACCATAACCTCAAATTTAACTGTTTGTACTGGTTATGATTTTTTAAATATCTATTTGAAACTACTGATTCTAAATTGGTTTATGGTTAAATTATGATTTGGTGAAACATAATTTGAAGTCTTTAAAGACAGTACCGTAAAAATAGTGTTTTCATTAATTATACATTTCAGTTATTCCGGTTTTCAAAACTCTGTCGAATCAATTCACGTTCAAGGTCGAAAATTCTCGCAATTTTATTTTAAAATCTAGGTTAAATTAATCACATTACCATAGAACGGCCATTTTTTTACGAGATAACGGGTACGATTATCGATAAACGCGGTCCGCACACGCATAAAATTTTATTTGGGAAAAATTCTTCACACATAGCAAAAATTTCACGTAGGTTAGGCAAATATTCTGACGCAATTTTTATTTTGTACTCTTTTGGCACATATTATGACTATCTGAAGTTTTGTACCACTCAAAAAATAGATAATTTAATTAGGGACACTATCTATAGTTTTAAACTATAGTACTACTTTTAATCTTCTTAATATTAACAACACTAACGTAATTACTTTTGGAAACCTCAATAAAAATACTGTTTGAACAAAACATTTATACAGGGTGAGTTTTTTTCGATGTTCTCTATGGGGATCTCGGAAACTATAAGAGATAGAGAAACGGTTAAATGGGGGAAAGAAGTGTAGATTAACGAGACGAATAAAATTCCACTTTCAAAGTTTTCAAAAAAGTCAAGGGTAACTAGATATTTTGAAAAAAATAAAAAGTGTCAATTTTTTCAAATCAATATATCTGAATTTTATTTATCGTCCTAATTTTCAAAATGTATCACAAAGTAATGGCTTCAAGCATCAACTATATCAATATATCTCAGTTATTATAACAGATAGAAAAAATCTGTAAAGGACAAAGTTTTAGATAATTTTATGTAGATTAATAAAAAATAATCAGAAAATTTTTATCGCCATTATTTTCCGAGATATGATGCAAACTTACATTTTTTTAAATAGAAACCATAGTTGGCTATGGTCTCATTCAAAAGGTATTTTTTTTCTCTTTAATCCAATATGACATACGACATAGTTATTTCTAAAAATAAGTGAGTTATAGTCATTTTAAATTTTATTATAAATAAAAAATGGCTAGCCATGAAAAAGATGAAAGTGAAACAATTGCAGTTGTTAATAATAATCGCAATATTGTAATTATTAGTTCTACAAAGTTAAATAAAAATGAAAAACCAGCATAAGAATAAAATTTTGTAATTATTAAATGGCCTTCTGTATGTGGTATAAACCCATTTGTCAAGAGGATAATACGTTTCTTACAAAAATATTATGAACAGATGAATCGCGATTCACTAATTGTGGTATTTTTAATCGCCACAATGAACATAGATGAACTTAAGAGAATCCACGAGAAGTTTCACAGAGAAAACTAAAAATTAAATTTGGGTTTAATCCATGGTGTGTTTGGATTAATAATTCTCGGTCCATATATTTTTGAAAGCTCACTAAGTGAAACTGATTACTTTCATTTTCTTCAGAAAACATTTGAAGATATGCTCGATTGTTTAAATTTATCATTACAAGCAAGATTAAAATGGTTCAAATATGACGGTGCTCTACCTAATAACATGTTGGCTTTACAAATTATTTAAATGATGCTTTTCCTAACTCATAAGTAGGAAGAAATAAACTAATCCCAGGGCCACCTAGATCTCCCGATCTACGGGTTTTAGAATTTTTTCTGTGGGGTTATGTAAAAAACAAAGTATATGAAAAATCATATCAATCTGTGGAAGATCATAAATTAGTTGTAATTGAAACATTTAATTCAATTTACATGAGAATAGTCAAAAAGCGATAAATTCAATTTTAAAAAGATATAATTTATGTCATAATAGCATTAATAGTGGACTCTTTGACCATATTTTTTTAATATTAAAATTTCTCTCCCATTGATATATTGATAATTACAGAATTACTTTATGCAGTTGTTTCATTTTGATTTATCTCTGTAAAACTAATAATTACAATATTGCTAATATTATAAACAACTGCAATTGTTTTACTTTCATCTTTTTCATGGCTATCCATTTTTTATTTATAATAAAATTTAAAATGACTATAACTCACTCATTTTTAGAAATAACTATGTCGTATGACATATTAGATTAAAGAGAAAAAAATTACCTTTTGAATGAGGTCACAGCCAACTATGGTTTCCATTTAAAAAAATGTAAGTTTGCGTCATATCTCGGAAAATAATGGCGATAAAAATTTTCTGATTATTTTTCATTAATCTGCATAAAATTATCTAAAACTTTGACACTTTTTACTCTTTTCAAAATATCTAGTTACCCTTGACTTTTTTGAAAACTTTGAAAGTGGAATTTTATTCGTCTCGTAAATCTACACTTCTTTCTCCATTTAACTGTTTCTCTATCTCTTATAGTTTCTGAGATCCCCATAGAGAACATCGAAAAAAACTCACCCTGTATGTATGCTAGGTTGGCGGTCTATAATTCATCAACCAATGGATTAAACCTACGCTATATATATTTTTAAAATGGGTGGGTTGCGTATAATTCAACTTCTAATTGAAAACCCTACGTGAGAGTTAAACCAAATTTATATTACATGCATAGGAAATAGTGCATTAAATTTCCCAAGTAAAAATTTTAGTGTTGTAACGCCCTATTTTATAAGAATCCTTGTTTATAATAAAAGGATTGTAGGGTGGGATAGAGGCCACCCACCCACCCTACATATACATATTAACAAAAACTACAACACTGTTTTAAAATTCGTAAACACTAACAGCAATTTAAATTTATATGATTAAAAAAATTTAAGTAGTAACAGCAACTATATTAAAATTGATAAAAAGTGTGGGTGGGTGGCCTACAACTCGCATAACAATCAATCCTACGCGAAAGTTTAACCAAATTTATATTGTATGAGTTAGAATGCATAAAGTTTTCCAAGTCAAAACTTTATTGTATGCACATATTTCAAATACATTCTCGCTCGTAATAAAATAATTGGAGGGTGGGATAGAGGCCACCCACCCACCCTACATATATATTTTAACATAAACCACAACACTGCTTTAAAATTTATGAACACTAACAGTAATTTTACTTTTATTATGTTTGAAAATTTAAGTAGTAACAGCAACTATAGCTAAAATATATATGTAGTGTGGGTGGGTGGCCTATAACTCACATTATAATCAATAAAGCCTACGCGAAAATTTAACCAAATTCATATTGTATATATTGTAATAGAGTCTAAAGTATTCCAAGTAAAAACTTTTTTATATGCACAAATTTCAGATACATTCTCGCTTGTAATTAAATAATTGGAGGGTGAGATAGAGGACACCCACCCACCCTACATATGCATTTTAACATAAACCACAACATTGCTTTAAAATTCATGAACACTAACAGTAATTTTACTTTTATTATGGTTGAAAATTCAAGTAGTAACATCAACTATAGTTAAAATTTATATGTAGTTTGGGTGGGTGGCATATAACTCACATTGTAATCAATAAAGCCTACGCGAAAGTTTAACCAAATTTATATTGTAAAAACGTTATTGTATCTACAAATTTCAGATAAATTCTCGCTTGTAATAAAATAATTGGAGGGTGGGATAGAGGCCACCCACCCACCCTACATATACATTTAAACAAAAACTACAACACTGCTTTAAATTTTCTACACAACAACAGTAACACTACTTTTATTATCATTAAAAATATAAGTAACGGTTTTATAATCTGTAGAAAAAATTACAATCTTTAGAATTTTTTGAAATCTTTAGAATTTTATATTTTTTAATTCTCTACAAACCTTTTGAATATTTCATATTGATTACAAACTTTTGACTTATATATTTATAGAAGAGCTTTGGCTTTTTTAATTCAACAAAATTCTTAATTAATATATAATTTATTATCCATAGGTTTTGAATGTTTTTAAATTTTTAAAGAAGTTTTGAAATAATTAAAATTATTTTTAAATCTTTAGAATGTTTAAAATCATTAGAATCTTTTGAATGTTCAGAATTTTAAGAGTATTTTGGACCTTTTAATTTTTTTTTAGAATTTTTCGTTTCGTTTAACTAAAATCATTTAAATCATAGCATTCTTTGTAGTAGAGTATTTTCTTTCATAAATTTTTAGAATTTTCTACGAGGCTTTTCCTCAAATTTATAAGAATGTCCTTAAAAGTTTCCAAAATTATCCAATTTTCTTCTTTTCAGATTTTTTTCTATATGCCTTTCTAATATATTCTCTTGCAAGAAATTTCTTTAAGAATTTTTCATTTCTGCAGTATTTTTGATCACTTTTCTCTCAGTTTTTAGAAATTTTTACCATTTTTAGAATAATTCAATTTAATATTTCTATAATTTTTCAATTATTTCTTTTCTAAATTTCTAAAAATTACGAGCATCTTTAAATTTTTAAGAATTGTTTTCGGAGTTTCCAATATTTGTAGTCACTTTTCTCACAGTTTTTAGAAATATTTACCATTTCAATATACTTCTTTAAGATTTCAAGAATTTTTCAGTTATTCCTTTTCTAAATTTCTAAAAATTATGAGCATCTTTAAATTTTCAAGAATTGTTTTCGTAGTTTCCAATATTTTTCCAAAAAAATTACTAATATCAGGCTGAAAGACCTACGGTCGATAGCCATGAAGAAGAAGAAGACTTCTTCATCTTCTTCTACAATAATTGTTGTTATAACGTGATTAAAACACTAGCACTTTCTTCACAATAATTAATCAAGTTTTAATCATATCTTCACGTAACCCAACAACAAATTTCTGTATGAAAAAATGGCTTCCTGGTCAACTGAGTTCAACAAATTTTTTCAAATCAAAATCAAGATTAATCTAATTATTTCATTTAAAATTAATTGTTAGTGTTTTAATCATATTTTCACGTAACTCAACAAAAAATTTCTATTTTTTGTTATAATTATGTACTGTAATTACTATCTTCAACAAAGATGTTTCTCTCTCTTTCTCAATAATATATTTCCTGGATTTCAAAAATTTTCTTTAAGGTTTCTGCATTTTAACAGAACTTTTTATATCGGTTTCGAGAATTTTCCATTAAAGAAAATTGCAGAAAAACTCTCGAAACTGAGATAAAAGAAGGTATTGAATTTTTTTAATAAAAATGTAGAAACCTTTTAAGAAAATTCTTGAAATTTTAAAGGACAGATAGCTGAAAGATATTGAAATCCAAGTAAGATATTACTGATTTTGTTTCCTAGAATATAAGAAATCTCTTCGTGATTTACAGAACAATCCAATAAATGTTTTCTGGGCACTTCTAAAAAATCTTCCAATTTGTGAGAATTGTCTTAAAGGTTTTTTTTTTAATATTCCAACATTGTCACTAATATATTTCTAGGATTTTAAGAATTTTCCATTATAATCTATTCTAAATTGTAAGAATTTTCTTAGAGGGTTCTACATTTTTTCATCATTATTTCTAAAATTTGTCTTAAATTTCTTGAGTTTATAGGAATTTGTAGCATTTCTTTTTCTTCAAAAATAGGAGATTTTTTTTACGATTTCCAACTGTCTAAAAGAGAAATGTGTAGTCAATAGGGGCTCAAATTTTTGCAGCGAGTCAAAGTATGCTTTTGACCTTGAATAATTATTTTAGTAAAAGGAAATGCTCAGCAAATACCGCCGAAAGAGAATGTCCTCAGAAATCAAACTCTCAAAGCAATGCAGCTGCTAATCGTAGGCTTGTATCCACACAAATAAAAATGTTAGAAAATCGTTAGAAGGATTTAATACGATTGATGAGAGTAACCTAAAAAAATTATTTTTATTGTCAAAAATTGTATTACTCTGTATTGTTGTATGTAATAGTAAAATCAAAATGACTTAAGGCTTTATTTATTAATAATAAAAGTATATAAGTCCTTTACGTTGTAGAAAATTCACTAATAATTAGAAAAAACACAAAAAAGCTGAAATTTTTTGAAATCCAGTAAAGATATTACTGAGAGAGAGAGAGAGAAACATTATTAATTATTGTGGTTCTTGGACTTCTTCTTCATAGCTATAGGCCTTAAGTCTTTCAGCCTGATATTACTGATTTTTTCGAAAAATATTGGAAACTACAAAAACAATTCTTGAAAATTTAATGATGCTCGTAATTTTTAGAAATTTAGAAAAGAAATAACTGAAAAATTCTACAAAAAGAAGTATATTGAATTATTCTAAAATTTGTAAAAATTTCTAAAAACTGGAGAAATGAAAACCACTTAAAGAAATTTCTTATAAGAGAAAATATGGCACAAGTAAATATATTAGTGAATTTTTTATTCTGAAAAAATAAAAAATTGGAAAATTTAGGAAACTGATAAGAACATTTTCATAAATTTGAGAAGAGAAAATTCTAAAATTTTATAAAAGATAGATTGCTATGATTTAAATGATTTTAGTTCAAAGAATCGAAAAAATTCTAAAAAAAAATTAAGGTCCAAAATACGCTTAAAATTCTGAACATTCAAAAGATTCCAATGGTTTTAAACATTCTAAAGGTTATTTACAAATTATTTAAAGTATTTTAATAACTTCAAATCTTCATTAAAAATTTAAAAACATTTAAAACCCATAGATAATAATTTATATTTTACTGAATTAAAAAAGCTAAAGCTCTTCTATAAATATATAAGTAAAAAAATTGTAAAGAATATGAAACATTCAAAAGGTTGTAGATAATTAAAAAAATATAAAATTCTAAAGATTTTAAAGATTTCAAAAAATTCTAAAGATTGCAAATATTTCTACAGAGAGAGAGAACAATTATACACAATTTATGGAAACATACAAGTAATTAACAATATGGTTAGTCTGTCCGTTGGGCTATCGACCATCGGTCTTTCTGCCCTGTCTTGACTCTAAGTAATGTCTAAAAAAATTAAATAGTCTTGCTAGCTAGCTTAACAGTCTGGATGATTCGAACTAATGAATTGATGAATGGTGATTGATGGGTGTTTATGTTTAGGGGGGATATTGGGGTTTCGGAGGGTACAGAATTTATTGAGGAGGGTTACATTAAAGGGATTTTTGGCAAATTTTAAACTAAGGCTATTTATACGTTGGGATATTGGGATGACTTGTGTGGTTTCAGTATTTCTACAGATTATAATGGTTTTTAATGATTTTTAATTTCTAAGTAGTGTTACTGTTGGTGTTTATTTTTAAACAGTATTTTAGTGAAATGTATACGTAGGGTGGGTGGGTGACCTCTATCCCACCATCCAACTATTTCATTAGAAGCGAGAAAATATTTTAAATATGTACATACAATAACGTTTTTACTTAGAAATTTTTATGCACGATTACTATTAATGCAATATAAATTTGGTTAAACTTTTGCGTAAGCTTTATTGATTATAATGTGAGTTATAGGCCACCCACCCAAACTATATATCAATTTTAACTACAGTTGTTGTTACTACTTACATTTTTAACCATAATAAAAGTAAAATTGCTGTTAGTGTTCATGAATTTTAAAGCAGTGGTTTAGTTTGTGTTAAAATGTATATGTAGGGTGGGTGGGTGGCCCCTATCCCACTCTCCAATCCTTTTATTATAAACAAGAATTCTTATAAAATAATTATTAGTTTATTTATTAAGTTAAGAGCACGCTAGCTTAAATAATGGTTTCTTGTGGTAGGTCAAGAGTACGACGGATAATACAGATAAAAATTTTATATGATGAGTACAGTAAGTTTTAAGAAAATTATCGAAATAATAGAAAACTGTAAAAAATATATCTTAGCAAAACGGTAGATGAAATGAAACTACAGAAAAAAATACCTCCAATTGGACATAATTATTTGTATGAAGATGATACCACAGTTGTTTATAGCTTCCATCCCATCACATTCCTTCCTGTAATTGGTAAACTCTTTGAATCCCATATTAAACAAAAACAGCTACCCACTCCTAATTACCAGTTTGGCTTCCTTCTCAAAAAGTCTACCATGCTTAAGTTCTCTATCCGAACGTCCAACATGCAAAGGTCAAAAGTCAACCATGATTTTGTTAGATATATACGGTTTGGCATATTGGATAAATGCTTCCTACTAAAAATCCCCATCATTTAATAATTCTTAAACACAATCTCCTTCCCAATAGATACTATCAAGTCAAAATTAGACATACGTATCCACACTCCTTTCCAATCTTATAAGGCGTCCCTCAAGGTTCTCCCTTATCCCCCCTCATATACAACATATTTTGCCACGACATTGGTTATCCTAATCCCATATATTTCAACCCTTTGCAATATTCCTTGCTTTTTGCCGATGACACCATTCACCCTTCCTTCAAATCACTCAATAATCCCTTTAATTCTCCCTTGACTCCATCCAAGCATTGTGCTCCATTATTTTTAATTGGCTGCAATTACGATTATTAATTATTTGCTAATGACGAATGATCAGTCACTCGTCCTTATTGCGTTAATTTCGTCAAGTTGTCACTGATAAAACTTGTTTGTGGACACGATTATCTTACTCATAATTAAACGTCGGTTTTTATAACATAAATTTTGTCGCCCATTAATAACCATTATAGACCGGTTTTGTGATTGCCAGTCGGGCATTTTATTGATAAGAAAATTTTACGAAAAAAAAATACTGATATTTTTTTAATAAAGATTAAATACAAAATATTTTTAATACAAACATACTAGTAAGAATTGACATTTTTAAAGATAATAATCTCTTAAAAATTCGAAACTTTTATGATACAATTTTTACCTATTACATTAAATTTTAATGGTGAACACTTGATATGCAATTTAATTTAATCTTTTTTTTAAGTTAGGTAAAGATAAATCCATATGAGGTTAGAAACAATTAAATAAGTAATATAAACATTAATAAAATACGCATGGACTACACTGATGAGTTCCTGAATATATCTAAACCAGTCTGTAGCCATTATTGACTGCAAAGATATAATTAAAATAATTATAATTATTAAGCATTTTGGAATAGCAAACAATATCAATTATATATGTAAATATAAAACAGTTGAATAGGCATCAATGGCATTGACTTTTAAATGACTCATACATTTACGTTGTCCACCATAATCGCTACTCTAATCACAAGAACCATTAGAAGCACGAGGTATTTTACGTACGTAAACTAGGCGTAAATTACTATTTTTATTTAGTTGTAAACACCTGGTTTAATACATGTTTGTACTTGATATTAATTTAATGTATCATAATAACGGTACCATTACTTAATTATTATTAAACCAATAATCAAAAATTTTAACAATCTTTATCGAGTGTTATACAAACATAGTTAAAGTGTTTTACTGGTTATTAAACATCTATAACCAAATAGAAGCTTCTTATATTCAAAATAAAATTTTAACAGTTGTACTGAGAGAATTATAGCGGTGGATAAAGCTCGAAAGATGAAAATGATTAATAAAAAAAAATCGAATCTCCAGTATTTTTAATTAAATCATTAATTGGTTGACCACGGGTTAAGTGATTAATTAGTTCATCGCAAAAATTAGACATTAGAAACTTTAATCAATATATATCAAAATACATTAATATAAATTCATAGTTATACAGTTATTTTTTATTAATACTAAATTAATTACCAAGATTTTTATTAAAAGCTTTTGATTTATAATTAGTAATTTACCTTGTCCAAAATTTATTTTATACACATAAAAATTTTGGATATTTATAGATTAGTTATCGAGAGTTAATAAACAAATTATTTACGGTAAAAATATTCAAAAGTAAAAGTAAGGAAAAGCGCCAGTCGAGTTGTGCGACGCGCGTGCATTCCAATTGAAGAAAATCAATTTTCCCACGTCCCGGAACCTCCATATTATTTGCCGCCGATGTAATTTTGAGTTTCTAATCTGTTATCGTGTCGTTTCGTTAACAAAATCCACAAAACTACACGCATCAAAACGGCCACGTCTGGAGAAAGATCGGCCGAGAACGGCGAAAAAAAAAATAATAAGCGAGGTGTGGATGAAGGAGAAAGTTCCGTTATGGCCAATTAGACAATAATTAATTAAACAAACAACACGATGTGATGTACGTATACAGTGTTATTCACTTGTTTCAAAATTTTTAAATAAATTTAAGTTCAGTTTCTGAAATCTGCTCGATGCACATGCCGTAATGAAATTTGGAATGAATGAATGAGGTTCTAAATATAAATATGTAAATATTAAAATTACAGATATATCAAGGTAAGATTGAAGGAAAATGTGGAATAGAAAGAAAAAATATGTCGTAGGACAATGAACTGGACTAATACAGTCTGGTTCATGCACTCAGAAGCTGAGAAGAAGTGGATCATATTGTCGCAAATGGATAAATGCATCAAAAGAAGAAGAATCGGAAGAAAATATTAAAAATCGAATTATTCTAAAGATTTTGATCAGTCTGATGATTCTAAACATAAGAAAAATATTTTTGTGATTTTAAATATACTAAAAATTTGTTTAAGAAAGATCTCAAGATTACTAAAAATTTAAATTTGAAATTATTCCAAAGTGGAATTTAAAAGATTCTAATAAAAAAATAAGGCTGGAGTAAGTCTAAAGATTATTGATTCTAATAAATATCCTAACAATTCTAATAAAAGATCGAATTCTAAAAATTTTAGATTTCAAAAAGAATTAAAATTTTTGAAAAAATCTGTATTGTTACTTAGATTTATGAATATTTTTAAAAATCAAAACATTCCTAAAAATATTTTTAAAATTCTTATTAAATATCAGAAAAAATCAAAGATTAAAAAGTTAAACAATTGCTGCTGAATATTTCTGAATATACTAAAACATTAACATTTTCAAATACTTTATAGATTCTGAATATTCTAAATATTTGAAAAATATAGAGATTCAAAAGATTTAAAAAAATTAAATACATATTAAGAAAATATTAGGCATTTAAATCTTGAACAATTGTATAGTAGCTTAGAAGTCTAAATATTCTAAAATTTCAAAGTATTTATATTTATAACGGTTTTAAAAGAATTGATGAAATTTTGTATCTGAAATATTGTGAATATTCCAATTATTATATTGATTCTGAGGATTCTAAGAAATATAAAAATTCTTAAGTTTCTATAAATTGACATCAATTTAAATATTCTACAGATTCTAATAAATGTAAAAATTCTAAAATAATTAAATATTTTTAAAAAAAGTTCTGAAGAATAATATAGCTCTGAAGTATATTAAATTATATTTTTTTATAAATATTCATAAGGTAAAGTTCATTCAGTTGCTTAAAAGTCTGAAAATTTTAAATTTTTTTGTCTATTTATAATCCAATGGTTTTAAAAATAAATATTTCAAGTATTCTATAATTTACATAGATTATTAAGATACAAAAAAAATCTGAAACTAAACTAAAAATTCTAAATGTGTTAGAAAATTTTGAGTTTCTCAAGATTCTAAAGACTTTAATGATTGAAAAACGATTTTAAAGATCTTAGATTCTAACAATTTTAAAATTTCAAAAAGAATTTTGAAATTCTAAAAGTTTTAAAAATTTAGTTTATTAGTTTAGAAGTTAGAAGTTGGAAAATTTTATCTTATTATATTTTATTTTATAATTCAACGGATTTAGAAATAAACATTTCAAATATTCTGTAAAATCTATAGATTCTGAAATTTCAAAAAATATTGAAATTTTTAAATATTCTAAATATTTTATAAAATCTTGGGATTCTAAATGTTCTGAAGATTATAAGGTTTGAAAGATTCGGAAGAGTTCAAAGATTAAACATTAAAATCATAGATTCTAAAAATTCATAAAAGTCTAAAAAATTAATGTTCTAAAGATTTAGTTTATACAATTGCTTAGAAGTCTGTAAATTCAAAAAATTTAAGCTATTTATAATTCAATGGTTTGAGAAATAAATGTTTCTAATATTCTACAATTTCTATAGATTCTAAAGATACTAAAAATACAAACAATTCTAAAAATTCCAAATATTTTATAAAATCTTGAGGTTTTAAAGATTCTAAAGATTATAATGAAAAAAATTTATAACTTTAGAATCTAAAAGTTCTAACAAACTTTAAAATTCTAAAAGCTCTAAAAATTCAGTTCATACACTTGCTTAGAAGACTAAAAATTCAAAAATTTAAAGCTTTTTATAATTCAATGGTTTTAGAAATAAATAATTTAAATATTATATAAATTTTATAGTGGGAGAAGTAATACACTTGTTATGTTCCATTTGTTTATTATCAGGTAACTGACACGTGTTTCGGTCCTTACGGATCATTCTCAAAGTTAAAAGTTACCTGATAATAAACAAATGGAACATAACAAGTGTATTACTTCTCCCAATATGAAAATTTGGTTCCATCAAGAATGTAGCAAAACAAGTATCGAATTTATTTAAATTTTATAGATTCTGAAGTTTCTAAAAACTCTAAAAATTAATTCTAAAGATCCAAAACTATTAAAGATTCCAAATATTTTATTAAATCTCGAGTTTCTAAAGATTCTCAAGATTATAATGATTTTAAAGATTAAACGTTAGAATCCTAGAATATAAAAGTTCAAAAATTCTAACAAAATTTAAAATTCTAAGAGTTCTAAAAATTCAGTTGACACAGTTGCTTAGAAGACTAAAAATTTAAAAGTGTTAAGTTATTTATAATTACAATGGTTTTAGATATAAATTTTTCAAATAATATATAAATTCTATGCATGCTGTAGATTCTAAAAACTCTGTAAACTAATTCAAAAGATCATAAAAACATTAAAGATTCCAAATATTTTATAAAATCTTGAGATTCTAAAGATTCTCAATATTATAATGATTCAAAAAATTCA
Organism: Ontholestes murinus; assembly: GCA_963969525.1. Taxonomy (NCBI): domain Eukaryota; kingdom Metazoa; phylum Arthropoda; class Insecta; order Coleoptera; family Staphylinidae; genus Ontholestes; species Ontholestes murinus. Next base: position 3,170,302 of record OZ018391.1, read on the forward strand.
GAGGATTTTTAAGTATTAAACTGTAGAATCTCAGAATATAAAAATTCAAATAATTCAAAAAAATTAAAATTCAAGTCCTAAAAATTCTTTTGATACAGTTGCTTATAAGACTAAAAATTCAAAAAAGGTATTTATAATTAAATGGTTTTAGAAATAAATATTATATGAATTCTATAGATTTTTAAGACTGAAATTTAATTCTAAAGATTCTAAATATTTTATAAAATCTTGATCCTTAAAATATTTTAGATATTAAACTTTATAGAATATTAGATTCTAAAGTTTAATTTAAAAAAAAAGTGTAAAAATTCTACTAATTTTAATAATTCTAAAAATTCTACAAATACTAAAAATTCTTGTAATACAGTTGCTTAGAAATAAGAAAATTAAAAAATTTATAATTCAATGGTTTTAGAAATAAACATTTCAAATTATCTATAAATTCTGTAGATTTTCGAGATTGTAAAAATACTGAATAGATTAGAAAATTTTGAAAGGATTATAAAGATTCAAAATATTCGGATTATTTTAAAGATTAAACTTGAGACCCTTAGAATCCAAAGTTTTTGAAGCTTTTATAAATTATAAAAGTTATAAAATTCTACAAATTCTATAAATTCAGTCTATACAGTTGCTTAGAAGTAGTAGTACTAATGGTGCTAGTAAGTAAGTAGCTTTTAGAAAAAAAAAACATTTCAAATATTCTATAAATTCCACAGATTCTGAATATTCTAAAAACTTTAAAGATTTTCTAATTAATAAATAATGAAAGCCATATTTGAAAGATTCTGAATATTCTAAATATTCTATTGATCACGACGGTCCTTACAATTCTAAAAATTTTATAGTTTCTATAAAATGTATACATTTTTAATATTCTAGATCTTAAAACAAATTCTAAATGATTTACATATTTTAAAAAGCCTAAAGATTCTAAAACGATATAAAGATTCTAAATATTTTAAAGATTTCACAAATTAAAAAAAAATTAAAAGTTTAAAAAAAAATTAATTTTGAATATTCCAAATTTGCAAATATTGTACTGATTTTGGGGATTCTAAGATTTCTAAAAAATCGAGAAGAAACTAAAAATTCCTAAGATTCTTAAAACATGTTTACATTCTAAATATTCTGAAGATTCTATAGATACGAAAACTTCTAAAGATTCTGAAGATTCAAAAGACTTCAAAAATAATTAAATATTAGAAAAAAAAAATAAAAAATTTAACTTAGACAATTATTAAGTTGCTTAGAAGTATAAATATTCTAAAAAAAATATTGATAATTCTAATGGGTATGAAGGAATTTATGACACCCCACACCTAAATGATACTGAATATTCCTAATATTCTATTGATTCTAAAGATTCTAAAATCCTAAATATCTTAAAGTTTGTTCGAAGTTGTTATATATTATAAATATTTGTAATCTAATTATTCTATTTTATTAACTGCAGTAAACAAACAAAAATATGAAAGCCATATCTGAAAGATTCTGAATATTCTAAATATTCCTGATTGATTCTAAGAATTATTCTATAGATTCTATAATATGTATAAATTCTAAATATTCAAAAGTTTTCAAAATTCTAGAAGATCTATATATTTTAAAAAGTATAAACATTCTAAAAAATATAGATTCTAAATTAAAAAATCTTTGTTTTTAAATTAATTAAAATTAATTTTTTAAGATTCTGAATATTCCAAATATTATATTGATTCTGAGAATTCTAAGAATTTTAAAAATCCCCTAAAGATTCTAAAAATTCTTGATATTCTAAAAATAATTTGAAAATTCTAAAGATTCTAAAGAATTTAAACATAGCAGAAATTCTAAAAATTGTAAAACCTCTAAAGATTAAAAACGTTTAAAAGATTCAAGGCACTTGAAAGTCATTAAAAATATAAAAATGCATTTAATTTTTATTTAATTTAGACAATTTTTAAGTTGCCTACAAGTCTAAATAATCTTTTAAACTAAAACTGTTCATAATTCTAATGGGTTTAAAAGAATTTATGAAACCTCACACCCAAAAATGACTATTTTTAATACTCTATAGATTTGAAAATCCTAAATATTCTAAATTTAGTTCGAAGATGTTAGATATTATAAATAATCATAAAAATTCTAAAAATTCTGAAAATTTAAAAATTCTAAAAAGTACATCAAAATATTTGCTATTGAGATTAAAACTAATGGCAAACAAAAATGTTGTTATAAACAATTATTATCAAACATAGAAGAATGTATTATTTTGTGATAAAAATTGATAAGGAAAAATTAAGTATTAAAAACAATTGCCAATCAGAATAAACATTTGTTATCTAACTAAACACTGATTCAAGGATATACAATACAAAATTATTAATAGGAAAAAATAAATGTTAAAAAAACAATTGTCATGAAAATTATTATTAAGAACAATTGCCATCAAGCAAAGGGTAAATTAATGCAATCTAAATTATCTAATTAAAACTGATTTAAGAAAAAATATTTTAATAATATTAATATAAAAATTGAAATTATTAAAAATAAGTTTTTATCATATAAAAATGATTAGAAAGTGATTATAAACAATAGTTTTAAAAATTAATAAAAACAAATGCAAAAAATGAATTAACAATATTTATGTCAACCAATTTTCTTAGATATTTTTTACGTGTATAAAAACAATTGCTATCAAATAAAATAATAATTCTTTAAACAAGTGATATTAAAAAAAGAATAAAAAATAATTTTCTCAACCATTTTTAAAACAATTGGAATTTAAAACGTTTCGTACCTTTTCACTCATTTTTTAATTTTACTGTATTGATCTAATTATATTTATTGTATTCTTTTACATATCATAAAAGGGTTTTTTTAATTTGAATAAGAAATTATTACGGAGCACTAATAATGCGTTGTTCAGTTTTTTTTTTATTGCATTCAATTTCATGGCACAGTTGATTTTTATTTGGCGTTAAAAAGAGTAGTTTTACGATTGTATGTCGTAAAAACCAAGTGAATTAAAATATTTGTATAATAATTAATAATTAGAAAAACACGAAAACATTTCGAAAATTTACAGCTAAACAAATCACTTATTGATACAACTAATTTAAAAAATTTTAATCAATTAATTAATTATTGAATAAAAATGAAAATAATAAACTCACCTGTAATCGTCGCAAAATATTGATGACATATCCTTCTGTGCAAGTCCTCGAACCTCTTGAAAATCACGTTCTTCATCTTCGCTGTGGTGAACTCGCAGAACGTAAACGACGAAAGTATTATTGGAAAAAAAACCAACAAAAAAAAAAAACAATCCGCACGTGGACCCTTATAGATCGACCTCCTGAAGAACCCAAGTACTCAGGTACTCTCGACGGTGTCAGTGTGTATCATCATAGTGCGTACCTCGCAGCATCAGCATCGTGAGTGCAACTAAGAAGAACTATTTCACAGGAGAGACTCCCGATGTGTGTGAGTAGTCGTTTTATATGCGTTAATATCATAACTAATGGTGATAGTACCGGTTATAAGGAGTAACTAATAACTGTGAACCGTCGTCACACTGAAAATCTTTATGGTCGCCCGCTGCACCGTCTTCGCGTGATTTTTTTTACGAGTGTGTGTCGTCATCATCTTTGTTATTGTAAATTTTAATTATAAAAAAAATAGTTTTGATTTTCTTAACGTTCCGTACGAATAATGCAAATTTGATTGGAAAAAATGTTAATAATACTAATAATAATAATTTTAAAAAAATCAAACAAGCAAAACCGCATTTCGATGCGGCTATTTTCAGGATCCGCTGAAACCTGTAATTTTTTTCAAGGCGGCCGCGCTTTTTGCTCTTCTCTTTCCTCGCGAGACTCGTTTTCATTTACGGCCCCGTTTAACCACCGCGCGCACTCTTCTTCCAGGGATGGCCTTATACAACTTATGCACACCGTCCGCACCATTTGATCTACTTACGTATCGGACGCATTAAAATGCGGCAGAACTAGTTTAAAACAGAAATATAAAATTTTAATTCTATCATTAAATGACTATTTATAGAACGTACTGTATGTAGTAGTTCTTTGAGATTCCAGGCGAGTTGTTTTATTTGAAATCCCAGCCACCGCGGGCGCTCGTTCGCGGACTTTAACGCGTTGCGGTCGAACGATCATAAAATATTTTGATTCAAAAATAAAACGCACGATCATTATCAAAGTAATTTAAATACTCAGTTCACCGGTTTTTTCTTATTTGAATTTCAACTCTTAAAACTAAACATTTACAGAGATTTCAACTGTTACTTCTTAAAAGGTTTACTTGTTTCCATTTTTTTTAGTAAAGTTGTAACAGTTTTTTAAGTATTTCCTCAAACTATTTTGATCTAATATTTTTAAATTCTAATACATTTTTTGTTTCCAAAATCTAATTCTTTGCAAAAATTTCTGTGTTAAAATAACTTTTCAATTGTATTTTTCTTTTAATATTTCAATTTCAACTGTTGTATGCTAACTTTCACGTGTTTTTAATACTTTCTTTTTATAAATATCAACTATATTTCCTAGAAAATTTATATTTATTTATTTATTTATTTGTCTTACGGAAATCTCCATTTTACATAAAAATTTACAAATTAACAAAATATATTCAAAGAATCAAAGCAATTAAATACAAAAGAAAAATTTCAAAAGAAGTGAATAAATAAATATCTTAAATCATTTTTTAATCAAAACGATATAATTATTTAAACGAATTTAAACAGAAATAAACGTTAATTCGTATATATTCGCAACAATTCGTTTGTGCTTGTATATGCTCTCAGCGATTCGTTTATGTTCGCATATGCTCAAAATCGATTCGTTTACCTTCGCAAATGCTTGCAATAATTCTTTTTTGTTCGCATACGCATTCAACGATTCAATTATTTTCGCAAATATTTGTAATTGTTAAGTTTTGTTCGCATATGACGCATATTACCGTTCCGAGCATTTGCGAACATAAACATCATTGCAAACATCCCCGAACATAATCAAATCGTTGCGAACATCACCGAATAGATGCAAGCATTTGCGAACATCACCGAAAGGATGCGAACATACACAAACATAATCGAATTGTTGGGAGCATAAACGAACCGTTTCAAGTATTTGCGAACCTAAACGAATCGTTGCGAACATAAACGAATCGTTGAGAACATCACCGAATCGTTGCGAGCATTTGCGAACATCACCGAATGGTTACGAGCATACGCAAACATAATCGAATCATTACGAGCATTTACGAACGACACCGTTGCAAGCATATGCGAACACAGGCGAATCGTTGCGAGCATTTTTATTTTCGCATATGTTCGCAACGACTCGTTTATTTATTATGTTTATTTATGCTCGCAACGATTCGTGATGTTCGCATAAGTTGGCAACAATTCGTTTATGTTGGCATATGCTCGCAACGATTCATTTTTATTCGCATATGGTGGAAACAATTCGATTATGTTTAAAAATGTACGTAACGAACATAAACGAATCGTTGCGTACATTTGCGAAGTTTGTAAATGCTCAACCAGTCCTATATGCGAACTTAATTGAACATAATCGAATTGATGCGAGCATTTGCGAACGTCACAGAATCGGTGCCAACATAAACGAATCGAATCGTTACGAGCATTTGCGAACATACACATCACCAAAATGTTGCGAGCATATGCGAACATAAACAAATCGTTGCGAGCATATGCGAACATAATCGAATCGTTGAGATCATTTACGAATCGTTGCGAGCATTTACGAACATGAACGAATCGTTGCGAACACTTGCCAACGTTAACGTAAACGAATGGTTAAGAGCATTTTCGAACATAATCGAATCGTTGAAAATTTACGAATCGTTGCGAGCAATTGCAAACATGAACGAATCGTTGCAAACATTTGCGAACATGAACAAATGGTAACGAAAATTTGCGATCGAATCGATACGAGCATTTGCAAACGTCACGAATTGTTACGATCACTTTTGAACATAAACGAATGGTTGAGAGAATTCATGAACATAAATGAATGCATTTGTAAACATAATCGAATCGTTTGGAAGATTTACGAATAGTTGCGAGCATTTTCGAACATTTGCGAGCATAAACGAAAGGTAACGAATATTTGCGAACGTAATCTATTCGTTGCGAACATAATCGAATCGATGCGAGCATTTGCGAATGTCACCGAATCGTGGCGAACATATGCGAACATGAATTAATCGTTGCGAACGTTTGCAAACATAAAAGAATGGTAACAAACATTTGCGAACATAAATGAGTCGTTGTGAGCATTTGCGAGTATGAAAGAAACGTATTTATTTCAGAAACGGAATATCTCCAATTTATAAATATGGTATATAAACTTAAATCTACTTAAACTACCTTATATATAAAACATATACAGTAAAAACACAATTAACCTCACCGAATTGTTGCGAGCATATGCGAACATAATTGAACATAATCCAATCTGCGAGCATTTACGAAAGTCTCCGAATTTGCGAACATTTACGAATCGTTGTGAGCATTTTTGAACATGAAAGAATCATTGCGAACATTTGCAAACGTAAACGAATGGTTGCGAACATAAACGAATGGTAACGAACATTCGCGAACCTAAGCGAATCGTTGCGAATATCCGTAAACATGATCGAATCGTTGTGAACATTTGCAAACATAATCGATACGATGCGAGCTTTTGCGAACGTCACCGATTCATTGCAAACATGAACGAATCGTAGCAAACATTTGCGAACATTTGCGAAATTGATCGAATCGTTGCAAAGATAATTGAACATAATCAAATCGATGCGAGCATTTGTGAACATTTACGAATCGTTGCGAGCATTTAGGAACTTAAATTAATGGTTGAGAGCATTAGCAAACATAATCGAATCGTTGCAAGCATGAAGGAATCGTTGTGAACATTTGCGAACATATACGAGTGGTAACGAACATTTGCAAACATAAACGAATCGTTGCGAACATCAGCAAACTTGATCGAATCGTTGCGACCATAAACGAATGGAAACAAACATTTGCGAACATAAACGAATCGTTGCGAACATCCGCGAACTTGATCGAATCATTGCGAACATTTGGGAACATAATCGAATCGATGCGAGCATATGCAAAAATCACCGAATCGTTGGGAGCATTTGCAAACATGAACGAATGGTTGCGAGCATATGAAACGTAATTGAACATAATTGAATCGTTACGAGCATTGGCGAACATGAATGAATCGTTGCGAACATTTATAAACGCAAACGAATAATAACGAATATTTGAGAACGTAATCTAATCGTTGTGAACATTTGCGAACATAATCGAATTAGGTGACATTCGGAAACGTTCGCAATAATTTGATCAAGTTCGCGGATGTACGCAACTATTCTTTTATGTTCGCAAGTGTTCGTTACCATTCGTCAATGTTCGAAATGATTCGATTATGTTCGCAAATGTTCGCAACGATTAGATCAAGTTCGCAAACGTTCGTTACAATGTTTACAAATGTTTGCAACAATTAATTCATGTTCGCAAATGCGAGCATAATTGAACATACAATACAGAATCGTTGCGAGCATATGCGAACATAGACGAATCGTTGCGAGCATTTGCGAACATGAACGAATCATTGCGAACATTAACGAATGATAACGAACATTTGCGATCATAAACGAATCGTTGCGAACATCCGCGAACTTGATCGAATCATTGCGAACATTAACAAATGATAACGAACATTTGCGATCATAAACGAATCGTTGCGAACATCCGCGAACATAATCGAATCGTTGCGAACATTGCGAACATCACCGAATCGTTGCGAGCATATGCGAACATAAACATCACCGAAACGTTGCAAACATAATCGAATCCTTGTGAACATTTACGAATTGTTGTAAGCATTTGCGAACATGAATGATTCGTTGCGGGCAGATGCAAACATAATTGAACATAATCTAAATATAAATCCAAAATTTTCCCAGAATATTTCAATGTTTCTCAACCTCTAAAAATGCTGCGAGCATGTGAGAAACATAATTGAATCCTTACTAGCATAAGCATTTTCGAACATAAACAAATCGTTGTGAGCGTTTGCGAACATAAACGAATCCTTACGAACATTAGCAAACGTAATCGAATCATTGTGAGCAAATGCAAGCCTAAACGAATCTTTGCGAACACTTACGAACATCACCGAATCGTTACGACCGTTTGTGAACATAGTAGAACATAATCGAATCGTTGCGAACATATGCAAACATAATAGAACATAATCAAATCATTGCGAGCATTTGAGAACGTCGCCGAATTGTTGCGAACATAAACAAATTGTTAGAAAATTATGAGATTAAAAATAATAATTAAATAACTAAAATAACCTAAACACTTCTAGGAACAATTTAGATAATAAACGAATCCTTGTGAGCATAAAAATCGTTGCGACTATACAAGAATCATTGCGAGCGAGCATATACGAACATTAACGAATCGTTGCGAACACTTGCGAACATTAAACATAGCATAAATAAATCGTTGCAACTATATACGAATCATTGTGAGCGAGCATTTACAAACGTAAACGAATTATTGCAAAAATTAACAAATTGTTGCGAGTATATGCGAACATAAACGAATCATTGCGAATATTTGAAAACATATATGAATCGTTGCAAGCATTTTCGAACATGTATAAATCGTTATGAGTGTTTGCCAACATAAACGAATCGTTGCGAACATTTGCGAACATAATCGAATCATTGCGAGCATATGCGAACATAAACGAATCTTTGCGAACATAATCGAATCATTGCGAGCATATGCGAACATAAACGAATCTTTGCGAACACTTGCGAACATAATCGAATCGTTGCGAGCATATGCGAACATAATAGAATATAATCGAATCGTTGCGAGCATTTGAGAACGTCACCGAATTGTTGCGAACATAAACGGATTGTTGGGTGCATATGCGAACATATTTTTTTTACTTTAACAAAACTCTAGTTTAACATTAACCTGAATGTATGTTTTGTTTAACTAATTTTACAGTTTAAAAAAATGATTGAAAGGTTTCAAATGAACAATTTTTTCGTAAATTCAATAAATCCAAAACAAATATTACAATTAAAAAGTTACATGCGACAAACACCTTTTAAAACAAATCATAAATGAATAGCTCATCTACAAAATCATTTAATAAAAAAATTAATACATTTTTTTATTACGCTCTAAAACGATTAGAATTGGTGTTATTAAAAATAATTTCACGCATTAAGATTTTTATAATTAAAAATCCACTCCGAGCATTTAAAAAATTATTAATATAAAAATTTACGTTCGTTTACATCTAAATTCTTCACCGCAGTAACAGTCAACTTAAAAACATTATTGATAATATTTAATGGCCAATCCATATTCATAACGGTTCTATTTAATATGCACTAATCTGTATTTAATTATCATCAGGTCCGGAATGTACCCCACGCGACAACCGCTCGCTATATCATTAACATTTTTTTTTTTTGTAAATTAAACACGACGAGTTAGACAACACAATTTACAGAGAAATGTGTTTAAATTGCATATAATGTTTATCCACACATTAATTATTCACATTTATTCATAAAGAAAAAACACCAGCTCTTAACAATTATAAATGACAACTGTCGACAATCTAAAATGTCAACTGTTGAAAATTGGAAATGCCAACTGTCAGTAATTAAAGTAAAAATATGCCAATCACCGAAAAATAAGAAAGAAAAAAGGCTTTGATAACTATTTAGCAGAAATTTTCTATTTTTTTCAATTGTTTTGTTATAGTGTTGCTTTACTATGTATAATTCTCTGCAATAAAGATGTTTGTATATATAAGAAAGACATCTTGTATCTAATCCTCCGATTTTTGTATAGTACAAATGGTAATATTAAACAAAATAATTTGTATTAAAATAGTTTTTTTCGTAGGGATTGAAAACTTAATAATAATTTTTACAGTTTTTAATATGAGCTAGTCTTTATCAAACTAGTTTGATAATGAGTAGAAGTCTAGTTTAATAATTGCTAGCTCAAAGTTAAAACTATAGTCACTGTAAAAGTTATAAAATATAGTGCTAAAACAAAATCATATTGTTTTCAATCCTAGGTTAATGAAGATGTGCCTAAAAGTAAATGCCTGTACCATCAAAACAATTTACTTTTTTCTATTAACATAAAGAAACAAACTTTTTATATAATGGTATAAAATTGTTTTCATTATTTTAATAATTAAAAATTTACTAAGTGAACGTCTTTAAGATTGAATAGTTTTTTAGTCTATTATAAATAAAGTGGAAACCTTAATATTGACATAATTGTTGCTTCTATATTTTTCTGTCTGTTACCAGTTAAACAAATTGTTGTTGCTCTAAGCTAATCTAGTCTAATCTAATGTTAGTGATTGACCTTAACCTTAAACTACCTCTAGAAATTCTAAACAACGAGTTTATGCAAACACGCTCCGTATTTTTTAATTCCACAGCAAACACAACGAATGTCCAAATATTTGTCCCACATTTACGAAACGAAAACGTCAGGTTTTTGTTTTATTTCGGACGTTGATGATTTGTTTGCAAATTTTTTGGGAAAAAAAGAGGTGTGCGCAAAACAAACGAAAACAGTAAACAAAATTATTAAATAATGTACAAATATTTATAAGTTTCTATTAATTTGGTGTTTCTGACCGTTCAAAAATTTACTATGCAGGGTGTTTCAAAAATAAAAGAGCTATTTCCTTCTCGACCATTCTTAGAACATTTTGACCTTTGATGAAAATTTAAAGATTTATGGTGAACAAAATTTTTGACGTTAACATTTTATTGCCAAAAATTGCATGTAAAGTTTCTTAATCTAAAAGAATTGTTGAAAATCACTACGTCCTGTTAGGATGCAACAATGCATTTTCTATCGGACTTTTTCAAAAACACAAGGGCCGTTTCTTATGTGTTACACAATACGCAATTATCTGATTTCGCAAGTCTTTCACATTTTTCATTAGAGTAGTGTAAACTAATGACTTTAGACAGTCCCATAGGAAATAATCCAGGAGGTTTGAGTCCGGGAATTGAATATGAAGTCCACTACGACAATCCAGCGATATCCGTAAGTTACTGTTAAAAACTCAAGAGCAAACACACTAAAATGAGCTGGTGCACCATTATGCATAAACCACATTGCATTTATTGTTGTCAATGGTATATTCTCCAGAAACTGAGGTAGCGTTTGTGCTAAAAAGGTGGCGAGGAAGTCTTCTTGATAGAAATCCAATTAGCCAGTCATCAACAATTTTAACCAAAACGTTCAGCAAGAACTGATGTTAACAATGATCTTCAAGTATCTCATGTGGATTTTTTCAACCTACACATGGTTATTATGTAAATACCTTTTCCTTTTACTTCTTAAAAAATTTGCTTCATCGGTAAAAAATATCAGCGCCACTAATTAGAATGTTGTTAAAAGTTAATAACGCATTTTAGTCTCTATCTTCAAACAAAGTTTTCAAAAATAATCAAAGAACAGAATATTCTCGGATTTTTTCCGTATGATTTATAAATACCATGTAGAATTATAAAGCAAATTTCTTCGGAATTTCGAAATCATTGTAAAAATACAAGATTAATGAAATAATCAAGTTTATAATAAAAAATTGACAAGGGTGGTAAATATTGTTTACAATTTTATTTACTCGTGATGTGAGTCACTGGACATGTACCTTTTTTTTCTAATGAGATAAGAAAAACCATAAAGTTCTATAAATAGAATTTCGAAATAGTAACAGGTCTCCAAAAGGTAAATACATCAACGGTAATTTTCCATTTCTCTTATCGCAATTGCACAATACACACAAACAAAAACAACACGGTCAGAGGCGTGTATCTCTGCGTGTTTGATTTCTTCATTTTTTTAAAATAAAATAATTCATTTTAATCTCTTCACATCTGTTGTATTTCAAGCCATAAGGTATTGAAAGTAATTAGAGAACAAACAGATAGTGTAGCCAAATCAACAACAGATTAAACTACGAACCTTTTCTTCATACATCACTTGGTGAAACGTAATTTAACCTTATCAAGAAAAGATTTTTTGTTATTTTCTTATAACATCATTAGGAATTACTGTATTGTCTTAGAGATCAGTTTCTAAGAAAAATGGACATTCCAAATTTAATGAATGATGGGAATTTCCATCACACATAGTAATACATCTTCCTCAAAAGATTTGAGTATTCTAAAAGCTATTTAGGAGAGAAGATTTACTAGATCCTTTTATTCATGCACTACCCTAAATTTTTCTTAACTCTTTAATCCTACAATCCTTTAAAAACATCAATTACTAAGGTTATCAAATAAAAGATTTTGATGACCACATCATATTTCTACAAAATCCACCTTTCATAAACTATTTTTGGGGTGAAAATGATGATCAAATCAATCAAATCTACTTCCCTTGTAAAAATGATTATAGTTTCTCCTTTCTGTAACCAATTCTAAAATACTTGTTGATATTTGCAAATCAAATAACTTTCCATTATATAAGATGTACGCACGTCCATGGGTTTTCGCATCATTAGGGTGGTGCGGAAAGCAAACACGTATAAATTAATTCGCACCAGTTATTTACCACCTAGGAAGTTTGGTACGACAGTGCCGCGTGTAAATATTTGCGGCGAGATTTCGGCGTGATAACCGTGGGAAAGTCACGTATTTCGTTGAACTTGTATTTATTAAATCAGAATAATTGAGTACACAGATACAAGAAATTATTGAATATACAGGGTGTTTAAAAAAAAATCACCGAAATTGATGGGTTATTATTTCCTACAAAAAAAGAGTAAGAAAAGAAATAAATTTCATGTATATTATAAATGGATTTACTAAATATTACTTATAATATTTAGTAAATCCATTTATAATATACATGAAATCCATTATTTTTCCGATAGATGGCTCTGTATCTCGCGTTGTATGAGTCCGACCGGGCTCCAATAGATGGCGTTAGAAAGATGAAATTTCGTACTAAAAACCTTTTTCTGACAGTTTTGTGATTAGTTGACTCAGTTTCTTTTAAGATGGACACTAGCAAAGAGCTAACTATATTTTACAGTTTTTCTTCGACAAAGGCGAAAACGCAAGCCAGACTGCTGAATGGTATTTATGGTCCTGATACTGTAAAAGCCAATCACAGGTATTTTGGTTTCGTCGTATCCATTCCGATAATTTCGATGTCAAAGATGCACCACGCACTGGAAGACCAATTGTCGAAAGTATAGATAAAATCATGGACATTGTCAAATCCGTGCGCTGTTTCGATTGCTCAAGAGCTGAAGATTGCACAAAACAAAACGCTTGGAATCATTTGAATAAGGCTTTGTCAAACATTAACAGTTCCAACGATTCCTATAACAATGACAATGAATCAAAAGATAAATCAGGCGGAATGTAAATTACAATAATATAAAACTCTAATTTGTTAAGTATACATTTATACGAGTGGAACAAGATCGGTAATAGCTAATAAATAGCTTCTGAAAAAATTACATCCAAGGCAGCAACAAGAAAAACGACCAGTGACATTAAAACGGCGATCGCATCGGAAGATTTTACATTTGAAAGCCAGTAGTTCACTGTATAATATAGAATTGTTTAACTAAGTTTCACTCAGTGCTATGATGTCAAAGTCAGTATTAAGCGAAGAAGTGTAGAGTTGATGGGTTTTGGTACGAAGTTCGCGTTTATTCTGGTAGTAAACACAAAGTTTAGAGATGGTAATGTTGGGCTGACTCAGTTTTCCGTAGCTTGTACAATAGCAGGTTTTCCACGAATGTGTTTTATTTTCTGAGGCCTCGTTCACCCGCAGCAGTCCTTTTACTTAATTCTTCTCTTACAGTTCTGTAGAACTAAACTTGGCCAACTGTCAAATGTAACAAAAGTCTAATTAAAGTCCTCTCTTGAGAGGAAAATAAGCCAAACTTGTCTAGATAATGGTGGAATAATCTCCACCAAAGATACCTTATGTGGCAGCAGTTTCCCTGAAGCAGCAGTAGGCAAGAGTGAAAGATCATATTTTTATGAACTCTAGCCTTTCCATGTATCAAGTAAAATATTAATATTCTTAAATTTGGAATTCAACTTGAAAGTACATGAGCGTTAAGAATCACAGTTTTCACAGACTTTTTATTGCAAAGCCGCTGCTTGATAGGGCGACATCTATTGGATCGTGTGGGACGAATACGCAAAAGTGACGAGAAAAACAAGTTAAATGAAATAAAAAGGATCACAGCCGAATTGGAAAAAGAAGTGAAACAAAACACAAGAGTTGAAATAAAGAAAGGCATAAAAAGACTAAAAGGAGCAGTCAGAAAATTGGAGAAGGAAGGGATGAACACAAAAGAACCCGCAATTTTCAGTACTCTGGATCAACAATGGCTACTAGAAAGACTCCAAGAAACGAAACGAGAACAAGAAACGACGAAGCAAATGTACGAGGAAATAAGAAAACAAAATGAAGAGATAAAAGGAAAGGTGATAATGGAGGAAGAGGTTAGGTTAGGTTAGATTAGGTTAGGTTAGGTTAGGTTAGTTAGGTTGCCCACAGGGGTGGTTGACGTGCATAGCCATTTGGGAGTAGCGACCCCAAGTACCCGAGCCACACACACACACACAACGACACTGACGCCCCGTGATGTTATGCCTGATGGCGGTTCCGCGGGGTGGCACACACACACACACACACACGCATCATACACACGCACACATCACCGACACAGACGACACCCTAAACCCCGTGCAGTAATGCCAGACGGAGGTTCCGCGGGGTGTCAGGGCGACTTGGGGAGGAGGACTGCCACACTCAGTCTTTAAAAGATTTTCCACCTCCCGGCCACGTATAAAAAAAAACCTAGGTTAGGCTAGTTAGGTTAGAATAGTTAGGTTAGGATAGTTAAGTTAGGTTAGTTAGGTTAGGTTAGTTAGGTTAGGTTAGGTTAGGTTAGTTAGGTTAGGTTAATTAGCTTAGGTTAGTTAGGTTATTAAGTTAGGTTAGGTTGGGTTAGGTTAGGTTTGGTTAGGTTGGAATTCCAAAAAGGAAAGTAGAAACGGAACAATGCTGCTCGAATGCATACATGAGAGAAACCTGACAGTGCTCAACGAAGGAAGTGCCCCAACATTTGTGAGGGGACACAATAAATCGATTATTGATGTAACGCTAGAAACAGAGAAGATCTCCAAAAAGGTCAGAAAATGGACTGTCCTATCCGAAGAAGAGAGCCTCAGTTATCACAAATATATCTCAGTGGATGTAATCCAGAAGGTGCATGAGAAGAAGACCGCCATAGTGATACCAAAATGGAAATTAGAGACACTGGACAGAATAAAATTCCAACAGGCGCTAGAGAACCTGCTGTGGGAACAAAATTTAGGGTTTGCATTAAAAAGGAGCTGCGATGCAGCAATGGAAACAACAATAGGAGGACAGAAAAATAGGAGACCCGCGATTGTTGGACAGACGAGATTGCGGAACAAAGAAGGCACTGCAATGCAAAGAGAAGAATCTAAAGATGTTAGTGAAATAAAAGCAGGAGAAATGGAAAAAGGTGTGCGAAGAGATAGAAGAAGACATCTGGGGCCCAGGGTATAAAATTGCTATGAAGAAACTCAGACCACCAGCTCAAAAACTATGCATAGAAGAAAAGAAAGCTGCCTACAAGAAACTCTTCCCACAGCAAAACACGAACCGCTGGGAAACGCCCGAGGTAAGAACAATAAAACGATTTACAAAGAAGAACTTGCAAAAGCCGCGCTTAAGATTAAGCTTAAAAAGACCCCCGGCTTGGATGCAATTCCGTCTGAAATTGTTAAGTTGGTAGCAAAGAAAGAGCCAAGAACAGTGCTAAATGTCTTTAACAAGATCCTAGAATACCAGAATTAATAGAAAAAGGCTATGCTTATCCTTATACTGAAGCCGAAGAAGACCGGGGACGAGGAAGTAGCATATAGACCAATCTGCTTGTTAGACAACTTCGGCAAGCTACTTGAAAAAAATGATTGCGCAACGAATAACAGAGGAGATTGAGCAACTGGGAGGAATACGGATTCCGGAAAGAACGCCACAGAAAAGGTACTACACATTGCAACCGCGGAGAGAAGGAAGACCCTCAAAACACCCAAAATATGTTCGCTAATCATACTAGACGTAAAAAAACACTTTTTAAGACGGCATACTAGCCAGAAATTGTAAGGGAATTGGAGAGACGCAAGGTTCGGCCATATCTGGTCAGAATTATGCAGTCGTATCTAAGGACACGGGCTTTAAACCTAGGGGAAGGTAATACGATGGAAATGACAGCATGTGTTCCGCAAGTATCAGTCTCAGGGCCACTGCTGTGGAATATTCTGTACAACGGAGTTCTAAGATTGGACATGCCAGAAGGAGTTGAAACAATTGCGTACGCAGGCGATTTGGCGGTAATAACAACAACAAAATACTGTTAAGTGGCCACAAGCATAAAATACCTGGAAGTAATATTTGACAAGAACCTAAACTTCACGGAACACATTAACTATATCAATAGAAAGACAGCGGCAGCAATAACAGCTATTACAAGACTCATGCCAAGAATTGGAGGACCGGGAGAGACAAAGCAGAAAACACTAAGTGCGGTGGTGGAATCAATCATGTTATACTCATCAGGGACATGGAAGAAAACTACTGGAGACGACACAGCTGAGGATATTCTTGCGAATCTCGAGGGGATATAGAACTGTGTCCACAAACGCACTGCAGGTCATTGCAAGATGCTCGCGGAAGAGAGAACAGCTGCAATGGGAAAAGCCAAGAACAGAAAGGAGTCTAAAAATCGTCAGGATACAAAAGTGGTAAAACAACAGGAGAATGGACGAGGAAAGTAATACCACAAATAGAGAGATGGGTTACTAGGAAAGAGGGTAGCACAGATTTTTATATTACGCAAATGCTAAGCGGACATGGCTGCTTTAAGGCCTATCCGAAAAGATTCCAATTAGCAGCGGACGACAATTGTGAATATTGCGGGAATAAGGACAATGCACAGCACACATTTTTTGAGTGCCCCAGATGAAAAGACAGACGTGAGGAAATGGAAAACGAGATAGGGACGACAGTAAACCTTGGCAACATCGTAAACACAATGCTACACAGCGACGCAAACTGGAACGAAACCGCCAAGTATGTAAAGTATGTGGTTGAAACGAAAGAGAAAGATGAACGAAGTAGAATAGGATGAACAGAGAAGGAAAAAACAAGTGTAAAGAAGTAATTTACTAATACAATCCCGACACACTTTAAAAAAAAAAAGTATGGTGGTTTAGTGGGTAGAATGCCCACACACACCTGTATTGAAGGGACGGTGCCTAATGCATTCCACCTCTCTAAAAAAGGTTAGTTTGGTTAGGTTAGGTTAGGTTGGGTTAGATTGGGTTAGGTTGGGTTACATTAGGTTAGTTAGGTTACACATGTACCGAAAGGAACAACACTAAAGGAGATGAGGAGAATGATAGAGAACCTAAACCGGAACAAAAAACTAGAAGTAGTATTACACACAAAAAAAAAGGAAGAAGAGGAAGATGACGAATGGCAACAAGTAAAAACAAAGAAAACAACAAAAAAGGAAATAGTCACAATAAGAAGCAAAGAAGGAGAAGAGAGTAAAACGTACGCTCAAATGATGGCAGAAATAAAGAAGGTTGAACCGAAGAAAATTGGGGTAAACATAAGAAAAACAATAAACTCAAAACAAGGAGAAATAAAAGTGATAGCTCACAGCAAGGCAAGACCGAGAAAATTCAAAGAAAAAATATAACAGCAAAAAGAAGGAAATCTCGAGGTCGAAATCAAAGAGATAGAGAAAGAAAAAACGATAATAATTACGGACCTAGATGAAACCACAACGAAAAAGGATATAAAAGAAGGTATGAGAAAACTAGGCATACAAACAGAAGAGGACGAAATAGAAAATATAAGATGCAACAGAAGGGGAATATATACAACAGAAGTCAAAATTTCAAAGATGGAGTCAGAAAAACTAATAGAAAAAAGAAGAATAGACACCGGATGGGGATTTTAAGGAACCATCATAGAGAAAATAGAACCAAGAAGATGTAAAATATGCCTGAAATTTGGGCACGGAAAAGTAGAGTGTAAAGAAGGGAAAACGGAAGGCAAGAAATGTCTAAAGTCCCTACAAGAAGGACACCTAGCGAAAGAATGTAAAGAACAGAAACAGTGCATAGAATGCCAGGAAGAGGGCCACTGGAACGGAATGATGCTCTGTACGAAGTACAGGGAAGAAGTGAGAAAAGAAAGGAAAAGAAGAGAGAAGAAAAGGAGAAGGAAAAACTGAAAACACCGAAAAAGCCGAAAAAACAGTAAGAGAGGAAGGAGGAAAAGAAACAGAAGAGAAAGAAAGGAAAGAAGAAGAAAAAGGTGGAGATAAGAAATGACAATTAAAGTTCATTCAAATAAATGCAGACAGAGAAAAAGTAATCATGGAAATAATAACACAAAGAATGACTGAAACAAATGCGGACATATGCATAGTGGCAGAACCAAATAAAAATTTGATAAAAAACGCAAACTGGATAAAAGACAAAAACTACGATGCGGCAATAAAAGTAAACAAAAGGATAAAAGTATACAAGACAGGGACAAAAGATGAAGGTTTCACCTATGTAGAAACGCAAAATAGAAGAATATACGCATGCTATTGGTCCCCCAATAGGGAGATCAAACTAGCCAGAAGTATGAGAAATAGAAAAAAGAAAATTATTGTAGCAGGGGACCTAAATGCCAAAATCCATACATAGGGAGGAACCGAGGAAAACAAAAGAGGAGTGATACTAATGGAATGGATTGAAGAAAATAACATGTCAGTAGTAAACGATGGCGAGCATCCGACATTTCAAAGAGAGGCGTCAGAGTCATACATAGACCTGACGATGTGCGGAACAGAAGAAGATGAAATAATAAGATGGAAAGTAAGTAAGGAGAACACCGTGGGGTTGCACAACGAAATAACATACGAAATTCAAGAAAGAAAGGCAGAAGACATAGAAGCAACAGGGGAGAAAGGAAGAAAAAATAAAGCCTGGAAAATAATCCCCGAGAAAATCCCCGAATACAAAGAAAAATTGAAGGAGAGAATAAGTATAGGGAAAGAATACAACGCAGAATGATGAACAAAACATTTAAAAAAAATGAAGCCCACAAACAAATCGAACAATAACACATACTGGTGGAAGGAAGACAACAGAAAAACGAAAGACGAATGAATAAACGAAGGCAACTGATCAGAGCAAGCAAGAAAAAAATTAGAACGGAAGAAGAGAGGACAAAATGGAAAGAAGAATACAAAAAAGAAAAAAAGAAGCTCACAAACATAATAACAAAGGCAAAGGAAGAATGTTGGAAAAAAATATGTGACGAGGTAGAAGACACATGGGGATTGGGCTATAAAATAGTAGCAAATAAACTAAGACTGCAAACAAGAAAGGAAATAGACGAAAAACAACAAAGAGAAATCGCGCAGAAACTATTTCCAATACAAGAGGACAAAGAAACACAAAACAAAAGAAGGGAAAGACGGGGAGATATAGGTCCCAGAATTCACAATGGAGGAGCTGAGGCAGGCTACGAAAAAATTAAAAAATAAGAAAGCGCCGGGACCGGATGGAATACCACCGGAAATAATAAAAGCAACGATAAAAGAAATACCGGAGAAAATTCTGGAAATAATGAATAAATATATAAAAGACCGACAATTTCCAACAACATGGAAAGAAGCAAAATTAAGTCTTCTAGAAAAACCAAAGAAGGAAGGCGAAGAGATAAAATACAGGGCTATATGCCTAACAAACACATTAGGTAAAGTATACGAACAGCTAATAGCAAAAAAACTAAAAGACGAAACACAGGGAAAGATAAGCGAATGCCAGTACGGATTTACAAAAGGTAAATCAACCGTAGAAGCAATAGAAAAGGTGCTAGAAATAACCGAAAGAGGCAAAAGGTACAACTATAAAAACAGAAGGAAGACTGTGATGGTAACATTGGACATACAAAATGCTTTCAACGAAGTTCAATAGAATGAAGCGAAGAAAGAAATAAACAAAATGGAAATTGAGGAATACCTGCGAGAACCATTAGAAAACTTCTTGAACGGAAGAAAACTACAAATTGGAGAGCGGGAAGAGCTCGATTTAAAGGGTGGAATACCACAAGGGTCAGTCCTAGGACCTACATTGTGGAATATCTTTTTCAACGAAGTACTAAGAGCAAAGCTTCCAAAAGGAACGCTTAAAGTTTGCTTCGACGACGACCTGGCGATAATAGTCCAAGGCACGAAAATGGCAGAAGTTATAGACAAAACAAATAAATCGCTGAAAGTAATGAAAGAACGGATTGAAGCAAAAGGTATAAAATTGGCAAGTGAAAAGACGGAGGCCAAAATATTATACGGAGGGAACAAAGTTAAAGAAGTGGATATAAAGATAGGAGAAGAAAGAATAAAAAGCAAAAAAGAAATAAAATACCTAGGGGTCTAGTTGGACAACAACATACGAATGACCACACACATAAAAAAGATAAAAGAAAAAGCCGAAAAAAGCATAAAAGCACTAGGGAGACGAAAAAAAAAAGAGAAGAACATTGGGAAACGTAGCCCACTCCATCATACTATACGGATGTAAAATGTGGAAGAGAGTACTCAAATGGCAAAAATATAGGACGATGATGGAGAGGCTAGAAAGGAGACTAAATATAAAAATAACGAGGGGGTATCGAACGATATCAAATGAAGCCCTCCAGGCGTTACCCCCATCGAGCTCATGGTGGAAAAGAGAATACAGAGCTTCCGAAAAGAAAGGAAAGAAAAAGAAAAGATAGAAGAAAACATTGAAAGAAAGTGGCAGGAGAAATGGGAAAGAAACACAGGAAAAGCGGAATGGACAAAAAGGCTAATACAAAACATAGGAACGTGGAAAAATAGAAAAAATGGGCAAGTGAATTACTACATCACACAATTCCTGAGCGGGCGCGGAAACTTCGAAAAATACCTGAACAAATACAAAATAAGAGATAATAACAAACGCATAACATGCAACAAAATAGAAGATGCAGAACACACTTTCTTCGAATGCAAAAGGTGGACAGAAAAGAAAAATATGGCAGAGGAAGAAATAGGAGAAGAATTGAAAGTGGAGAAAATAGTAGAAGTAATGATGGAAAGTGAGGATAAATGGAACACAATAGAAAAATATGTAAGAGAGATATTAGATATACATCATATCCAGCCAATAAGAGTAAAGGGTCAAATGGAATCTATGCACCAAATTTGAATTTTTATGTATATGTTTCTATTTATTTTTTAATAGATCTTGTAAAGTTAATAAATAAATAATGTATTCCCATAAATCGAAGAATAGATAAAGAGCTTATAATTAATTAACTAAAATTATTATTATTATTGTTAATATTTATGATCTTTAAGATATTAATTGCAGTTTATTTCTCTGATATAACGATCTTATCAACCAGCATTCAGGTTTATTTGTGTGTGCGTGTGTGTGTGTGTGTGTGCAAAAATAAAAAATATGATGATACATTGCGTCAGGAGGGACCGCCGACCGGCGGGTATATAAGTTGGCCCCCCGAAATTCGAACGGTGACAATTCACGGGATCAACTCTCTGGACGGAGTCGAGCCATCCCCCCGCACACACACACACAGACACACACACGCGCGCACACACACACGCACACACGATCCCGACTAGTGAATTGCTCTCAAGACACCCGAGATATTCAGATCGTTAACCCGTTGGGGAACAGTGACCACCACCCAAAGCAACCAAGAAAAAAGTCGCCCCGAGAGATGAAGATCAGGACGAACCTCAACAACAAGACTCCGGTCACCAATCCCAAATACCAATACTATGCAACGATCACAGGTAAGAAATTAATTTGCATTTAACATAAGGATCGTGTTCAGAAAGAAAAAAGACTTTAAAAAAAATAGGAGGGTAAATGATGAGGATTTGAATTCTTAAAATTTAAAGGAACATTTTTTATAGAAAAGAAATTAATTCTCATTATTACTTTTATTTTATTCAAAGCCATATGAAAATTGATTATAAAATTGTTTGTAAATTCGAAGCATGACAAGCTAAGACTGTCAAAACTATAGTCGCTAATAAAAGTGTGATATTACAAAAAGGTATTTTCAATCATATACTATTATTTTCATCAATACTGCACCTGAAAATCAATATTTAATTTACACTTTTTCTTATACGTTTAATGTAAGAAGCTTCTACTTCATTCTACCAGTTGAATAATACAAGAAAACACATTAACTTAATTTGTATTAGCCTTATTTTTTATTATATTAGTTTGTTTGCTAAATTTTTGGCAAATCAACTGGTCATTATTAAAACGAAAGAAAATTATAACACTTGTGTTCAATTTAGTAAAAGTTTTTTTTGTAATTTAATGAACATATTATTTATTCTTTATAAACTTTGAAACTCTTGATTTAAGAAAAATTGGATTTGATTTAAAAATTCTTGGGTTACTTTTCAAATTTTTTTAAATTTTTTAACTGGACACAATTTTAAATTCAAAGTATTTTTATAAATGTGCAATTATCTTCTCCTCCTTTTATTCGTTTTTTTGTAATGTTTTTAATTTCCGCTGTTTAAAAAAAAAAAAAAATTTTTTTTTACATAATTAATATTAAAGAAATATAATATTTGTTCAAATAGATTAAAGTTATTTAACAAAATTATAATTTGTAAGACATTTGCTTCAATTTTATTTTGTTGTTTGCGTCTTTTTTTAATTTCATTGTTGTTTTAACAGAACAATTAATTACAAAAAAAATTTATATCAGAGATAAAATTAGTTTTATCCAGATTTTAAATTTCCTGATAAAGCATTTCTTCCAAGAAAGTAAAAATTAAAATTAGTTTCGATTCTCAAATCAGAAATTATTTGAAAAATATTTACTTTCTATACAAATTTTATGTAAAGAATTTAAAGGGATAAAAATTAAAAACCCAACGTTATCTTTTTCAATTGTTTCTGTAGTAATTTTTCAATGGTTTTCAAATTTTAAAATGCGTTTTTAAAAAGCCAAACTGATTTTTTTAAACAAATTTTAATTTTTTCATTTTGTAAACAACGTTTCTTATCTAATTTCAATTATGTTTTTAGTCCAACCGTTCAAAACATTATTTTTAAATTGTTTTTAACAAATTGAACAGATGTTTAAATAATTTGAACTGTTTTCAATTGTTACCAAAAACCTCATTTGTTTTTTTATATTTATTTACGTAATTCATAAATATTTTATATAAATTTCTCATTTATTCTTTTAACAACATTTTCATTGTTTTAATTCGAACTATTTTCAAATTTCTACCGTTTTTTAAGCAAATTTCAATTGTTTTATTTACTACAAATCTATTACCTTCTAAAAAAATGTTTTTGTACGATTTAAAATGTTTTTTTTTTCTTGGAAAATTTCAATTGTTTTTCGTACAATATCAACGGTTTCATGCAAACAAACAAAAGATTTTAAATTTCTTCTGAGAAAGTAAAAATTAAAATTAGTTTAGATTCTCAAAACAGAAACTATTTGAAAATATTTACTTTCTATAAAATCGTATATAAACAATTAAAAAAGGAAATAAAAATTAAAACCCAACGTTATGTTTTTCAATTGTTTCTTTAATAAAATTTCAATGGTTTGCAAATTTTAAAACGCGTTTAAAAAGCCAAACTGTTTTTTACAAATTTTTAATTTTTAATTTTCTTAGCCAATTGTTTTCTTAGTCCAACCCTTAAACATGTTTTTTTAATTGTTTTCAACGAATTAAACAGTTGTTTTAAATATTTTGACTGTTTTCAATTGTTTTTCAATTATTGTCAAACCTCATTTGTTATTTTTAATATTTATTTAGGTAAATTCTTAAATATTTTTTGTACGTTTTTAAACGGCAATTTTTAATTGCTTTTTGTACAATGTCAACTGTTACAGCCAAACAAACAAAAGATTTTGAATTTCCTGATAGAACATTTTTTCCAAGAAAGTAAAAAATTTAAATTAGTTTAGATTCTCAAAACACAAATTATTTGAAAAATATTTACTTTCAAGTTTATGCAAACAATTGAAAAGAAAAAAAATTAAAAACCCAATGTTATATTTTTCAATTGCTTTTTTAATAAAATTTCAATGGTTTGCAAATTTTAAAAATTTCATTTTTTTAATTATTTCTTAGATAATTTCAATTGTTTATTAGTCCAACTGATAAAGAAATATTTTTCACATTGTTTTTAAGGAATTGTGCGGTTGTTTTAAACAATTTTAACTGCTTTTAAGCAAAATTTTAATTGTTTATCAATTATTGTAAAACCTTGTTTGTTATTTTAAATATTTGTTTAGGGAAATTCTAAAATATTTCGTAGGAAGTCCTGAATTATGCTTTTAACAACATTTTCATTGTTTTTTTTTATATGAATTCAATTGTTTTTTAAATAAAAATCTTCTAAAAAAAACCATTTCTGTACGTTTTTAAATGTTTTTTATTGGCAAATTTCAATTGTTTTTGTGCAATGTCAACTGTTTCACGCAAATTTCAAATATTATTTAAGCAAATTTTTATTCAATTATTTGACTTAGCAATTTTTCAATTGTATTTTCGAAAGATTTTTATTCTTTTATTTGGCAAATATTTTTCAGTTCTCAATTGTTTTTAAAAAAGTTTTCATTATTTTATTCCAACTATTTAAAAATTTCAATTGTTTTCTTACTAAAAAACTTACAAAAAGCTTTTTAAAAATGTAAAGTGTTTTCAAATGTTTTTTTTTAGCAAATTTTTAATAGATAATAATGTTTATTTTTAAACTTCAAATACTTCTAACTGTTTCTAAGCAAATTTCAAATGTTTTTTTTTGCTAAAAATCTAATATCTTCTAAAGAAAAAAAAACTGTTTCTATGCGTTTTTAAATGTTTTTTTTTTCTTAGCAAATTTCAATTGTTTTTGTGTAAACTGTCAACTAATTCAGGCAAATTTCAAATAGTATTTAAATTTTTAAACACTTTTAAGCAATTTTTTTTCAATTATTTGAATTTATAATTATTATAATTTTTCAATTGTATTTTCGAAAGGTATTTTTGTTTTTATTTTTTTATTTGGCAAATATTTTTTAGTTCTCAATTGTTTTTAACAAAAATTCTCATTGTTTTAATTCGAACTATTTTAACTTTTTACCTTGTCAAATTTCAATTGTTTTTTTACTGAAAATCTTGCGAAAAACTTTTCAAATAAGTAAACTGTTTTAGTAATGTTTTCAAATGTTTTTTCTTAGCAAATTATTAACTGTTTAGCACAAATTTTCAGTAGATAATAATTCTAACAATTTTTTTATTTAGAAAAAATAATTTTTTGGCAAATTTTTTCAACTGTTTATTTATAAACTTCAAATACTTCTAACTGTTTCTAAGCAAATTTCAAATTATTTTTTTACTGAAAATCTAATATCTTCTAATAAAAAAACTGTTATTGTACGTTTTCAAATGTTTTTTTTTTTTCTTGGCAAATTCCAATTGTTTTTGTGCAACTGTTTCAGGCAAATTTCAAATACTATTTCAATGTTTAAACCCTTTTAAACAAACTTTTAATTAATTATTTGACTTGAGCAAGTTTTCATATGTTTTTGTAAAATTCTAATAAATATTTTCGAAAGGTTTTTTATATTTTTTTATTTGGCAAATGTTTAGTTTTCAATTGCTTTTAACAAATTTGTCACTGTTTTAATTCCAACTATTAAAAAAATTCAACTATTTTTATTTTGTCAAATTTCAATTCGTTTTTTTACTAAAAATCTTACTAAAAGCATTTTAAAAAAGTAATCTGTTTTGGGATTGTTTTCAAATGTTTTTTCTTAACAATTTTTTTAACAGTTTCTAAGCAAATTTCAATTGTTTTTTTTTTTTCTAAAAATCTAATTTTCGTTTTTTGGACGTTTTAAAATGTTTTTTTTTTCTTGGCAAATTATAATTGTTTTTGTGCAATGTCAACTGTTTCAGGCAAATTTCAAATACTATTTCAATTTTTAAAGTCTTTTTAGCAACCTTTTAATGCTTTTAACTTAAGCAAGTTTTCAATTGTTTTTGTAAAATTCTAATAAATATTTTAAGGTTTTTTGTTCTTATTTTTTTATTTGGCAATTATTTTTTTAGTTTTCAATTGTTTTTAAAAAAGTTTTCATTGTTTTATTTCAACTATTTAAAATTTAAACTGTTTTTACTTTGTCAAATTTCAATTGTTTTTTATTAAACATCTTACAAAAAGCATTTTAAAAGAGTAAACTGTTTTCGTAATATTTTCAAATGGTTTTTCTTAGCAAATTTTTAACTGTTAATAGAGAATAATATTAACTATTTTTTTTTTTATTCTGAAAAAATCATTTTTGGCAATTTATCAACTGTTTATTTTTAAACTTTAATACTTCTAACTGTTTCTAAGTAATTTTTCAATTGTTTTTTAGTAAAAATCTAACATCTAAAAAAACTGTTTTGTGCATTTATAAATGTTTTTTTCATGGCAAATTTCAATTGTTTTTGTGCAATGTTAACTGTTTCAGGTAAATTTAAAATATTATTTTAGTTTCTAAACTCTTTTAAGCAATGTTTTAATCAATTATTTGACTTAAGCAATTGTTCAATTGTTTTTGTAAAATTTTAATAATTATTTTCGAAAGGTTTTTTTTTCGTTTTTATGTTTTTATTTGGAAAATATTTTTCAGTTCTCAATTGTTTTTAATTTTAATTCTCATTGTCTTAATTTCAACTATTTAAAGTTTGAACTGTTTTTACCTTGTCAAATTTCAGTTGTTTTTTTAACTAAAAATCTTACGAAAAGCTTTTTTAAAAAATAAACTGTTTTCGTAATGATTTCAAATGTTTTTTCTTAGCAAATTTTAATTGCTTTTTTATAATGTCAATTGTTTCAGGCAAATAATAATTTTAGCTTTTTTTAGAAAAAATCATTTTTTTGGCTAATTTTCAACTGTTTATTTTCACACTTAAAAAACTTCAATTTACATTTTTAAACTCTTTTTAATCAATTATTTGACCATAGCAATTTCTCAATTGTTTTTGTAAAAATCTAATAAATATTTTCTAAAGGTTTTTTTGTTTTTAATTTTTTTCTTGGCAAATCTTAATTGTTTTTAATAAAATTTACTAAAACTAAGGTTTTAAAATATTTTATTTAGTTCTCAATTGATTTAAAAAAAGTTTGATTGTTTTAAATAGTCCAACTATTTAAAAATTGCAATTGTTTTTTTTGACAAATTTCAATTGTTTTTTAATAAAAAGTTTTACTAAAAGCTTTTAAAAGAATAAACTGTTTTTTATTATTTTTTCTTAGAAAATGTTAATTATTGTCAACTGTTTTAGGCAAATTTTTAATAAATTTAATTTTTTATATATTAATTTAAATTTTAACTCTTTTATATTAGGAAAAATCATCAACTGTTTATTTGTAAATACTTATAAATACTTCAATTTCAATTTTTACTCTCTTAATTGATTTTCAATCGATTGCTTCATTTAAGGAAATTTTCAATTGTTTTTTAGTTATTAGTAAAATTCATAATAACAATTTTCAAAAAAAGTTATATTTTGTTTGTACGTAGCTTTCCTTGACAAATTTCAATGTTTTGATAAAATCTTATAAAACTGTTTCCGAGAAATATTTTAATGTTTTTTAGTTCTCAATTGTTTTAATGAAATATTCATTGTTTTCATTCAAACTGTTTCAACAATTTCTTTTAGCAAATATCAATTTTTATTTGCTAAAAAGACTAACGGTCTCAATTTTCAACTATTTTCCAAAAATAATTGAAACGTTTTTACCGAAAATTATTATTTTCTTTGTGCTAGGTTTTTTTGATTTTCAGTTTTTTTAACTATTACTTTCCTGATTTTTTCTACTACTTTTCCTATGATTTTCCTTTAAGTTCTCTAACTTCTATCCGTTCATTTTTCGGTTACATTATTTACAATTTTTTGCATTCATCTAGCGTACTCTTGACCTACCACAACAGGCGGTATATTAAGATAGGTCAGGATAACGCTAGGTCAATACCCTTTACATTGTGGCAGGTCAGGAGTACGCTGGATCACAGAATTATTTATGTATGCCAAAATTAATTTAGAATTTATTGGATTATGTCAAGAAAACGTTAGATTAGTAGACAATGAATTGAGGTATGTCAAGAGTACGCTGGGTTTATATAACATGTATATAAAATAAATAATACACCAACAATTAATGTAGAACTTTTATGGTTATTGAAAAAGTGTTAGGAAAAACTTGAGTAAGAAAGTAAAGGATAAAAGCTAATAAAATATTGAATATTTAGCAAAAATTAAACAATAAACTAAAATTGCTTAAAACAATGGAATATTAATAGTTGAAAATAAGACGAAAATAGTTGAAAATATTTAGAAATATCAGTAATGAAGTTAAAATAATTTAAAAATCATTTCTTAAACTTGAAATCCCTAAAGTTTTTTTTAAGATATTCCTTGATTATTTCTAAAAACAACTGAATATCTTCAAAAAATAGAAATTGATTAGTATAATCCAAAAATTGTAAAAATAAACATTAGAGAAAATAAATAATATTGAGAGAATTATAGTTTTAGTTTGATGTTGTAGTTTATTATGACAGAATTCAGAAACCTATTAACAATCATAACAAAATATAACCATTAATAAAAATAAGAAGTGATAATGAAGTTTGTAATTGTTTCAATTTTAATTATTGGAAAGTGTGTTTTAATTAAGTGTCGCATACTTATTTTTTCTCATGTTGATTTAAAGAACAATTGTCCAAAACACTTTGATGGTGATTAATTCCAAGGCAAGTCCCTCCCATTTGCATGGGCATAAAGTGCATAATTAATGCAAACACACACAAACAGGCGGACATACAATACGAACGAATGACGGCGACTTCATTAAACAAATTGCTCTCTAAAATCTAAATTAATATAAGTAAGCCATCAATTTAAACGGCGCGGCGCAATTATATGTTCCGAGAAGAGGCCCCGTTTAAAGTTTCTAGAAGGAAACGATTTGTTAGTCTCGAATAAAATTAATTAGTCAATTATGTTGAATTTTTACGTTAATAATAACACAAAATAAAAATATAATTTATATAAAATCCCCACACCTTAAAGGTAAAATAGGTAATTAAATTATATAGAGATATAAAGGCAGTTTTTAAAATTTTAATAAAAGATTAAAAATATTCTAGAAAAATACAATTGAAAATTAAGCAATAGTTTAAATTACTACAGTTAAAAATTATATAAAACATTTAAGCAATAAAACACTTCATAACATAAAATTTACAATAATAGTGTAGGATTTGTAAATGAGATACAATAACTTTGTTTTACCACTGTAATTTTTATAAATATAGTGGTAAAACAAAGTTATTGTGTCTCATTTACAAATCATTCAAGATGTACCATGAAGTAAACGCCTCAACCATCAAATGTTTAATAGTGTAGGACTTATTTTCAATTGTATTTTTTTTTAAATTGTTCTATTTTGGCTATTTTTTATTACATACCAATTTATTTTCAATTTTTTTATTTCAGCTACGTCTTGTATTATGATAAGTGCCATGCACTACGGCTGGCCGTCACCTTCCATCCCAAGACTCCTCGACGGTTCCTCTCCACTGACCATCACTAACGAGGAAGGGTCTTGGATAGCCGTAATGCCCCTCATAGGGGCGGTAGTCGGGGCCATAACAGCAGGCCCCATGCTCGACTCCGTGGGACGGAAAAAGACCATCCTGGCGACAGCCCTGCCTTACATAGCCTCCTGGCTGATGATAGCCTTCTGCACCAACATCGAAGTCATGTACACCGCCCGGTTCATCGCCGGTTTGGCCGACGGTTTCGCCTTCACAGCGGTGCCCATGTACTTGGGCGAGATCGCAGACGCCGACATCAGAGGCCTTTTAGGATCAAGCTGTTCCGTTTTGATGATCCTAGGTATATTGGTCATCAACGGTTTAGGTTTGTACCTCAGCATATTTACCACAGCATTAATATCGACCGCTCTGCCGGTTATCTTCCTCGTCACCTTCTGGTTCATGCCGGAAAGCCCTTATTATCTCATTATGAAGGATAATTACGAAGGCGCCAAGTCAAGCTTGAAAATCTTGAAAGGAATCGAAGACGTGGATTTAGAGGTAAACAGGCTGGCGAACGCTGTGAAAAGGCAGGAGTCTGAAACTGGGAAATTCTGGGATTTATTCACGGTAGCTAGTAATAGAAAAGCCGTTCTAATAATGATCGGATTAAGGACGGTCCAACAATTGAGTGGAATCACAGCTATTACATTTTATACAAAAATGATCTTTCAGGAAGGCGGTGAAGATATCTCCGCTGAAGTCACCACAATCATTTATTATTCAGTCCAATTCGTACTTACCTGCACATCATCATTAATTATAGATCGCGCTGGTAGACGGCCTTTGATGATCATCTCCACAGTAGGTACAGCAGTTGCTTTAATGGTCGAAGGCGCGTATTTCTATCTAGAAACAGAAACTAGTATCGATGTAGCGCAATTCAATTACATCCCAGTAATCGCCTTAATTATGTTCATCGTAGCTTACAGCATCGGTATGGGCACTATTCCCGTATTAATGCTGGGCGAATTATTCCCTACAGATGTAAAAGCGTTCGCCTTAAGCCTAGCCGATATTTACTTCAGCATAATCGCCGCTGTTGTATCTAAATTCTTCCAAATTATGAAGGATAATTTTGGAATGTACGTGCCATTCTTCTGCTTCACCATTTGCTGTATACTTGGCGTCTTCTTCGTAATCGTCGCACTCCCGGAAACCAAGGGAAAGACTCTGGAGGAGATTCAAGACATCCTCAAAGGAATCGAAAGGGTCGATGACGTGGAGGATGATAAGTCCGATAAGGTTAGGGTGTAGTTAAGGATAATTAATGCTTATGATTGTGCAACTTAAGTCTGATTATGTAGTTATTTATATGTATAAAATGTACCTGCTGTATATACATACACTAAATATTTTTGTATGATAGTTATTTTATAATAAATATATTTAAATATTATTTTTGGGTTTTAAAATTGAATGAGAAGTGTGAGGTGTGTTGTGATTTTATTTACAGTCAACTTATCCCGTAATATAATACCTAACTACGTTGTTCTTAATTCGTATATCTGTATGTACGCTTCGGTGAGGGTAATCATTTGTGGTAAGATGTCAATCACGTGCAGGTCCTGCATCTCGTACCATTTTCCAGTGCTCTTCTGGAGGATGTGCACCCTGTAGGTGCCCTTAGATGGTTCACCGTCGTGCACAATGTTCGCAACTAAATCGTAGATCGTGTTTTTGTGCTTCGCCTTGTTTTCAGGTGTGAGAAACTCGCCAAAATCTACATTTCTGTAAATAAAATAAACATTAATTGGAAACAATTAGTAAAATCAATGTAATAATAGGAATAAAATAATCATAATGATGGTTGCGACCGTTACTATGTGGTAATTCATAATGAACAATGAATAAAACGCTTACTATGTTTTTAACCACTATAATTTATTATAATATATAAATATATTATAGTGGTTAAAAACATAGTAAGCGTTTTATTCATTGTTCGGAATAAAATAAATATACCAATTTAAACTTTTTTTGCAGTAATTAGTAAAAGTGTTTATTCTTAATATCTAAATGTACCACGAAGCCTTTAAGATCCAAGAATAAATGCAATAAGTTATGTTAAAAATATAGAACGAAAGTGTATTAACAAACCTTCTGGATATAATGTTGTATGATGGGTTGCCTAATTTGATCAAGGCGTAAAATGTCGCCTTGATCAAATTAGGCAACCCATTATACAACATTATATCCAGTAGGTTTGTTAATACACTTTTGTAAAATTTATATAGATAAAGGAATATTATATTTTTAATAAAGCCACTGTTGCTATCGATCTCAATCGTATGTGCTGTATTGGTTATAATTAAACTTTGACGCTACTTACTTAACAGGGAAATTAACTATAGTTGGATTCTTTTCCACAAAGAAGGTGTTCTTGGTGAAACGTTTAATGTAAAGAATCAAGTAAGGGGGCAGTTGCGTGATCTCGAATCGCTTCATGAAATTCTCCTTGTAGGTTTTGTACTCTTTTTCAGTCTGCCCATTGAATTTGGTTAGTAGTTGATACAAATTGACCTACAAAAATAGTTGAAATTAACACATATAAACATGATGTAATTATAATATAAGTAAATATGTAAAGAATTGTAGTACTAGACGTGATTAGTTATCTCCGCCGTGTTATTTATACAGGGTGACTGACGAAAAACCTTTGGTGCTGTATCTCGCTTATTTTTTATCCGATTTTAATAAATAAAACATCAAATTAAACCATTTTTAAAAGGCTTTAATAGGATCTGAACTGTTATTTTTTCTCGCACCCAGTTTTTGACAAAATACGATCAACATTTTTTTTTAATTGCACTATATATATATTTTTATTGATTCGCAAGGAGATTTTTTTTCTGAATATAAAATTGTAGACAAATTTATCCATACATCAAACTTAAGTCGAGAAATTGAGGATTAAAAAAATAAATAAAAAGTCAAGTATCCACTGTAAACAAAATACAGACCCTATTTTAAATGTCAAAAGTGACAGTGACAGCCATTGATACAATACTGCAACGATTTTTAATTATTTCATAATTAAAATGTTGCAATATTTTAAACACTGTACTAGAATTTTGTGCTTCTACAGAAATCGTTTTTCAGTTTTTGAAATCTTGCAACATTTTTATTATGAAATTATTAAAAATCATTGCAGTATTGTACCAATGACTGACACTGTCACTTTTGACATTTGGAATAGGCTCTGTATATTGTTTACTATGGGTATTTGATTTTTAATTTTTTTTTTAATCCTCAATTTCTCGACTTTGGTTTGATGAATGGATAAAATCGTTTACAAATTTAGATTCAGAAAAAAATCTCCTTGCGGATCAGTACAAAATATATATACAGTGCAATTTGAAAAAAAAAAGTTGATCGTCTTTTGTCAAAAACTGGATGCAAGAAAAAATATCAGTACAGTTCATATTAAAGTCTTTTAAAAATCATTTAATTTGATGTTTTATTTATTCAAATCGGATCAAAAATAAGCGAGATACAGCACCAAAGGTTTTTCGTCAGTCACCCTGTATATTACTGAACGTACAAATGTTTTACTAACAATCCCCATATTTGTATATCAATGGTGAAAGGTACTGGTTTTAATTTTCTATATTCAGTAAATATAAGCACTTAAAAAAATACAGAAAATAAATGGTAATCACTAGAATTAAAATATATAGAAGAGGGGTGTATATTGAGTTGCCTAATTTCACCAATGCTTTTATAATTTTAGTTTTACAGAGATATTTCTTTTACAAACAGAGATATTGCAATAATTTAAACATATAATTACAATAATAAAAATGAATCCAGTATATAAAGCAAACCGAATTAATTTATATATTGCTATGATAGTATTGGCTAATAAATTAAATACATTACCTGTGGAATGATGTTCTCTCTAAATTCATCAATAAAAAGTGGAGGCGGCGGTAAATCGCAGGTCAAGTATAAAAATGGTGATTCCATTTCAGTCTCCTGATATTCGGGCGTTGCCAGAAGACTCCGTTTCTGTTTATCATCCAATTCTGTAGGGGGAATTTTCCTGCTGTAAATCTTCATTGAGCCCAGGAACGATTTGTAGATAATCGAACTCTTCCGCTTCTTTGTGCCGTTGAGCGCACGGTGGAGTTCATTTAAAAACCACGACAAAAAATCAATTGGGTCACCTATATAAAAAAAAAATTATACATATTTATCTAGGATTTTCTATAAGGTTAATAAATTATGGAATTGAAGCTGTTTTTAATTATTATTTTCCTGCCAAACAAAAGCCACAGATTAATTCTCATCAATATAGCAGAGTTGAATACAAATAAGGGAACTTTTCAGTTCCATAAAAATAGATATTCAGGAATTACCTATTGTCTAAAGCTTTGCACTAAACTTCTTTAATTGAGTAGATCCACAACCGATGATAATAAGGAATGATTAATTACGTTTTAAAATCATTTGAAAACATTTACCCTTTATTTATGAAAGATTGTTGGATAAATTGAATTAATTACGGAAGAAGTTGTTGTTATTACAGAAATTCGAATCAAAATTTATACCTTGTTGGGTAAATTGAAATTTCTTTCTACTCCACAAAACAACAGCCTGTAGCATTTCATGCGGAGACACGTGCACTTTGAAGTTCCTAGGATTCCACAGTTTCCTCATCAGCTCACCAAATCTTGATACCAAGAGGTAGGTTGAATCTCCTGGAGGTCTCTTCACGCCACTGTAATTTTCCTCTCGAAGGAAATAGTCTCTGAGAGGCTTGACATGGGATAATGCCTGAAAATACAATTAGAATTAGAAATTTCTTTTAATTTAGTTTCAACTGCCATAAAATTGTGTACATTTTGTTTTCTCTCAAAATAAATATAGCCTTGAATTTGTTGAAACAAAAATAATAACATCAATTGAACGAGTTTGCAATCTCC
This sequence comes from Ontholestes murinus, assembly GCA_963969525.1. Lineage (NCBI taxonomy): Eukaryota > Metazoa > Arthropoda > Insecta > Coleoptera > Staphylinidae > Ontholestes > Ontholestes murinus. The sequence goes on from OZ018391.1 coordinate 3,205,102, forward strand.
GGCAACAGTTTGGTAAGGAAAAGTAAAAAATGTATTTCTTTCATTAGTGATAATCACTTACCTAAATCTCCACAAAATATGTTTTGATTACATTGGTGAATATAGTACTTGGAGCAAATACACTTTTTCATTATAATATAGTTTGCACTGTTTTTATTATTAATAATAGGATAATTAGATTACACAGAAAGCCTCTACACCACACACATTTTATCCAAAATAATATAATCTGCACTTTCCTTAGTATAAAATATTACTTTCACTCAATAAATACAATGCTTGAAATTATTAACTGAAGTGAAAGAATTAACAAATTTTGTTTTTCATTTGTTGCATGATTTGCAAGGAAGCAATGATTTTTTTAAAACTTAACAAACATTTATGTTTTAACCCTCAGAAAACAATTCTGATTTTACTTTCCATAATTGTGCTTTTTTAAAAAATATTTCTGTTGATATAATCATAACTAAGTAGCCGAGACGTTCAAGCTCATAACACAATAACATAACCTTACCTGTAATACAACATTGCAATAATCATTAGCCTTAATATTATTCAATCCAACAATCCCGGGCATGTACAGGGTCCCATCAATAGCTCTCGATAATTTCGTGCTGGTATCCAAATTCCTAATCTGCTGCTCGGTGAAAATTGGATTCAACAGATACTTGATGTCGTGCAGGGAGGAATCTATAATCTCGTAATTGTCGGGCAAACAGTAAAATTTCAACGTGTGCAAGTTCAGGAAAACGTGGTGGCTTTCAGCTACGGAATGAGTGTAGGCGTGCGTGTTGGTTCCTCTCCCTTGGAAATACTTCCCACACACCAAACAAGCGTATACGTTGATCCTTGTTAAGGAAACAGAGCACAGTTTTTCAAAGTCGAAATCGAGGAATTGTCGGTTGATCGTGTCCAGGTAAGGGCAGAGTCTTGTCGACGGTTTCACGTCGGGTTCTTCTTTTATTTCATCAATATTTATCGGTAATTGGTTTGCTAAAAGAATTTAAGGTTAAGTTTATTTTTCGTATTAAAAAAGAATTATAATAACGGTCCGTACTTTCTTCAGTTCGTTTATTAGGGTCCTCAACTTTTATTCGTTTCGCAGGGGGGCTTTCCATTGCTGGAGATTGATTAAGACAAACGGTTTAGGAGGTTATGTTTACAAACGTTAACGTCGGCAAGCGGTATTCATTACATCGAACATTCTTTTCATCGATTATTTTATACTGAGTGATCATAATTGATTGTAACTTCTTATTTTGGTAACATGTTTTTAATATGTAATACTTAAACAAGAGACTTTTTAATTATGACAAATTATACTTTTATACTGAATAAGGTAATAAAATACAAATTAATTTGTTATAATTATTATAACACGGATTTTGTGAGATAGGTACGAAAAATGAATGGCCACATCACCAATAATAAAAGCATTTGAGATCTTAAGTTTCCGACCATATGTTGTGGCAATTCACACGTCTGATCTTAGTGCCAACGCCAACTTGATCAATTTTTTTAGAACGTACGTTATATTACATTACATTTTATTACACCAAAAAGAGTTTTTTAAAGTTTGAGATGTGCAGGCAACTGGATACAAAATGCTCAAGACAGAAAGGAATGGACAGAAATAGGGAAGGCTTATGTCCAGCAATGGACACAGAAAGCTGAATGATGATGCATTACTACATAAATGTAAACTATCAAATGTTAAAGGTTTTATTCAAATATGATGATATATAGTTTTCAAATTTTGTAAATATTAAAACAAATATGTAAAGATAAACTATAATAAACATAAACATTTATAATCATCAATCTTCAGCTTGTTCGGTTTTACTATCCCCCTTCTCTTTACTGTTCAGACTGTCTTGAGCAGAAACATTTTGTTCTGTAGGATTTAGGTCTTGAATGTCTGGGAAATCTTGGTCAACAAGCCCTTGATCATCAGACTCCACCGTTGTAATGACGCTGGTGTGCGGATGGGACGAGGTCGATGAGGAGGGGGTGGTTTCGGGCTCGACGTCGGATTCCCCTTTGCAAGAACGCGCGCTCTTCATAATGGATTGTTTGATTGGTATAGTAATTAAATCCTGCAGGATGTCCTGAATGTCATCTAGTACTCGTCGCCTCTCCTCACTTTGTGCTACTCTCAATTGTTCATAATCTAAAATATAATAAATATTAATTCTTTAATTTGTGGTACATCTTGAATATAATAAAGTATTAATCCCAATAAGGACTTGAAGAAGAAGATAAATCTGTTTTTATTTTTAAGAATTAAAAATGTGATTAATCGTAAGATTTTTTAAATAAATATGTAAATATTTTTATTGAACACTTACCAATACTGTATTCTACCTCTGAACTACCACTGGTACCACCCAATTTGGAGGCTTTCGGTTGTGCTGCTTTGATTGTGTCAACGGTACCGTAAATCTCAGAGTGTGCCGTCCTCAAGAACCTCTGCTGCTTCTGCTTGTTCCTCTGGCGCACGATCTTCTTCTCCACCTCCGGTATGACGAAATGATGGACCAGGTTAGCGATGTACTCTTCTTTGTAGGCCATGTCATCACTAAAAATTTCAAGCTTGAAAAATTATTTTAAATTTGGTGTAACGTATGCTTACATCTTCTCCTTAGTCACTTCGTTATCTTCGTCGACCTTTTTGGCCAGATTCATGACGTATTTATGAGCTTCCTCCTCGGAAGCGAACTCCATACCTTCGGTGATTATGTCCTCCAAATAGAGGTCAACTGTGTCTTGGTGTACTTTAATTACCTATTTTATTATTTAATAAAATATAATTAAAGAATTCAAAACATCAGACCTGTTTGAAAATTTCATCATGTTCTTTGCGCCGCCTTAATTCTTTCTGCCTTCTACCAGCTTCTGCAGCTTCGCGCTTCATCCTCTCCCTTTCCACCATTAAAGCCATCGCGTGGATTTTCCTCTCCTTGTACAAGCGGTTGAGCTCTTTATTGAGGAAATCTAAAAGAGTTCCGGTAACGTATCCGCCAATTTTCTTCAGATGACTTTCCAACATTTTTATCTAAGAAAACAAAATAACAAAGACTAAAGCTGAAAATATCTATAGTAGTAGGAGGAATTAGCCTAATCTAGAACCTCCTCAAGGCCAGAGGAGGTTCTAGAATCAGCAAATTAAGATCAGAGGATGTCTTGAGCTTGACCTTAACTGACCTTGAACTCAGAGGACCTTGACCTTCAAATGATCTTGACTTTCAAAGACCTTCAAATGGTCTTGACTTTCAAGTCACATTGACCTTTAAAAATACTTGATATCCTACTCCATTGGGAGAGAGGTAAACGTTAGAATCGAGTAAATCAAATGCAATAGATTATGGAAATTAGTTTAGTAAAGTGTGCTTGTTGCCCGCCTATATTTTTTGGTATTAGTCATCTATTTGCAGTCAACAAAAAAATGAATCCAGTGATATTACGAAGAGTAGGTAGAGAAGAACCAAAGAGCCTGCTGGTTATAACGTTGAAATTTTAAAATAGTAATAATAATGAATATTCATCATCGACGTGTTTTTATGTATTTATAACAGAGTAAATAAGCTTAATACTTTAAATAATCGCAAATGATCAAAGCTGTAGAAGCGCCCTGCAAAATCTCCTTTAAATAATTTCTCTGGTTACTCTAAAGCAACCGAAGAAATGATACCTTACTATCTCTATCGTTTATTAAGATCAAATTCTTGAGAGGATTTTAGTATTAAGGTTTCACAACTTTAAATTTTCTTTTTCATACTTACATTCTGCGTACACTTGACGGCGTTCTGCTGCTTCACCTTCGTCATCTCCATCTGCTTCGCCTTCTTGGTGGCATTCTGCTGCAGGAAACCGTGATTGCTTCTCAGCTCGTTGATGAGTTCCCTGCATCGTTCCCTTCCCTCAAAAATCTATAAAAGCAATGCTAACACATGATGAAGTGTTTTTATCTTTGATGGTAATATTCTTACAGAAAATTGCGACGCCCTGCCGCGTAAAATCTTCTGCAGGAAAACGGCGGCTTGATACTGTTCCTCTTCACTTTCATCATAACCACCAATCTCGGGCGTTGGTTCTTCGGCCTTCTCGTGCTCGATTTGCACGCGTAGATTCGGATACTTCTTCTCATCCTTGCTCAAGTCTAAATTTAAAAAGAAATAAATACAATTTATAGATTTTTTAAATGAATTACTCTTACTTTTAAGTTCTTCATGTAGTAACTTCAAAACGGGAGTGGTCCACTTGGTTTCCCTTATGCAAAGCCTAGTGCCGGGAAGTTTCACGTTCTTGACGTTAGTCGCCGTGTTCAGCCACGTCGGCATCGTGTTGAACTTTTCGACGCCGATGTACTGCGACTTGTACTCCTGCATGCTCTTCTCCAACACTTCGTGACCGTACTTCGGATTGTTTCCGTGCCTGATGAGCGGCACGTAGAGCTCCGATTTGTAGTCTGAGTGCTCCGTGAAGACGTCCACAGGACCGTATTTGGAGAGTATGCCTCTGAATTGAAAATCTAACCTTCGTTTCTCTGCAATAAAAAAAGGTAATTACAATATAAGTACAAAATAAATATTCTGCAATAATATGCACACAGCGTACGACTTACTTCATTAAATTTGGTGATGTATAGATTTACCTCTTGTACTGCCCTTGTGCAACTTATCCAATTTTTCCTTCTTCTCTTTCAGTTTCATGTCGGTGAAGAGGCGTAACTTTTTTTCGGATCGGCATTTCGTCATTGATTGTATCTCGTTTAGCATTTTTTCTAGTAACTCCATGCGTAATCCTTGAATGTGTTCAATTTCCTATGGAAAATTAGCGTTAGAATAAGATACCAAATGATTAAACACTGAAAAAGACTACCAGTAGGTAGTGATTGGCCATCGATTATGTGGAATTTAATTACCTGCTCTCTGAATAGCCATTCGTCTCTGGCCAACTCCTCGATAAAGTCCCGATGTTTTTTCAATGATTTCCCATCGACTACTGGAGGTAGTGACTTTTCCCATTTCCTCTTCATTCGGGCGCGTTCGATCAGGGCTATTTCATGCATTCCTGCTGGTAATCCACTACCTAAAATGTTATCAATGCAATAAGAGGTTAATTAACTGCATCAAGAGTTTAATTAACCTCTAATTAATATAAAAATGTTTCACCATGGGTTTAGTAAGAATTTAATTCATCAATATCAATGTAATTACAGAATAATGCTTTTATAATCAATCAAGTTAGTCAGATCAATTTTTAGAACATTATTTTAAGCTTAGTGACAGATAAAACTAATGAAGGTAAAACCTTATTTACACTCATACCTCACTTAAATGTTTTGATTTTTATCTTTATACTAAAAACTTCTACTAAACTAATTTTGGAAACATACCCCATTTTAAAAAGTCGAGCTTGAGCAATTCAGGATCGCCTTGTATGACGGTATAATCGGGTTCCCAAGGCGAGGTCTGAGCTGATGTTTCTCTGAAATCGGTTTGCACGTGAGCCCGTCTATGGCCTTTCTTAAGCTTCAGGTTGTCCTGCTGTTGTTTTTCCTCGTCCATTGCGTAGAAACAGGAGAATTCCAGTTTGGGAACTTGCGGTGTCATCGTCACCGGACTAAAATAGATAGATAGAATAGAATAAAATAAGCCTTGGCGAGTATGATTCGATTGGCATAGTTGTTTTCAAAATGCGCCAACCGGTTATGTTATAGGTTAAATGGGGTACTTTTGAGGTGTGTTAGTCTTTCATGATCTGCGACCCAACTGATCTATTGTTCTACCGGTTATGTTAGTCAATTTATCTTTTGGTACAGTTTTGACAGTTATTTTGATTCATCCAATGATCTACGTACATTTTGATCATTGGATGAATCAAATTAACTGTCAAAACTGTACCAAGAGATAAATAAAAGAAATTGACTAACATAACCGGTAGAACCTGTTGGGTCGCAGTTCATGAGAGACTAACACATCTCACAAGTATCCTATTTAACCTATAACATAAACGGTGGCTTATAGCTTAAATAAAAGAAGACTTTTGAAGTTTTATAATTCAAATGGCATAAAGTACTGTGTAGATTATTTTTTGGGAACTTTTATAACACGATGTGAAATCCTTCACAATTATTGATTTTATAGCATTATTTATTGTTTTATACTTGTGAAAATATTTATGACGGTCTGTTCCAATGAGGGCATTTCTGTTCACCGCCGGCGAAACGTCGTGGATCTTGTCTATGTATTCGGGAGCAGGGCCAGTCCTTCTAATCACGTACTGTTTGCGCGGGTAGTTTCTAAGGTCTGAAAACATTGTCGAAAAAATCGGACAGACCGCCTGAAAATAAATACACCGCCATAAAAACGCCACCAAGCAACAAATTTATCTTACATATTGTGCAGTTGAAATCTTCGAGTTGTACGCCTGTTTGTAGAAGTCTTTAGGACCAGATACGATGTAGGTTGGATCTGAAATAAATTCCCACCCCCCCCATTAGTAAAACATGCATTAACTAAAATTATAGTAAATATATTAAAATTACTTTCGATGAATTACTCCTTATATGTGAAATATTTTTAAGTGTACATTACTGACTGAAGGGTGCCACAGAGACACCACCCACTCACCCTACATACCATATACATTTAAAATTGAAAATACATTTTACTTCTTGAAATCCACACAATCAGTATCGATTTTTTTTGTAACATCTAGAGTAACACTGTGTAAAATAACTTGTAATCACTTTCTCCAGTTTATTTTTATTTTGCTAAATATTTACATCGTAAAGAAATGTACATTTAGAAAAATAAACTGTGGAGAAAGTGATTACAAGTTATTTTACATTGCAACATCTTCACATAATTCATCAATCAACATTAGAGTAACACTGGACCATCGGAAACAGCATTTTTAACAAGATGGTGCATTTACATTCCAAACATTATATACCTATAATGAATGTTTAGTATCCATTCATAATATGAATACTTATTTTTGGAATTACCTACCTAATCAATGTTTTTTGATTTTATAAGGGAAATTTTTGATTACAGTACTATTTTAGGATATTGAAGGGATATGAAATTTAAGATAAAAGATATAGGACTCACCGTAAAGGTAATCATTAGGTCGGGCGGTCTTTAAAATAGTCGACATGATTGTAAATTTATTTATTCCCAAAAGTAACTCACAAAAGAAAAAGAGAACAGAACAGGGGCTGACTTGACTGACAGTCGGTCGAGGGCGAGCTGTCAAAGGAAAGTCGTCGCTAAATGCGTTCGCTTGATCAATGAAATCGCGGCAACGATTCAACACCACCACCACCACCATCCCCCGAAGGTTGTAGAAAAGTTTAAACACACGCGCACACCGAAGGGCGAGATTATATTTACATTGGCTTATCTACGGGACTTTGTACAAATTGCAGTAAAAATTCTACACGGCTAACCCCCAACATAAATTTAACCTCGATCGTCATTACAATAAAGAAAATACACAGAGAAATGAATCGAAATAGTTTACTGTTTCTTTGAGAAAAGGGATATGTTAATTCTTATAATTTATCACGATTAAATATATAAATAATTTTGAAAGCATAATCACAAAACATGTCAGTCCTAAAAAATTAACTAATAATTTAAATAATTAAATATACGAAATTAAATTTGCGAAACATAATCATTGAAATAAAATCCCAGGTGTGATGGTTTCACATTTATTATTGAACACTGCAACATATTAAACAATAAATGTGAAACCCTCTCAACTGTTTTGTTTTATTTCAATGTGTTATGGAGTTGCATCATCACAAGAGGGATATTGTTAATTCAATTTCATAATCACAAAATTTTAAATCAATCAAGTTATTAAATCAAGTAACTTTCTGTAATTCCTATTACTAATCCAAAGGATCAATATTTTTACACTGATGAAAATAATTATTTTTGTGATATTTCTTTTTAAACTGTCAAACACGTTTCGTTTGAAACAGTAAACTATGACAATTCTTTAACAAAAATTTGAATTGGGAATGATCTTGCAAGCACGAGCCTCCACATACCTGCAAACCACCCTAAACAGTAAACCTATAAATCATCAACAGCGCCATCTACCACTTTGTACAATACTTACAAATTTTTGAACCTAGCAACGACAAATCACACTCGATTTTGTCCGTAGTTTAGAAGAAGGAATGCCAGTTTAGGTTTACGATAACTTCATTAACACATTGCTTTTTTAACAGCAAATATGAAAAATCTTATGATTTATATTTAAAAAAAGAGATATTATAATATTGATTGCTATTTTAATAGAGACCTGCATTAAATTAGTTTTTTTTGTTACGATTTTACGACATTAACGAATGCACTTGTTTTCATAGCAATCAATAAGAGCACTCATAATATAATTTATATAATATCCAATTAATTTTAAACGTGAATCAAATAAGAAATTAATGAATGAATTTTTCCAGCCTAATTGCAAAAAAATGCTTATTTAAAATCTTAATTTGCTTTGTATTAAGGAATTTATGAAAATCTTTTTTCTAATTGGTGCATCCCTTCTTCTAATAACACTTAACCCCCCACCCTTTCTTAAACTATACCCGACTAAAAACACCGTCGCCCAGCTTGTTGAGGTACTCCGACCAACCACTCGATTCGTCCGGATTGAGGAATTTGGCACAGCGTTCCCCCTCGAACTTGACCGTGCACACGCATTCGATGCGCAACCGGTACACCGTCATCTGGCCCAGGCTTAGCTGAGCGATTTGGTTGAAGTAGGGGAAGTTGGGCTTGATATGCTCCTTTACGTTCAACGTGGGTGCGTCTAGGCGGACGCCCCGCTCCTCTAGGCATTCCTTCTTGAAGGACTCCTCTATGGCGGCACGCTCAGAATTCATGAATTCTTCTAAAAATATTATGAACATTACTATAAATGCCTAAATGAATTGAGGTTAAGTTACAAGGGTAATGGTAATTCCAAGGGACCGCAAGAATGCAAGATTACGATCTTAATATCATCGATTTATACCAGGGTTTGCAGAAACAATCGAATTACGAAACAGGACCTGGTAGAAGCAGGAAGGTAAGGAGAATAAGTTACTGTTACATAACCTCTATTTGCTTAAATCATTAAGTTAGGTAAGACTATGCCTAATGATAATAAGAGCTAACCCATCTATATGTACCAAATGATAATAATTATAAATGAGGAATAGATATTACTATACTAATATATATTAAGTTAATTGGTATGTTGTGTATAAATGGTAACAGTTGACTTACCTTTCGAATTCAAGGCGTTTTTAATTTTATTGGCAATGCACTGATAATCCTTTTCTATTAAGACATGCGGACCGGTTTTAGGTGGCGTCCAGAATGTCAAGAAAACCAAATCGATTGCGTTTTTACTCGTATCCAAAGATTTTAAAAGAACACCTGAAAAAAATAGTTTAACACCTGTTTCAAATCTTCATTTATAATGATTTAATTATCAAAAATATTCTGTACAGTAACATGACTTTGTTAATTATATGATATAATCACTATCGCTATTTTTTTAGCCTCATTTTTACATTTATACTGTCTTTGTAATAAACTCTGTTGTCATGATGTTTAGCTTTATAAGAAATTAAAAAAATTACATACCGACTGAACTAATTCTTGCAATCCCCGACACATTCCTCTGCTCAGCATTCCGCTTCCCCCTCCAGTACCCGTTCTTCCTCTCCTCGATCTCCTTCTCGCTCTCTAGCGTCCACAGGTTCTCCGACGCGTTCAGCGCCTTCCTGCGCTCCTCCTCCAGCACCCTGTGCACCTCCTCGTTCTCCTTCATCTTGTCCACGTGCGACTTCAAGTCCCGCTGCTCGAAACGCGACTTCCTCAGCTGCCGCTCGCGATTCTTGAAGTAGTTATCCTTCAAAATTTCCGTCGGCACATTATTTAGATCGTTCAACAGCCTACTCCTGGACTGACGTACGTTTTTATAATCGAAGATCCCGTTCTTGCCGTCGGATAAGTTCTTCTTCAGGCTTTTCTGCTCGCCACCCCTAGGATCGCGGTTGGACGGGTTCCTGTCCACCAGTTGCTTGTTTTCCGTGTAGACCGTTAACGGTTCGTCCAGGTAGGAGCTGTAGTCTACGTCGTCGGATGGGTAGCTCTTCGGGTAACCGGATTGCCACGTGTCTTGGGTTTGATCGTAGTCTACAGGATCGAATTTTGGTTGTTCCTAAAAATAATTTATATCAATTATAATTGATTATAAAAATTCTCTAAAATTAAAATTAATTAAACCCCTTGCCGTAACTTTAGAAAATGAAATAATAATTCAAAGTTACCAAACGTTTCTTAAATCTATTTTTCTCCATTTACTAATAATAAGAAAGATCTTAAATATGTAATTTTCAGACGTTTTATATAAGACATGTCCAGAATAAACTATCCTTATTATTATCACGTACTTACAATAGGATTCACCACTTTTGGTCTGTCTAATTTGCTGTAATCCTTAATCAAACCCTGGTTGTTATCTTTGTGCCGGAACGGAGATCCGTCTTTGTATTTTGTAATCGGTATGGATTCCTCGTTCACCCTATAATTTTCCTCAGATTCTAAACTGGGCGTTTGCATATCGGTCTTTATTTGCACGCCAGGATGTTTGCGCAGATATTCCGCCGCCTCCTCCAAGGGGGTTTTCGAGTTGTTGAACTCTAGTCGGGTCCTATTATCTGTTAAAAAAAGACCATTAGAAAAATTAAAATGGTTAAAATAACACCACAAAAGCTAAAGCTGTAAATATCGAAAATTATATGGCCTATAGAAATACCTGCTAGAAAAAAAGCCATAATATTGGAAGTGAAGATGTTCATTTATTTATTTTATTAATATTGCTTACCTGAACTATAAATTTCCAATCCTGGCGGCTGTTCGAACTGATTCAAGGCGTACAGTTTGGCCACCTTTGTGGAGTTGAACCTGAGACTGCAAAGGTCCGAATTGCTCTGCTGTTTTAACGTACTCTCGGGGAAAAACTCGTAAACGTCTTGGCGCCCTTCGAAATCTTTACAATCCGCCATCCAAAACAGGAAGAAGTCGAACCCGTGGCCCTCCATGCTCAGAGTCAAACCGGCCATTTGCGATCCCACACTATCCACGATCGGCTTGTCGTAGATCACGTTCCCAGTTTTTCCATCAATTATGAAAGCCTAAAAATTAATAACAGCACGATAAGTAAATATAAAAACAGCGAGAATATTTATATAAAAGTCGTAATATTAGATTATTTACATAAATAAATTAATTGCAATTGTATTTTACACCATTAAAGTGCCATCTGTTGTCTAATCGCTTTACTGATTTCATCAATTGAGTAAACAGGCCACTGACAATTAGAGAACTATCAAAATTAATAAAAATAAATTAAAGTGCAGTTGAAGATTTTCCATTGCCTTATCTTTAACTGCGCTGAGCTGACTAGATCAGAATAGGTCGAAACCAGATAGGGAAATAATAATTTAATGTATTAATTACTTACCTGACTGTAATAATACACTGGATATTCTGGTCCTGTTTGATACTTTACGAAGAAATCTGTGACGTTATCATCGTTAAAAAATCCAGGCGTTGGTATACTCAGTGTTTCCGAATTGTTCACCGTGACGTTCCACAACTGTTGGAAATTGCTTCCATCGAAAGCGACCACCGTCGAGTTGAACATGGCGGCGACTATGTCTAACTGTTGGTCGCCCGTTATGTCTACGAGGATAGCTGGTGATAAGACACCTTTGAATGTATCGCTATAGATAGTCTGAAAACTCTACAAGAGCAAACGATTATAATGATCAAAAATGATTCCAATTAACTATAAGGTAAATTTCCCACTTACCGCATTCCCCGAAATTAATTGGCTCAGTGGAATTATCGATAAGTTTCCAGGAGCGCTGGGACTGCCGGTACCGATGAGCACCTGATACTGTTCATCCTTTTGCGGAAGCAGTTGAGGTATGTAATAAGTTTCTGAGAGGTTGGGAGTAGATACTCGTTGGATTTCTTTGCCGGTCTTTCCGGAAATTAACATCACGTGTCCAGACCGTTGTCTTCCTGAAATATAGCGTTAAAAAGTTACCAAATTACTAATATTAAAGTAACAAGGTCATTTACAGACACACATACACAAATAACACGGCGGAAAGATCACGTGGATAGCCAAACACTACTACTATAGAGCTGGTTCATGAATTTGACGCTAATTACAGCGCCCTCACTAAAAAATGTTTCCAATCCACTTAACCTAACAAACATTAAAAGAATCTATATTGTGTTGATTGATTTTATAACTATAGTTTGAAAGATGTTTTGTTTTTTGTATGGTCGTATTCTTTCCTCACAGTTTATCGTTTGAACCTTCATAAAGACATTCTAATGAACTTGCAAAGGTTCAAGATCAAGTGTTATTTATAATGGAAGCCATTATTTTGTGATCCATCTTGGAATTAGGATAAGTTTCAACCTTTGCAAGTTCATTAGGCAAAGGTTGAAACTTATCCTAATTCCAAGATGGATCACAAAATAATGGCTTCCATTATAAATAACACTTGATCTTAGTTATTATATGAGTTTGCCGATTTCTTCTGATCTTTGGATATTATAAAAACGTTTCCATTATAAATCACACTTGATCTTAATTATTATACAAGTTTGCCAATTTCTTCTGATTTCTGGATATTATAAAAATTTTAAATAGTCAACGCACCTTTCTGTGAGGTGTGCGCGGCCACGACATCATCAATACCATCCCCGTCCTGGTCCGGAATGAAATTTACCATATAGATATCCATGAATAGATTCGCATCCTTGCCGAAATCTTCAAACTCCCACAACACTTCCCCATCTTTCGAATTGAGCGCAACGAAAATCTAAAAGCAGAGCTTAATTTTTAAAGTTTTCATCATCTCATACTGAATACCAACCCCTCCTTTTCCCGTGACCACGCAATCAAAAACTCCGTCGCCGTTTAAATCGGCCGAGCAGAATATGGTGAAAATTGTGTGCGCCATGTGCTTCTTCCAAACGACGTCTCCCGTCGTGCCGTTGAGGGCCAAAACACCACCGCTGCACGGCGCCGCTACGCCCATGAATATTGGGCAGAATATGTCGGGATGTAACACGCTGTTATCACCTAAAGAAATATTATGTTTTCATGAACTGAATGAAAATTTTTGATTCTATCTTATAATAAATATGTTTACCTGTTCCAAAACCGAATATCACATCTAAATTCCCATCGGAATCAATGTCAACGGTTCGTATCGACGATTCTGAGGTCAATTTGGGCAAAGTGACCGTCCAAACATCGGTCACCTTCAAATCACTACAAGGCAAAAGTCTTTCGGATTTGTTTCCTGCGGGAGCCGTGGCCATCCAGTTCTTGATTTTGTTTATGGGCACGGGAAACATGGACACAATTATAACGACCAGTACTGTAAAACCTGTCACAATTTTGGAATTAGTCGAGTCGGATTTGTTTCCATTTTACTGGGGCGGTAAAACTCACCAGCTAAGGCTAGGAAAGCGGCGACGAAGTAGCAGAAATGTCTGCAGGGAAACCGGCACAGGTGTCTCGTCTTGAAACGGATGTCCGAGTCGGATTTGTTGAGTTTTCTTCTTGGGGCCATCAACGGCCGTTTCACTCCTATGTCTTCAGCAAACTGCAAATGTATACAATTTGTTTAATAAATTTGAAAATAACATATGATTTCGAAATTTAATATTAAGAGAAATTGAAAGGAAATTCAAATTAGAAACAAAAAATTGTAATAAATACTATATTTTTAGGCTAAAAGAGCCCAGGTCGATAGCCATTTAGCAGAAATTTTCTTTTTTTCAATTGTTTCGTTATAATGTTGCTTTATTATGTAAAATTGTCTGCAATAAAGATGTTTGTATATATAGTATATTTTGGTATGTATTGGTTCTAAAAAGCTTGAAGTGCAGGACTGAGAATAAACAGTAATATTCATTACTTTATTGGAGAGATAAAATTTCAATATTTTTTTGTTTATATTAGCAATGATTAGGTTTTTTTTAGATTGACTAAAAAGATCAGTTATGATTATGGATTATAAATACACACTTCAAACATTTTTTAAAACTAAATTGTCATTGCATCCCACGTGTGATCTGTCTAATTAAAACAATAGACAGTCGTTAAACAAAATATAAACAGTCGATGTTATGACGTATTTTAGCATTGACATTGTATGCGCGAACTTCATGTCAGTTATCATTCTTAAACATTTTGTAACAACGTAATAATTACATTGAAATGTACACACATTACAAAATATCATTAATTTTTTTGAAATAATTTCTAAATGCATTTTATGTAAGGTTAAAAATAACCTTCCATCAATAAATCAATTGTATTAATAGGTTAAAATAACACGCAGTAGTGAAAAAATTAATTTGAATATAAAGAGCAATTTTATATATAATAATTGGAAAATATTAATAATAAAAATCCAACGGTGTTATAAACATAATTCTTATTTTTTTTTTCCAACATAAGAAAATAGGTTATATTGATAAATATATAATTTGCTATTAATACATTTAAAGGAACACATATTCAATAATACACTTGCTTTATAAAAAAATAAACAAGTGAATTGAATAAAATAAGATTACACAATTTGTGCAGTTCTCACCTTATATCCATTTTTTCCATCACGTATAAACACCTCGTCTTCTACATCACTCAGGTCATCATCATCCAGTGAAATACTCTCACGTATTTCACCCCCCAAAGTCATGCCCGGATATGTTGCCATTGCACTAATTTAACAAAAGTCCTCTATTTACACTAACAACCTGTCCACTTGGTAAGTATAAATGTGCAAGTTTGTGTGATTCATGAATAAGTTATACAAAATAGATTCGCTCTGTGTGTGGTGGTGCAGTAACAAAAACAGTTGTGACACCGTGTAAACATATGTTGCAGATGGGGAGTGCACTGCACATGCCCAGGTTTATTGATTTTTTTTTCTTATTAGGTTGCAAGGACTCAAAGGGCATGAGAGAGGGAGAGTGTGTATGTTTGTACCTAACAGTTGGTTTTATTTTAAAAAAAATCGCCATTTACATAACCGTACACTTATCAACAGGAAGTGTTTAAAGATAAAGTTTTATATGTAATCATATAGTTCATATATACTAATAGAAATTTTCTTATCAAGGGCATATATGGTGTATAAGTTTTGGTCTTCTTAAATCCTTACAAAGTGAGTTGAGTTTCTGCTTGCTGTTCGTCCTTAATTCTACGACATACTGAAAAATAACAAATAATTTTTTAAGAATGTGCTATAATGAAGAGTTGGATAATTTAAACGAATTTGAGATTAAATAAGTAATTCTGGAGGCTTTCACTTCACGTGACACATTTTGATAATTCAAAATAAACAAAAGAATTTACTTTGTTAGTATCACACAAAGAAGTGATACCAACAAAGTTAATTGTTTTAGTAGTAGTAGTAGTGTTGTTTGGCTATTGATTAATTTATCTGCAACTGTGTTAAAAAGTTAAATTATGTAACAAATGCCTCTATACAAAACACCAACCTTTCAATTAGACTAGCACGCATCGAAGAAGTGATATTCGACGGCAAGGATTCACTTAATTTAAAGATTGATTCAATGACTGTTAATTCAGTCGACGTCGTGTCCATTCCTGTGAATGCACACCAATCATTGACGACCATTCCTGCTGATACTACTTCACTGCCTCTGTTTACTGTACCCGCCTGAAAGATTATAATAAAAACAATTAAAAACTTTTTTTACACTACATATGATTGATATTTTTTATCTTATCGTAGACGTCAATGCAAATTTTAGAATTGTGCTTAATATGATGATCATAATATTAACCACTTCTTGTATACACCCAAGATAACTTGGGCACGAGCACATTACTTAATAGGGGTTAATCTTGTTATACAAGCACAGTATGGTCAAAAAGATTAAAATTAATTTGCCGGTAATTTTTAATTACCACTAGAGGAACTTGTAGAAGAGAGGACAACTCCTCTTGATCTTGGATGCTGGTGTTAGGGTGCACCAGTCCACCTTGATTGCTCAGAACGCAGTATGACCCCACTAAAACATTGCTGGCGACTGTTTGCCTGAAAACTTCCACCTTCAACACGTCTGCAATAATTTCCTCAGTTTCCTGAAAAAATAAAGAAATTCATTAACAAATAAACATATATTAATTCAGAAAATAAAATCAGTCAGTACTAGGCTTGATATATTTAAAAAAAAAAAAAAAAACTAAACAGAAGTTTGTTTTTGTTTTCTTTTACATTACTATATCATAAACTTTTTTTATCTCTTTATTAATACAAAAATATTATCACCCTAATCACTTTATCATATGATACGAGGCTCAATGAGATTTTATTGTTTTTGTGAATAAGTCCATTGTTTTTATGTATAAAAAGTTCCAAAACAAAGTACCTAAATGATAACAGTATATGTTTTCAAAATGTTTCAGTTATCAGTGCAACTGTTTAGAAACAAATATATGTTTATTTCCTTCTTATTCAAACAGTAATTGGAATAATAAAACAATTTATAAATCGAATCTCCATATTTACATATAAATCACTTCTGTAAATAAAGATCTATCTACCATTTAGTATTTGAAGAAAAAAGTAAATAATAAAAACATTATAAGAAGTTTTCAATATACACTATAGTGTACAAATTGAATATTCCAATTTACTAATTACAATACATTCATATTTTTGTGTATCATAATTATTTAACAAACGATTTCAAATATTATTGATTGGACCATATCTCTATCTCATCTCGTTTCACACCTGTACCTTAAATACTCACTCTATCTAAATCTGGATGAACGAGTGCCACGTAATCATTACATGCGATGACATTTCCCAATGCCGAAAGCCTCTCCTCGATCCTCTGCACCTTCACCTTCTCTGGCAGGGCGTTTCTGATGTGTTGCAGCTCCGTGTCGAATGTCGAACTCGGAACCAGCAGCCCGTGTGAGTTGCCGATGCACATTCGGCCTACTATCCTGCAGCCGGCCAGTGAGGTGTGCACTACTGGAATGGTTTCTGATAACTCACCCTCGAATGTACTGAAACAAATTGTTAGTTAATGTGTATGTACTTTCATTTTTCGTGAAATAAATGAAATAATTTTTCTTAACCCTTTCGCTGCTATAAGCGCATATAAGGTAGATGTTCTTGGGTGCCCATCTGCGCTTATAGCAGTGAAAGGGTTAAAGATTATGAATTTTTGATACTTCAAAGTTATGGTTATAAATTTCCATTGTAATTTCTAATTTTAATAAATCATGAGGAATAAAAAAGGGTTGAAATCACCTCGGCAATTATTATTTATAGCAATAATCAGATTAAATGTAAATAATCTATGAACGTGTTTATATGAACATCTAGGTTATGCATGTCAAATGTTTCATCCATGTCGGCCATTAAATGTCACTAATTAATGAAACAGGCTCTAAATATTAAAATTTAATAATATCAAATGATTAACTACTAATACTATTATTAATATTTACCATTTAATATCAGGACACAATTTGCAAATTGAAAATAGTTAATCCATCTGTCAGTTGAAAACAAAATAACAAACAAAGTGAATGTTGAAAACTAAGGCCACTTGATTTTGTTTTATTCATTAAATTAATTCAACTTTTTAGTAGATTTACGGCTCTCGTTAATGTTTCAATTTACTTTGTGGTACATCTTGAATATAAAAAAGTAATCATATCTCCTTCTTTATTACTACTTTATTATTAATTAGTTATATTTATGACAATTAAAAGGTTAATTGACATAAAAATAAATATATATTAGTTCGTTCTAGAAAAATAAACTAATAATTTAAAATTACGAAAACATTTCGTAAATCTAAAACAGTAGATTTCGTAATTTTAAATTATTAACATAAAAATGTTTCACCACGGGTTAAGTGAGAATTTAATTCATCATATATTTAAGACTTACATGTTTTGTTCTGAGCAAAAGAGAAAATGCATAGAAAAAAAAAAACAATGAAATGAAGTAATTAAAAGTAACATTTTTTTTTAAATTACACCATATGAAAACTTCCCCCCAAATTTCCCGATGCATACTTTTATATAAATTCATATGACCTATTAATTAATTAATTAGATACTACAAGATATTCACTTTTTTACCTTGATTACAATTACGTATGTATAATAGAGTCAATAATTACAATTTACAGTTACAACATCCATGTTTTTTTCCTTACCTGTAGAAATTTTCTGAACCACCGATTCCCACGAGACAATAAGCGTTCGTCAGCTTGGCGAACACTCCGATTTCGTTATTGTTTTCAAATTGGACGCGAAAAGCCATTTTTTTAACACTTAATCAACGTTTTCTTCTTAAGATTTACAATGAATTTCACTAAGGCGACACGCTCAATGAGGCTGGGAACATAACCACAAATAATTTATACCTTTCAAGGAGACGACGTGAAGTTGCAGCGGGTGGTCTTTGTAAATGTTTCGCAATTATACGCAATCTATAAGTTGCAAAATATTAAAATTATGATACTATTATTCTATTTTTCTTTTTTAAATTACGTTTATAAATGTATAATTGTATTAGTTATTAATTTTTCTGCATAATTTTCTTTAGTATAGGCAACACAATATGCACGTGACGTAAGTGTTACACAATTAATTGTAATATTTAAAAATATTAACGCAATATTATAATAGTTAAAGAATGAATGTTTAATTAGTGGCTATTTTTTTATGGTACAAAAATTTATAAATTAATATTGACGCTTTAAAATCTGTATTAATTAAAAGGTGTAAAAATCATTAGTGCATTTGCGGTAATCGTTTGTTTATAAAGTTGTTTGTTTGATTAAAATGGACGACGCGTTGAAATGCTTTCTTGAAAAATTGTGAGTTCGAATTAAATTTACTTCCTATTAAGTTAAAAAGATGGTATGTATAAGAATATTTAACGTGTAATAGTTGGAGGGATGAAAATAATGTGATAAGGGTAAGTTAAGTAGTTTTTTTGTTAATATATTACTATATAACGAGGTTTGGTAAAAATAATTTTTAGTAAATCGGCGAGTAATTGTATTTAGATGTACTTACCAAGATTTTTATTAACTCAACAACTCCACAGCACGTTTCACCATTAAAAACTCTAATTAAAAAATAATGCGCACGCCATTGAACGACGCTATGTAATAAACAAATATGTCTGTTTATATCTGAAAACAATTCTCATTTGTTTTTTTGTTTGTTTGTTACAAAGCGTGTGTCAGTCACTTGAGTGAAGTTTATGAAGGGTCGATATGTAAGAAATATATTAATTATTATTAATAAATCAAGACGATGTGATATATAAATAACACAACTGAACGATGAATAATGTTTAAACACTACTACTGCTGGTAAGTAATGGAACGTTAAAATGATAATGTGTGGTAAGCCACAAATAATAATTATTTTGTTATCCACAGCTAGTTGTTCGGGTAATTGATGAGCTTACATCCTCAGTCAGGGTTTGCAATCGGATAAGTGATCAGTAGGACACAAATAATGATGCCACAGGACGTACAAGTGACTCTTTAAAGTAAGTTCGCTTATACAAATGCACAAATTAATGATATAAGATGTAATACATTAAGAACACAACTAAACGATGAATAATGTCGAATCACTACTACTGCTACTTTAAGCCAGAAATAATAATAATTTTTTTATCCACAGCTAGTTGTTTGGGTAATCGATGAGCTTACATCCTTGGTCAGGGTATAACGTCAGATAAGCGATCAGTAGGACACAAATAATGGTGCCAAAGTGACTCTTTAAAGTAAGTTCATTTATACAAATACACAAATTAATGAAAATAATTAATTAAAAGCCAATTTATATATAAAAAAATAATTGCTATTGCTCTGTTTACATTAACAATAAGAAAATACTTAAATTCAAATTTATTCACATCTGCAATATACTGCATAAATAAATTTAGTTTTTTCTAATCATATTATACTAGTCAAATTTTCATGGAATATGTTTAAAGCTCGCTCCAAACTTATAATGAGCCTAAACAGAACTTTATAATAATAAATATTAACTACTCGTTTTTGTACTTACCTCATCAGAGAATAAATGGTTGTGTTAAGTTGAATAAGTGTAAAATTATTATTTCTTTATAATTAAAATGAGTAATTTTAGTTCAAACAATTAATTTGCATAATATGTTTTTGCCATTTTTGTTTGTGTTTACAATTAATCAACACTCAAGCATTTAGTTATTTCATATTAAATCTATCAGTAAAAAATATGTCAATTTTTATTAAATAACAATAATATATTTTCAATATTCATTTTACAAAAGTTGTATTTTTGTCGTTTTCTTGTTTGTTCATTCATTTATATAATTATTACCTACTGATGATATTCAAAGAAACAAGTATGTGCATATTTGATTGACTCATCATCACCTTGAGCAATTTATAGAAATTATTCTACGACTAACGGGCATGATATGTATCATTTATTTTATTATTTACAATCATCATGATCATGTATGTACAACAGTTTTTTCCACCGTCCACTCACTCCGGCCGCAATATACAAAAAGGGTCCACGTAACGTAAAAAATGGAACCGAAACAAAAACGAGATTACGCTTATCAATACATTATCAATACTGTACATTTGAAAAAGGTGGTCTAAGTCCCCTATCTTATAATAAATAATAAAAATATATTCTCTAATGGTAATAGGAAGAATTCTTCTTGTCGGGGTGTTCGAGGACATCAGCGATTTATAAAATTGAATATTATAAAACACACTAGGTAGAAGATCACAGAAGTTTTGTTCGAATTGGACGCCGTGCTCAGGGCGCTGGCGTGGCAACTCATGTCTTCGGGCGGAAGCTGGACTATCGGTATCCTCACACCGGTGGTGGTGTCGGTGCACGTGGCCTCCTTCACCAGGTCGTTCATCCTCATCGAGGTCTCCACGGGGGCGTTGTGCGACTGGAGGCTCTCGCGCATCCACCGCCGAAGCCAGTGACCCAGCCACGCTAAGTGGCACCCGCATCTGAACGGATTCTCTGATATCGTCAAACCACCTATTACAATAATTAAAAAAACCTTATATTTATGAGATGAGGGTTGATAATAATAATCTACCTGAAATCAAAGTAGTTCCAACGTTTTTCCACGTAGTTACATTCCCGTAGAATATCTCCGGACTCAAATAGGAGAGCATATTGTTCCTTAAATCGATATTGAGATAGGAGATTTTGTACATGTTAGAGAACAGTCCCGGCGGGAGCTCCTCGACGTCGGTGCCGGTGATTTTCAGCACCAGGTCGGGGTTTTTGGAGAACTTCTGGAACGCCTCGCGGTCAATGCTCTTCAGATTCCTGCCGGTGATCTCCAGCTGCCTGATCTTTCTGTTCGAGATGCACAGTAGCTGATCATCGAGGACGACGTCCTCCACATGCATTTTTAATATCCTTAATTGGTTCAAGTTCGCCAGCAGAGTGCAGAGCTGCGCTTTGAAGTTCTCGATTTTCGGCCAAGTCTGCATCGCTAATGTGTGCAGTATCCTGATTTGCGTCAGCGCTCTGCTCTCGAATTTCTGCAGTTTTCCCAGTCCCTGTATGTTCAGAATCTGTAAATTTCTCAACCCTTGGAAATGATCTCCTACCAACTCCTAAAAGTAAATATTCATATTATTATTTTAATGGAATACATATTTATACTTCATATTTATTACAATACAAATTTATTAGTATATATTTGAAACGTAAATAAATATATAAATCAAGTGAAAAGGCTCAAAATTAGATTTTTATTTATACATTTATATAAATAAATAAGATTAATAATTATAAATTTATAATCCATCAATTTAAATCAGTGAAAAGATCGGTTATTGATGACAGAGTTATACAAATATTTATTGTATTGAGTAATTTAAAATATTAAGGTTATAGATATATAAATACATAAATAAAATATTTAACAGAAATAAAAATGATTTAGTAAGAGTCGTAAAATTAACCGGCACACCGAGACATTAAACACGAAACCATGGCGGCATGGTTTGAAGATGAAAGTGCAAGGAGACATATATTTTTAAAGAGAACTGCCGCCCTTCTCTACACTATTTGTTTAATGCCCCGGCTCGAGTTTATTTCATTCATCTTGCGAGTTCTTCTCCTTTGTTGAAATTGCATGTGCACGCGGGCGTCGTTTTTCCCGCTTGCCCTTAGCGCGCCCCCTCCTACACCCACACCCACACTCTTGCAGTTTTAACCGAGTGCTAATACAGTTTTTTTCCCAGCCGGTCGTGTACTAAGTTTGCCTGCTTGAGATGTGCAGGAGAAAAAGGAATTGCAGGTAATGCCTTTTTGTCCCTGTCAGTTCATTTATCTCGGGCGGAAGTTCAAGAGTCCGACAGTATTTACGATCATCCATGGTCATTTTTATTTTTCCCTCTACTTCCCACACGATTTTTTTTCACCCTTATAACTGATGATAATAATTAGTAATATATAACTGAATTTATTTTTATTACATATCATTTACTATAGTATTACGAATTTGGTTTAAAAAAATATATAAGTTTACTGTAATGATAACTATTATAATTATTGTTATTGTAAAAATCATCAGTAAACGCGTTTCTATCTCTAAATCTCATTAGTACATTTTTTTTTAAATTCCAAAATTATTAAAAAACATACAATAAAAAATTCAAAACCTATTCAAAAATTTACAAATGAGATGTAGTTGTAGTTGCATTGTCTTATATTTTTAAATTATATAATAATCTTACCTTTATAGGATTATTGGAAAGATCTAAACTTTTCAATAAAGGCAGGTGTATCCACAGATGCGAAGGAATCTGCGTCACGTGATTAAAACTCAGATCGAGATGTTTCAGCTTGAACAAATCCTGCACAGTATTCCTGTTGATAATTTCGATGTTGTTGTGAGATAGATTTAGGTACAGAAGATTAGGCAGCGGCAACGAGGGCGTCGCCGTGATTCCCGAATTCGCCAGGTTCAGCTCCTTCAGGCTTTGCGCGTAATGGAAGAGTTCTTTAAAGTTAGCACGGATCTGATTCGAGCTTAAATCCAGTTTCTGGAGAAGACCCAGTGACGTGAAGACGTTATCAGGGAGGATGGTTAATTTATTATTACTCAAATCCAGTGATTGCAAGTAAGGGATGTCAGGAAACGTCGTGCTATCGATGTGTTCGATGTTATTACAGCGTATCGATAAATGCCGCAGCGTCATTCCAACCTCTGACAAACTCAAGCTGGGAATCACCGCGAATGAATTAAAGTTGAGGTCCAACATTTCTAAAATCGTATTGCTGAATATGTCCTTTGGAAGATAATTGATATTATTGCTGCTAAGATTCAGTATCCTCAGTTTTGGCATATTTGAGAATTGATTGATATGTAGTTGTGAAATCAAATTTTTCGATAAATCCAGCGTTTGTAGATTTTGCAATCCGAAAAATGCTCTTCTGTGTATGTTAACGATGTTATTCTGTTGCAAACTCAACTCCTCAAGCGACGTCAAATGCATGAACGTATTCTGCTCCAAAACCGACACCATATTATAATCCAAATAAAGCTTCCTCAATAACGAAATATTTTCCAAACACTTAGGCACCGCTGCGAAGTTGTTAAATTTAAAATCGAGTATTTCAATATTGAGGATTTTATTATCGGCATCGCAACTAGAAATCTGGTTTCTACTCAAATTTAGATGTAGCGGATTCGATATGTTCGCGAACATTTTGAACGTGAACGCGGTGATGAGGTTGTTCTGTAAATCGAGCTTGTTCAAATTCGGCAAATTGGAAAAAGCGTTCGCGCTAATCCGCGAAATCAAGTTATCGGCGAGAATTAGTTTCTGCAAGTTGGGCAAATCGCCGAAACTATTTTTCTGTATCGTTTTAATACGGTTGGTGGCCAGCAGTACGGTTTCCAGGCTCGAGAGCGAGCCGAACGTATTGCTATAAATCGCCGTGATTTCATTATTTGAAAAACGCGCGTCCTTTAATTTCGAATGGATTTTTGATTTGAATAAATTTACCGGAATTGAATTAAGTTTGTTGGATTCGAGGTTTATATATTTTAATTCGGGAAGGTAGTCAAGTGCGTTTTCTGGCAGCGCGTAAAAGTTATTGTTATCAATTGATAGCCATTGTAGATTAGCGATAGGTTTGAAGATTTCATAAGGCAGTTCGTCTATGTCGATGCCGAAAGACATCTCTAGGCTCTCTAAATTTTCCAATCCTTCAAACGCGTCCGGGTCGATGTATCGCAACGGGTTGAAACTTAAACTTAATTCTTTTAATTGTTTAAGTTCACCAAAAGTTTGAGGCCGTAAACTGGTCACGTGATTGTTACCCAGAATTAGGCTTCTGATGTTGTAACCCCAACCGGCAAAGTCGTCTTCGTTGATGTCGTAAATTTCGTTGTAGGCGATGTTAAAATGTGAGATTTTTGTACAGTTTTGTAATGCGTCGATTGGTATTTTGTTTAAGTGATTTCCACTGAAGCTGACTGCACGTAAACTACTGCAAAATCCTTCAAAAATAGTGTCGGGGATTTCACTTAGAGCGTTTGATGATAGGTATAGGTACTTTAATCCTTTTAAGTAGCTGAGGGCGTGTGGAACGTGCACAAAATTATTATGGTCGAAATCCAGATACTCCAAAGATGTTTCAATGCCCGAAAATGCTTTCCTCTCAACACCCTCTAATTGATTATGCGAGAATATTATTCTGCCACACCCTAAACCGTTGAAGCTATCATCCGAGACAATCTTTACGTCATTGAACGCTAAATTTAAATCACGTATGTACACGGAATTATTAAACGGCATCCGTGGTAAAGTCTTCAGGTAGTTCTCCCCTAAATCGATCTTTTCTAACCATAATTTTCGAGGGAATGTATGTTCGGGAAATGTTTTTATGTGATTTCCCCGCAGGTACAGCCATTGAAGATGTGGCGAGCCGGAGATAATTTCCAATGGGAAGGATTCGATCAGGTTGTGTGACAGGCTGACGGTCTGCACGCTGCTAGGCAGCGAGTGTTTGTGAACTTTTGATATCCTGTTACCGTCCATGTTTAGCCAGATGAGGGATTTGAACTGGCGCAGGCCGTGGTGGGATTTTGAAGGGTGTTCGCCGAGGCTGCCTTCCTGTGGGATCTCGGTGATGTCATTTTCGCCCAAAAAGAGGTTGGCCATTGTGCTCTTCATGTGTGACCAGTCACCCAATATCGATTGGATTTGATTCCTAAAAATAAAATTTATTATTAAATAAATAAATATATTTATTATATTTTTTTGGCAAAAATACACGAGTAGGGTTAAAGTACTTTTTGTACATAAATAATAATTACTCTTAAAAAATTTAATGTAGTTTCGTGTATGTGCTTATCTAATCAACTTCTGTTTTAACTGATTAGTTTTAAATATAGGAACCACGTTATTGATGAGGTTTGTTTGGCGCAAGGTGGATGATTGATTAAATTAGGAATATTTTAACAGAGTTTTTTTATATTTTAATTGTCAAATATTTTGCTTTAGGTGATTTCAACGTAAACCACAAGGCATAATAAACCTTGGGATGGTGGGTTTAGATCAAAAGGAGCAGTGAGACTATGCAAATTTGTTTCAACGTGAAAAATGTGTGATTGGGTTTGAAAGAAGAAAAGCAATTTAAAGGTATATATTTTTTTTTAAATTACAAATGTTATTGATACAAATATTTACCGATGCTATTGAAATTATACTTTAAATAAAATAGACGCGGGCGCTGATTTAATCCGGTTTCCGATGATGGAAACGCGTGAAAGAGGGAACTTTACAAATAACAGCAACACGTCGGCAATTAAAAGTTGGGTCCGAACGCGATAATTTCATAAAATTTCACGGGACCCATTCGATTTACACCATTATAATTAAATAAGCCAATTAGCGTAGTTCGGCCTTTGTTTAGTTAGCCGACAATGGGCCCCAAAACTCGGGCACGCCGATCGAAATTCACATTCGAATCAGCATTAATTGTATCATTGTTCATCCATCAAATTAATTATAACTTTATTCGCAATTCGGCAGCGGGGAAAAAAAAGCGTACGCGGAAATTTATTTTCGAAAAATAAACAATTTAATTAAAATTTTATTTATTAAACTTTAGTTTTATTGCCTATTGGTTTATAATATATTTTTTAATGATAAAAGTAGGTTATTTTAAATACATTAAATTTAATCAATATGAAGGATTTGTATTTAATTTATTTAAATTTTTTATGTCTAGTTAGTGATTGTAGTAGTTAGGTTTTCTTTAACTGGATATAAGTGTCTTGAATTTATGATAAATCATCAAATAACGTTTTGTATATTCTATTGTTACAAATGTTCACCCGCAGAATTCGAATTTACATACAAATATAAAAACATTTCGTTCGCACGAATACGTAAAAGAGAGAGGGATGTTGGGAGGAAGGGAGGCCTTAGGGCGTGAATGTATTTCGTTCTGATTCTTTAGGGTTTATTTATAAAAGCGAGCATTTCGTGCGTCGTTCATCGAAAACATATTTCGGCGTTATTAAAATTGAGGAAGAGCCGCGCGTTCCGAAATATATTTTCTATCGTGTTGATTTACTGCACACTTATTTCCCCTGGAAAAGACCTCTCCTCTGTCAGCCCTGAAATTCTATTTCCTACACCCTGAAATACGCACACATACACATGTAACACATGCAAAATAACAATAATAATACGTCGTTTCCAAACGTTGAATGAATTACAATTACTTTTCGAGCGTGTAATTCGATTTTTAACCAAAGGATCCCGTCTTTATTGCAGCATCACCACTTTTCCAATTGTGTTATACACGGGAGCGATCGGTTATTTATAAAGGGCTTACTGCAAGGGTTGAGGTATTCATTTCTGCGTTCAATTATTCAAGGAAGGGCGCCGACGGCCGAATCGATAACCATTACGAATTCATATTAAACCTCTATTAAGTTAAAGTTTTGAATTGCGGTCGCGGTGAAGGAGGAAGAGTATGAGGGAGGTTATTGTGTGTGTTTCCGACCCCAAGTGCAGGTCCGATTTAGGGGATTAGGGCAGGTGGTGAAAAAGTAATGGATTGCCGGCGATTATTAGGGAATTGCGGTGGACGAGCTCTCCACTTTGTGTTTTTGGTGGATCGCACGTTCCGTAATTAATACTGGAGTGAGGGAATTTGATTGATTCGGGCGCAATTAAGTACAGTGGGGCGGTGGGAATATTTTGTTTGCATTTGCATTTAGATAAATTACATGTTACACATATAGTAATACCAATGCGTATATTCTGGCTTTAATGTATCTATATTATGCATTATATTCAATTTCTGTTAATGTTTCAATCTTTTGATCTCTTTCATTGGATGAATTAAATTCTCACTTAACCCGTGGTGAAACATTTTTATATTAATTATTAACCTCTCTTTTCATCGGTATGAATCTATATTTTTTTAAATTTTCATCATGATTAGTAATGTATTTTGTTAATTTAAGTATTTTTTTAGCAATAATAAACCTTAACATCCACGTAAACGAATTTACAATTCGCACAATTCCTCGAGACAAAATTACGCGAAGAGAATTTTGATTAAAGTTAAATGAACAGATAACGCCCTCAGACGAAGAACGACGTTTAAGCAAATGGCATTTCTGTGTATACACGTATGCGTGCGTATTTGTTTAGCGCCCCATGCAAATTAGACGTTAGATTGTATCGCTGGGTGCTGCATATACATTAAACTTTATATTAAATTGAGCGAGATTACAAAGACGGGGAACAAATGGTCGACGACACGTCCGTGGCGGGCGTGAATGGATGGCGTACAGCCAATCAACAATTACGCAGATTATTAAATTAGCGGGGGTTGGCGAAGAGACGGGTTCCTTTAATTATTCCAAGGGCGTTGATGAAAAGATAGAGGGTGTGGAAATTATAAATAACAAATTGATGTGCGTGTCCTTCTTACCCGTGCAAATTCAGCCACTGCAGGTTCCTCAGGTCCTTCATTGCTAGGAACGGTATGCTGTCTAATTGGTTGTAGCTTAAGTCTAATGAGGACAGTGTTTTTGACATCGAACTGTAACAAATGATAAAGTTAATAACATAATATTAATTTAGTTTAATGATCAATAATGTTAATTAATTCCAACTTTTTTTAGTACCACAATTACCATAATGAAAATTAAACTCATAAATTTGGTAATAGGCAAAGATGTATCTCGTTATAAAGCGCGAAAGGAAGGACGCGCGCCCTTAATAGGGTCCCAGAAGTAAATAGGAGCCGTCGTTTATGTATCACTATGTGCCTTATCCCTTCAAAGTGTCTCCGGAGTCCTTAATTAGCAATTATATGGTGCAGGCGCTGGATTATTAAACTCCATTTACGTGTGCTATAAGTCTTCAGGTGTTGATACGTATGCGCCGTAAAGTTGGCCATCATTGCTTTAATTAAAATTAACGTCCGACCGTAAATACTACACACAAGAAGCCATTTACATTTATTTCCGGTCTTCTCTTATAATAAAAGTTGATTTTAATTTAATTTAATGAACCAGGTTTATTTCTTATTATAGGTCTAGTTTTGAATAATATTAAAATTAAAGGTAACCCTTGTAGGTTTAATATTTATTTTAATAAATTCGAAAGTACATAAAAAAATTATAAATCAACCGTATTCCCATTGAAACGTTAAAGAGGGGGCGAGAGGATCGGGAACTTGTTAACTCGTCGGAAACCCAAGGAAAATATTGTTGTTGCGGCTTGCTCCGGTTGGTTTTCCACCGTGAATTTTAAAACTTCGACCGGGAGCTAATGTTTTAATTAGGAACTTTATGCGAAGAGGAACTTAATTATGTACAGCGTTAATTCAGAACTTGGCCCTCGGCGACTCCAGATACCCACCGACGTGTCGTTAACGTTTTTTTTTCTGTTTCTGTTGTTGTCAATAGATTTTTATTTTATTTCGGAAATAATTCATCCTCAAAGTGAGCCCTTTTGATGTCGGAACTATCAATTTATAACAGCGCGACAGTTCAAAATTGCGCTTTTGATCTGCCCAATCGCAGACGGTCAATTGTAATATCATTCAATTAAATATTTTCCCTTTCATCTTTTTCAAACTATGGATTAAATCATGCCCGCTGTCTGCACACCGGATTGACTTTATTTAACTCAAACATGAAGATTTTTTTTATTTACATCAATTGAGTAACATATTGTATTTTTTCCTCGACATATCTCATAAAATTACTTACAAAAAATCTAAATCTAATCTTCTAATAATTGGAAAAAAAATAAACAAAAATGTATATATCACACTTATGATATCAACAAAGTAAACGTTTTTGTTTAATTTCCCAAGATGTATCACGAAGTTAACGCCTCAACCATTAATCAATTGAAAAAAATCTACAACGAAAAGAACTTTACTTTATATGAATAAAACTATATAAGTACTTTCAAAAAAATATATTTTGTATGACGCTACAATTGTTTCGCCACACTGTGGCTTCTTCAGGCGAAGAAATGGTTTCGCGTGAAGAAGCCACAGTGTGGCGAAACAATTGTAGCGTCATACAATATATATATTTTTGAAAGTACTTATATAGTTTTATTCATATAAAGTGAAGATGAACTTTCAATATCTGTCAGCCTCATCAATCAATTATTTGAAAAGAACTTTATTACGTTCTTATTATAAAAATTATATTTTTATCTACATTAATAATTATAAATATTTAACTAAAACTGTAAAAAATCACTGATAATAATATTATATAATGTTTAGAGTGGTGCTGTGATAGTTTTCTGTACATTGAAAGTAAGAGGCTAATGAAAATTCATATGTATATGTAGAGCGGTAGTATTTATCTCAATCATAAGTATTTGTAATATAAATTCAAGGTGATTTATTTATAGAAAAAAATGTATAAAATATTTGTACTACTACTCGACTTAAATCAGAATTTTTTATTTCTAGCTACCCGGCGCATCCACCATAAACGTAACTCGTTCGCGCCGCTTCCATTTCAAGTGTAAATATCTACGTATCATCACTCTCCGCGGAGTAAAGTGGCACAGGGCTGTCGTGTTGATGGAAGAGAAAGTGGAGAGAATAAGTTGGAAATAAATGTAATAATGGAGGAATAAGTTATGGCGTCGGTGGAAATATTGCACAAGGGGGCGTACGTTTGGGAAAGCATATTGCCTGAAATATCGTTGCCGAGTCAATCGGTTGTAAAATATATAAAAAAAAAAAGAAAACCGGGCCCGGTTTTTCTTTCTAAAGATTATTGCAAATCGAATTTATTGCTCGTATCACGGAACGAAAAAGCATCCCGTACCGAATTTCGCGAATAAATATCCGCCGATATTATATATTGCACGGCCGCAAATTTTTAAGCATGACCATGCAGAAATATAGGGAAGCTTACAATATTCAAAGGTTTTAAATAAAAACACCAACAGTTTGTTTTATAGTTTTGGTAAGTTAAAATTACGATTTTGATAATTATTTTACAAAGGTTTTAAAAATGTGTCGTAGATACGAAATCTAGAATGAAGTTTTAAAATATTTGAATTTTTTGTATGCCGTACATAAATAATAATATTGCAACACTAAAAAAACACTTTCTAAAATTGTTGTGGTAAAATTAAGGTGTTTTTATTTTTAGGACTTAAATAAATTATATAATATAAAGAAAGAAAATAGACAGACAAAAAACGTATGGGAAGCAAAATCAACAGAAAATGAAAAGAAAGGCAGATCAAGAAAAAATGGAACGACGTAATAATGGAGATATTAAAAGAAAGAGGACTGAAATGGAACGAGGGAAGAAATGGGCACAATTTGTACATGGAATAAATAATTAGAGAGATACCCTAACACCTCCTGGTAAAATAGCGTTTTTATCGATTATATATATATATTTAAATGATGAATATAATATATATTCTCATAATTAAGCCAATAGAGTCACGTCGATAATAACCGAACGGATGAAATAGTTAATATTACTGACACAATTAGTAAAGTGCAAACCAATGTAAATTATCGATGAGTAAATTGACATCCTGCAAATAATACGTAACGTCGTTTTCGAATAATCACGTCGGTTTTTCACCGCGGCGGATCAGTACCGACCGGTGGTGGCGGGAGGACGGCGGCGGAGGGCGTCAGTGCGGCCAATTAAAGCCGTACGTGTCACCCGCGTAATACCGATTTTGAATGGTATATTATGGTTTATTATGTTGCATACTGCACATGTATATATATACTTGTATGTTGCTGCACCACGGCGTGTCGGAATGAGCAATTAATAACGCGATGCGTCACAGATAAGTGTCACGTGTGCACGGTGCAATTAAATACTATTTAATGTAAGCAATCAAAACCGGAATTATCTCTGGTTGTGGTGGTATACTATGTGTGTGTTATCGGAACGCGAGAGCGTGGGCGTGTGATACACTCCCACCCACTCAATCGATACACTTGATTCATGCATTCGAATTTGTCAAAATGTTAAGTTTGCCGGTAATTATGGGCCGTACGTTGTTTCAGCTCGGCGTAATTTGAATACTTCGAATCGCGATGAACTTTAAAGCAGTTTATACAAATTGGTGTATTTAGTATTATATCGTCGCAACGGAGATTTAAACATTGGTAGCTACTTATTTAATCTTATGGTTTAGATAATTTACTTATTTTTTAACATTTTAGCTTTTCAAGTATTTATTAACGGCGTCAAGAAATCATTTAAGAATAATTATAATAACGAGGAGCAGTATTTCTATTTTTCTATAAGTGAGTAAAACATTTTTCTCAATAAAAATTCACTCAGCTGTTTCCATTTTAAAAGTGAAACGTGTTATTATTTACACCTAACACGCTACAAATTGGTCCGAAGCGTGATTAATAGCGTCGGAGACTGAAATAAGGTTATTAACATCACGAAACGGCGTTTCGATTAAATCGCGATTGTTTCAGGACTAATAATTCAGTTAACGCGGAAACAAACGGCCTTTATTTTCGATCCTTCCGACCGACCCCGCATACGGCGCGAATTATTTATAACGGATGGGAGGGTGTGCGGTTTTATCGGTTTCCTTAATTTATTGTTAAACGTAATTTCGGGTTATTAACGCCCACCAGGATTTGATTGATTTGTTTATGGTGATTGCGATACGATTGATTCGTCCGTGCGATTAGAGATGCTAGGACGTTCAATTATGACTAGGGATAATGATGACGTGAACTTTGTGCCGTCCTCTGTACGACAATGCGATTTATGCAGGATGTTAGTATTAATGGTGTATTAGTAGTTGTAGAATTATCTGTCGATTTCTCTTACAATCTAATTATATAGAGTTAATTAGAGATACATATACTAATGAGGAAACTATTCGTTCTGAATATTTAGTTGCTACTTAATTTTAGATTTATAGGAGCCATTTTATGAATAGCATGATCATTTGAATTAGAATTTTTGTTTATGTAGTTACTTAAGTTAGGTGAATGTTTTTATCACTTAATTAAAACACAGTTATATTCCTTTCTTCACTCATTTAGCAGTGAAAAAGTGAAGAAAGGAATATAACTGTGTTTCAATTAAGAATTTTTGTTGTTGATATATAATGGCACAATATCCAAATGAATTATTTTTTTGGCAGGATATCTTATGCAATTTCAATTCAATTCAATATTGATTTAAACGATCCGATTGTTTACAGTAAAGTTCTACATTCACAGTTTCTTCACGTTTCAACCCTGCGAATTCTCCACCATAGACATTTTATAATTCATTACGTTTTATAAAGCTTTTAACGTTATTATATATATCAAATCTATGATTAAGTTGGAATGTATCATCAAGATTTATTTTTCAAACTCGTTTTTTCTTCTTATCATCAGCTCAATGGGGAATTTTATTTTCTCGGTGTGGAATTTTATACGATCCATCGATACATTTCGCGAGCAATGATTTCGCACCCTCCGTCGTCCTTACGCGCGCAACATTTTTTTTCCTCGGCATCATAACTTATTCCTCTTTTATTATATTTATTTCCGCCTTATGTATTTCCCACACATTCACTTCCATCAGCCTCGTTCGCCATCTCGCATTCGAGTACTCTCAACAGATGCTCCACGGATTACTATTTTCTCACATCCTTCAAACGCACCCACACACAACACACGCATAAGTCAGGAAATTAATAAATGTTCATTCAATAACAATGCCTGTGATTTATTCGATAAGGCAATAAATAGACTTCTTTAACATAAATATTAGGTTTTAATATTTAATTTGAGCTAAAAAAAATTACTTTTAATATTTAAAACAATTAGTAATAACTATTATAATTACAACTTAGTCTTAGTAAATTAATTGAAGATTTATCGTTCTTAGGAAGTAAACTAGTGGCCATAAACTTAAAAGAGGTCAAAGGGGGAGTAGAGGTCAAGTCTAGGCGCATTTAAGGTTAACGACATTTACATCCACCGATTTGATTCTCGTGACAAGAGGGTCCATCAATCGATCGCCTTGTGTTTTATGTATACCAACCTTTATATCAGCAGTGTAATTAGGTTGCAAACTAATAAATCCGCGTGCTGATGTTGTTGTATTTCGCGTGTAACTTACGCGGACGTTTCGGTTTACCTTGTTATACTAGACTCACCTGAAGGCCCTTTCGGCCACGTGTTGCAGCCGGTTGTTGGAGAGGGTGAGGGAGTGCACTTGGCTGCCGGCCAGCGTTTCGGCCTCGACGGCGGCCGCCCTAGAGCCGACCACCTCCAGCTGGCTGATGCTGCCCTCCGGCAGGTCTGCAACAACAAGACGGGAATGGTAATCTGTAATGCCCTTCGACCTTTCGCTTGAAATATTAATTGTTTTCTAACTGGCGGACTTAACTAGTTCTGAACTTTAAACTGGGAGTAGAGGGTCGGATTGAATTATATATACCGCGCCGTCCCGGCAGTAAACTCCGCAGCATCACGACTTATACGATAAAATATTTAATTGCGACTACTTTACAGTTTATATATTTTTTTGAAAATGATTAAATCGCGTATATAAAGTAACATATAATCAAATATACTTTAAAAGTAACAAGCTCATTTACATATTCATATAAATATATAAATTCAATTTATTATAATTAAAATTTTAGATCTTTAGAAATATTTTATTCTTTAGTATATTTAAAATCTTAAGTTTTGATATACATAAATGTTTTGTAGTAAATAGTCAAATTTAGCATATATTATTCTCGCATGCAAAATATATTTCCCGGGACGTGCGTATAGTCCCTTCTCCCCAATTTGGCCCCCGTTTTCCTATTTCCTGAAAGTCAATCAGAAATATAAAAAAAAGTAATTAAAGTTTGAAATTGAAAGCTTTATGTTTAATTGAAATGTTTGACGAACGAATTACATGTAAGAGTGATGGGGTGGGAGGGGAGTGCTTGAGCAGTACAGACGAGGCCCGAGCGGTGACGGGCTTCGAGGCCTGCAGAGGGCACGCCAGTTAATAGCAAAGCCCCTTTTATTGATGTACACGTCGCTGACCAAATCACGGCGACCTTATTTAAAATTGACGGCAGATCAATTCACCGACTTTTCCGAATATTTCCTTTCGCGTAGTAAGATTGATTCCCTGTGCGCTGCTAGCACCTTTTTCCTATGCAAAGAACCTTTTGGGTCATGATTGAGAGGTAGAAAACTAATTAATATTTACACACAATTAATTAATAGTATTAAAGCCAGTACTGTAGTTAATAATTTCGTTACAATTCAGGCTTGAATGTTGATGACCTTTTCATGGAAAAGGGCTGACATTTTAAAGGTTGCACACTGCAATATACCTAAATTATATAAAATCACACCGCTCTTATGTGCCAAACCCTAATAGGTGATAGCATCAATAAATTCCGCCCAAGCACGCCATTCCTCATCAGGCACAAAGTAATATGTGTCTTATGAAATTCTTGCATAATGTAACGACAGTTAACCCTTTGATATATCGACACTCAATCTTCCGTAATCGAGTAATAAAATCCGGGCTGCCCCTTATTCGAGCAGTTTTAAAATAATCCTAATTTCAGTCCGGGCCCCGACTGTAGCGAGGAATTTCAAGAGGGGGACATGATGTACGCGGCCCTCGTAAATCAGGAGGCTATTTGTTAGAAATAATTGGTCGGTTGTGGAGGAGCTCCTCTGCTGCATTCCGAAACTTTTTCTAATGCACTTACACGTGTAACGCGCCGCCCCCCAATTACCTGCGAGGGGTGAGCCAGGTTCTCCACCCTCCTCGGTCCGTGACGGGTAATTATTGAAAGGAAAACTTCCGACTTTTAAACGACATTTTATCACGCAGGAAAGGAACTTGATTACATTAACGCGGCTCGGTTCTTTCCTTCTTTCCCTCGCGTGCTCAATCAATATATTGTCGGCATAGTAAGCATTTCGTTTAATATTTCTTGTCTAGAATAGAAAACGGGGTTGTATATATTTATTATATTAATAAAAAGGTTTTTAAATTTCCCAGTTGCATCGGGGGTGAATAAATAGGTACTTAAATGCTCACTTTACCTTACAGCTTTCCTATTTCTCATCATAACTTACTGTAGTTAATGCAAAATAAAATATTATTACTATTTTTTTAAATTTAAATAATTTTCAGTTAAATTAAATACTATATGTTATGATAAAGCATCGAGCTTTTTATGTAAATATAATTAACTTTAAATTATCTCAAATCAGTTTATATCTTATTACATCAACTGGATTACCTATTATTCTAAAGTAGATAACCGAAGCTAATTTCAGATAAGATTAAACTCTCAGCGAAAAACGTATTAACTGCCTTTACACTCTTAAGTTTCACAGCGGCGTACATACGCTATTAAACCATTCACCCTCAATTTGGCGTTCTTAATTAAGATATTCGCAGCCTCCACGTTATCGACAACACAGCACTCGTTTTATTTTCACCGTTAGCGTTTGCTACTAACAGTATTATTTAACGGTTTAATTTGCTTTAATGATTTTAACGGCTTCCAACTTTTATACGATGCAATTTTTACGACCCTTTTGTAAGCACCATCGTGATTTTAATCTATTGTAATTAAAATATACAGTAAATAATATTTATAGATTAGAAATTATTTATGGTATTAGTAAATTAATAGATTATATAAATTGAAATGGGATGACGTTTAACAATAACTAATAAAGTGATATTTGTTTTTAGAAATCCAGAAAGGGGATTCCACTGCAAACCATTCCAGGATGTCTAATTTGATAATATACAAACATGAACGTTTAGTTATTCTTGGTTTAGTGCATTTCAACGGCGTAATGGGGTCGGTATGTAACATTCCATAGCAACAGCTTTATTTGCCAATTTCTGAGATATGTAATTATGTTTAGGAGGGACATTTACGTCTCTCGCCATTACATTAACTGTCGCGGTTTAATGAAGCCATAAGCACTTTAAATTATAATTGAATTTTTGATTAAAAACTCTTAAGAAATAATATTTTAATTAAACAAATTAACAGAACTAATAAGAAACACGTTTAATTCAATAATTGAATTTAATAATGTTCTACGACCTACTATCCTTTAATCTTGTCATATTTAATGATTATTCTTTTTTTAGTACCTACTCATCATTGCCAATAACCGGGGAATGTAAGGTGTGTATACGGGCGGATTTATGAGTTTATCATGTGCGCAATTTTTGCTTTATTAAGGCGGTCGCCGCGATTTTTACACTCTTATCTGGGCGAAATTGGCCGTTTCCGATTTTACAACTTATTTCGATTTTACGGCGGACAAAACAATATTTTCCGGTTATGCGATTCCACCACCGCGCTCACCCCCTTTCTTACACACAGAAAACCACTCTTTCATATTATTCCCGCCTTCTATTATCGCAAATTGATGGAGGGATATTAGAAAACTTTTTGCGATATCGAGGGAACTAATTTAAGTTTATTTTTCTTCTATGTGTGTGTGTGTGTATGTGTATGGTTTCTTGTTATTATTGATTTTTTTTTGCTGGCTGAAAGAAATGGGATGATGTGCTTTAGATTATAGGGATGTTAATAATATTTGTCATAATTAATAAAAAATAATCTTTTATTTTTATTTTAGGTGTTAAAAGAATGATACAGTGATGAGGAGAAGGGATCACTTCAGCGACTCGATAATATACTTTGAGTACTTTTCGAGGATATTTTGTAAACCCCAACACGATTCGGAATTACATTGTGATCTCTCCCTTCTGGCGTGTGAGTGTGTGCTGTATCTGTGTATTTTGCGGCGTCATGTTGGAATTTCACGAAACCGTTGTGATTTCAATTCCGTATTTTCCAATTTCTGGCCGACGACGACGTTCTCTCTCATGTATATGTGTATTCCACCACGCTCCTACATTCACTTCCCCTCTACATATATATATACACACACACACACACACAAACATACGTATTCGTACATGCACACCAGATTTATTGCGATATTTCCGGTGCACACGACCAATGCGCGTTAGCGCGCGTACGTACGTTAGACTTCGCACCCTTGCTAATCACGTGAATTATGGTCTCATTAATAAAAGTTTCGCCCCTCGTGTGGTTGTTTTTATCACGCGACAACGGCGCGCGTGTGTGTGCGTATGTGCGAAAGAGGATAAATCACGGACATACGCAATTATTTTTCTTAGATACAAAAGATTGCACTGATTTATGCTCGGGCGTTATTTTCGAGAGAGGGTCAAAGTTTGCGCGAAATGGGGGGAGTCCCGGACAATATCTAATTGAATATAAATCAACGGAAATAAATGCGTGCGTGTGTGTGTGCCACTAAATTTTTTATTTATTTATTCCATGCAAAAGTTAAAATCAACGCGAAATTAATAATTCACCCGGCGCATCCACCATTTACAGTAATATGTAATAATATCTCTTTATTTCAAAGTATCATGTACATTTACAAATTGAAATTTGGGTCAGAACTCAAGTATATAGTATAGCCTTATAACATTAGATTAATAATTTAACTCATTTATCTATTTAATATGTTTTAAAATTAATTGAAAAATTAATTTGTTACTATACTATTCACATAAAGCATTTGTTAATTAAACATTTAACATTTTCTACATCTTTCATTGTTCATTTATAAGCCCACTTTTAAGTGCAATATGTAAACGTCAACACATTCCCTTTTTTTTCTATCTCTCTCGTTCTCTCACCTTATCCACCCGTCCTAACTAAATTTCCTTGTATAACTGTGTTGAGGCTTTTTTCCCCTAGTACACCAAGAATTTAAACTGAAGAGGGTTTACCCTTTTTTTCCCGTTTCATTTGTTTGATCTGAAGTTATCGCCGGTTATAAATCAGTCGGGGACGTCGGACGGACGGCGGGGCGGCGGGGAGTGAACGGCGGGGGCCCCCGGTTGTAATTTCCACCCGCTCCTACCTCGTGCAGCACCTTTTCCACTCCTGGAATAACGAATAAGGAACGTCGCCGGCATCCAGGCGTGCATGCATCCAGACCCCGCTAAGTATTCACTCCAACATGTGAATTTATTCTGTCCCCAGCTGCGATACATTCCCCATTCTATCTTTCTCTCGTCTCGATCCTTTAAATAAATTTCGAATAACAATCTTTGAAGTGTGTCGGGCGGATGTATTTATTCAAATCGATTTCGGTTGTCAATACGATTGTATTTTAATA
The DNA here is from genome assembly GCA_963969525.1 of Ontholestes murinus. Classification (NCBI taxonomy): domain Eukaryota; kingdom Metazoa; phylum Arthropoda; class Insecta; order Coleoptera; family Staphylinidae; genus Ontholestes; species Ontholestes murinus. Next base: position 3,244,030 of record OZ018391.1, read on the forward strand.
ATATTTTATAAATAATAATCATCCATAGAAAGTTGAACTGACACTGATTGTGATATATAAAATTCCAAAAATACTCTACACGATTACACCATTATTTATTTATTTATTCACAAAAGAAGAGATACAGACAGGACAAGTCAAAATATAGTATATACAGTACAAAATCAAGGATCAAAATGATGAAATGCTTAAAGACTTTAAAGTAATTAGGGGTCTAACCATCCTCCAATTCACTTTGGTAACTTTTCGTAAATGAAATACTTTCAAATATTTATTTTGTTGTTCGCAACAATTGTTTCGACAACCTGTGTCTTCTTCAGGTGAAGAAATTTCCATAGCTAATAATAATATAAACTTACAACATCTAACAGCCTCAACTATTCAGTTCATCCCCAAATCTTTTAAAGTTTTGTTTTAATTAAACTACAATTTAATAATCGTGCAAATAATTAAAATAAATATTAATATTAACCTTTCATTCTTAATTCCATTTCGTATCTATATTTATACTAATTTAATGGATAGAGGGGTGGGTTTGAAACATTTGAAAAATGCACATCCATCGGGGGACGTCCGGCGTTAAGATGGATTTATGGGATCGCGTGTCGTCGGTGCTAAAATTAATTACCGGAGATTTTTGAACGTGCTGAAAAAATATACAAATACTAACAGAAAAAAGAAAACAGTGGAGAGCGGGCAATGCTAATTTATGCCGGGCAGATGATAAATCGGGGATGATTTAGGGCGATCAGATAAAAGGGAGGATTAATTGGAAGCTGTGCGTCCGTGTAATTATTTTTAAACGGCCGCCGCAAAGTCTTTTTTTTTGGATAATTGATCGTGTTTATGTCCCTATTATCACTTACTGACGAAATAGAATATAATTTTAATTTAAATCACGATATTATAAAGATATATTTTTTTTAATCGACCAAGTATGAAAATTACTATACATTTAATTGTCTATAATGCGTACACTAATTGTAGGCAAGGTAGAGTATATCGGGTTGCCTAACAATATGTGTGTGTGGAAATTCTATTTCTAACGGTTGCTTTAATTTGACCATCATAATAATTAAAATATGAAAAAAACATTTAACTCCTAGGGATTCATCATTTTTTTGTAAAATTCTATATAGCTTTTAGAAAGTTTTCAACTTTTTTTTAAAATCATTTTCAATTGTTTCATCAGTTGTTTTCTAGTAAAATTTTGATTGTCAAATATAAAATATCGATTATTATTAACGTATTAACGTATGTTGTTCTATCAACAGTAAATTAGTTATTGTCCATTGTCAACTGCCAAATATTAAACGTTAACTGTCAACGTTTGTTGAACAGTTGATTATTAATTGTCCACTGTCAACTATCAACTGTCAACCTTTAACGGTTAACTTTCTACTGTCAACTGTAAATTGTTAATTCCCTACTCTTAATTGCCAACTGTCAACTATCATACGTCAACTGTCAAACGTTAATGATTAGCTCTCTAGGGTCAAATTTTGAATAAAAACTGTTAACAATAATAACAGATATCGTTCAAGCGTAAACTATTATTAGTTGTAATATGTCGACTTTCGACTACTTTTCTCAACTCTCAAATGTTTATCTTATGTCTTTTGTCTTCTGTCTTTTGGTTTCTGATGTTTGATACTTGTCTTCATTGCACGGATCAAGAGCTGGAATTAACCTAATTAAAAATGCTATATCCTAAGGTGGGTGGACCAGGCATAAGGGATGCATGGCTGAATAGAAAATCAGTCCCAACTGGTTCCGACTTGGAGGACATAGCCTTTCATGTCAGTAGGGCTCCTGGCATGGTGACCCACATATCCCTAATGCTCGTGGGAACAAAATGGGTGCAGTAACTACAATGGAAATGGAGGGAGTGCCGGAAAGCACAGACCTCGGGGCAGAGGCAGTGGAGGTGACCCAAGAGCCATTAGACACATCTACAACAACCGTAGGGTCCGCAAAGGATTTTACTTGTACTACCAGATTCTCTGGTATTCAGAAAAAGAAACTGAGAAGGGAGGAAAAAATGAAAGCCGAAACCTGGACCATCCAGAAGCCAGAGTAGTAGGAGAGCAAGGGTAAAACAGTAGAACAGGAAAGTGGAAAACAAAAGGCCCCGCTCAGACTATTCTACACCCTGCTCTCAGAAAAATGCACCCAAAATGGCCAGGAGATCAGCCGGTCGAACTGGATCTTACAGTGGTTCAATGAAAGGAACCATCATGGCGGTGATTCAAAAACGCTACCCTGATTAGCTACTGGATCAGGCCCAATCAGAACTAATTTAGGAAATCCATTTCCTCAGGAGTCCTAAGGATAAATTGCGTAAACGACCTAACGAATGAATGGCTAGCCGCAATTGGTGGCGAGCCTTAAGGACATCTGAGAAGGGGCAAACCTGACACTTGTCGAGTACAAGGATTTCCCCAGAAGGCCCAAATCGATGGTCTGCATACCAGACCAACCAGAGGCTGAGACAGCCAAGGCCCGGATCGGAGACCAGAATCCTGGACTACGAGTGGAGGGTTGACACATTCTAAGCCAAAAGAAAGAGAAGGAAGAAGAGAACAATCTTTGCTTTCTCTGTCAGCGAGGGTTATTTACAACTCCTGGAAGGTAAGCAGATGAAGGTGCAATGGGGGTGACACAAGGGCCATCAGACACAGGTACAACAACCGTAGGGGACTCAAAGGACCTGACTGGTACTACCAGACTCTCTGGTGCTTAGAAAAAGAAACTGAAAAGAGACAAAAAAATGAAAGCAGGCACCTGGACCACCCAGAAGCCAGCACGGAAGGAGAGCAAGGGTAAAAAAAAGTAGAAAAGGAAAGCGAAAACAAAAAGCTCGGCTCAAACTTCTACACCTTTCAGAAAAAATGCACCCAAAATGGCCAGGAGATCAGCCGGTCACACTGGATCTTACAGTGATATACTAATGGATCTGGCCCATTCAGACCTAATTCAGGAAAAAATAACTCCCTAAGGAAGTGCAAATCCACCACAGTTCGACGGTGTTTGGTTTTCCCCAGGAGTCCTAAGAATAAACTGCGCGAACAACCACACCAATGAATGGCTAGCCGCGATGTTGACGAGTCTTGAAGACATCTGGGAAGGGTCGAACCTGAACTTGTATACAGTAAAACCACCGAAAGACCCAGATCATGCCTTGTAGCCAAAAGTTACATAAAGGTACTGCCTCTAACCTCTTTCTGTTCATAGGACGTGGTGGCAGTTAGGCACTCCAATGGTATTGGCGGACTGAAGGAGCTTGTTAGCTTGTTCTCGGATCAGTCTACCGCGGGATTTGAGAAATTGGTTGCAGGCTGATTGTGACTCCAATGCTCACTACTCAGTCTGGAGAAGCTCTAACACTAACCGAAGACGTGAGTCACCTATTCATTTTTAATGGCAACTAAGTTGGACATTTCAAATATTGGCAATAAATCGACCTTTGTAACAAGTTTTAGGAAGGCGGTAATAGATATAACGATAGGAACACCGTATATCGCTAACTTTGTTAAGAACTGGCGTGTGTCTGGTGAAGTGAGCTGCTCGGATCACATAATATTCGATATTATGGGGCTACTCCGAGTCACTGAAAAATATCTCAACCCTCGCAGAATAGACTGGGCAGCCTTTAAATCATAGCTAGACCACAATCTGATGGGTAACCCTGGAGCGGTAAGCGAAAATCTAGAGTTGGAAATCATGGCAGAGCAAACTTCGGCGTATAATGCCCTCTTATTGAAAGACGTATCACCAGGAAAGTCTCATGGTGGAACAGTGCGCTTGATAATAAGAGAAACCATGTAAGAAAGTTATTCGACGTAGCAAAAGCTACTGGCTCATGGGAGGTTTATAAGAACTCCCTAACCGAATACAATAAAGCACTCACGAAAGCTCGAAGGTCAGCATGGAAGAGACACTGTGAGAACATCGAATATCTGCCGCCCCAGACAATATTAGACTCTATAAGATCCTTTCGAAGTCCACTTCAAACTCTGGAACTCGCTGAAGAAGGGCATACTGAAAACGAGAAGGTGAACTTCTATGGGGAAATCTTTGATGAGCCACTTAATGACTGGGTCAGTCAGGGACCTGATGCAACAGGAAACAGAACATCTAAGGAAGACCACCAGGAGAGTAATCACCTATGACAGGGTCAAATGGGCAGTAAACTCATTTGAACCTTACAAATCACCAGCGCCTGATGGAATACTACCCATCATGCTACAAAAGGGATTGGAACTTCTGTGGCTCTGCGAGACCCTAAGAGCCAGTATGTCACTGCGATATCTGCCGAGAATATGGAGGCTTACCAGGGTGGTTTTTTTACCGGTGACTGGTAATACAGACTATTCCCCTGCAAAGTCGTACAAACCCTTTAGCCTCATGCCCTTTGTATTTATTTATTTATTTATTTATTTATTAATATCTTTGTACTCCTTTCTTACAAAATAATACAAAATTTATAATATAAAACATGTAAATATACTTCAAATTTTAGTCGGAAGGAGGACGGGCGGAGTTCTCTTCATTGAAAGTTCTTCCACTCAAACCCATGATTATTTAATCAACTATTCTGCTTCAGAATATCTTCTGCAGTATCTTTTTATATATTATTGCTTGAATAAAGCATATTTTAGTCTCTCAATAGACATATTTTAATGACATGTGTTATGTTTAAGACAATGGAAAAGATTATGGACAGGCATATTAGAGAGGGGATATTAATGACTTCCCCACTATCCCAAGATAAATATGCCTACCTTCCAGGTCGATCTACAGAGACAGCTCTCAGCCGACTAACAAGGATTGCAGAAACTGATGACAAAGAGATTTTACTTGCTGCCTTCTTAGATATAGGAACCGCATTTGATAACACATCCTTTAACTCCATAACAGCTGTCTTGAGGAAGTGGGGGTTGGAGGAAACTAGCTGCAGGTGGATTGACTGCATGCTAAGACAAAGGATACCATATAAAACGTTTGCTGACCAGACATTAGCATCCAGAGTGGCCGGCGGTTGTCTACCCCTGCTGTGGAACCTAGTCATGGATGGACTGTTAGTAGAACTCAATAACAAAGGATATTCTTTCCTGGGATACGCAGACGATCTAGTCATTCTCGTTGAGATAAAATTCAATAACACGATCAGAGAGTTAACCACTCAATGTGGTTAACAAATGGTGTGCTAGAGAAGGATTGAAAGTCTTATCCTCTAAAACCACCATTGTACCTTTTACATGCAGACGACCTAGGGCTCCTCTTTCTAAATAGTAAGAACCTCGAATTGTCGGGTGAAGTAGTAGAAGTAATCTTTTACTCCAACCTCACCTGGACCTCGCACATTTCAAAAATTAAACGTAAATCCGAAATTAGACGTATGTACGACAAATAGTGGGAGCTCAGACCAGAAATGGTAAGTAGATAAGAATAGCCGGTTCTGCGCCAGGAATCATTCCCAAGGTCACCGGTTTCCGGTTTCCGGTTTCCGGTTTTGCGGTTGATAAGGGTGGGATAACGTATGTTGATAAGATATAATAAATATTTCAGAGCTATATTATTCACCATTTTAAATTAAACCTTCAACGCACAACAATCAACATCTTCTCGTGCGCGTTCTGGAAATCAACCTTTACCCATAACTATAATTTGATAAAGCATGTCAAAAAGTACCACACCCAAAACGGTGTTAAGCGGGTTGCCGACCTTCCACCAGCTGGGGCACCTCCCATGAAGAAGAACCGGTGCGACGCGTGCCAAGAGGAATTTGGGATTCCTCAAATTCTCACAGGACATCTAAGATCTCAACAACATCTAATCACGATTGCCCAATCCGACGAAGATGGCGTAAAGAGAATGGCTACTGCATTCCGGAACCGCATTGCCACTTACGTCATTGAAGCTGCAAATACTCCCGATATCCCGAAATTCGTAGAGGATTGTGAGGGGAGGTTTGTGCGTTTGGTGAGTCGTCATCAGCATTCGACTCAAAAGGTTAATATCGAGCTGTTTGGCCATTATATCAAACCAGGAGACGAGGATCAGCCAGATCTAAAATCGTTTAACACCCGCTTCGTGGTGGTAACCCCTAGTGACGACCTGGTGGAGATCTACAAGAAGTTGTGTAGTATGGTGCAAACAAAGAGCGAAGAGTTCCAGATAAGTTTTGTTTTTTAATCACATATTTTTTATAATAAATGCTATTCTTAATTGTAGGAGAGGGACAGGGGGTGGGCCTTACTTAAGGTGTCACACCTGGAGGTGAATATTAATAAATACACCTCCATCCGCGGCTCTTCTTATGTGGATCTTCCCCCATATATCAAGAAGAAGAAAGCCTGTATCAATGTACGAAATGAAGATGAGGCCTGCTTCGCTTGGGCGGTAGCTGAAAAGCAGAGTGGTTAGGCCCGCAATCTAGTATGCTGACTTGATGTGGTGGCCCAAAGCAACGCAACACACAACCAGACAAATCCTCAGCAATCTCCAGAGACTTGCCTGCAACAGCATAATAGGGGTTATAAGAACCACACCCACTGCAGCAATAGAGACTTTATTAGACCTCACACCATTTCATATTCTGATAGTGGGGGAGGCAAGACTGGCACTCTACAGACTGCAGCTAGCAACGGTCAAAGTAAAAGTTGACACCCCACACAGAAAACTCTTGACAGACCTCTCCTGCAAATGAGATCGGACCATTGATAGTCCAACACCTTGAAAATGTACTCTTTAAGGTCACTATTCCAGACCGCAATAAATGGAATAGCCTTAGGAAGGATATCCACAAACAAAGCATAATCTTGTATACTGCTAGTTCCAAATCACACACAGGTACAGGATTAATAATCTACAACGACGATATGAAGACCAGTCATGCGTAATCACTGAGTAGCCTGGCTTTCAAGTTGAAATATTCGCGTAGAGAAACCGTCGAGACAGGCGTATCTGATAGCCAGGTGGCACTGAAGGCTCTCCAAAGCCAAAAAACTTCATCCAAACTGGTATCAGACTGCTTCGACACTCTGAATGACCTGGCCAGACAGAACAAGGTAACACTTGTCTGAACGCCGGGGCACTATGGTATCGATGGAAATAAAAAAGCTGACAAATTAGCAATAATGCAGGGAGCCACCATATCTTTTATGGGAGCTGAACCTGTCTTGAGCATGAAGTCAGAACGTGGACTCGTAATAAACACAAGGAATACTGGGAAAGCGGACCAGGCCTTAACTACAGTAAGGCCATCATAAGAGGTCTAACCAAGCTGCAGGACTACTGGTACTAAGTAGGGCACAGCTGAAAACAATTATAGTACTGCTGACTACAGGTCACATGACTATTAAAGAACACCTAAGTAAAATCGGTCTACACAACGGCGACACCAGCTGTCGGTTATGTGATATGGCATCGGTAACAGCAATACACATTCTATGCAGTTGTAATGCGCTGGAAAACAAAAGACAACTTATATTTGGTAAGGGACAGATGGTACCAAGTGGTTTTCATATTCAACCCCTGAAGGGCCTGCACAAGTTAATGGCGGGCAACGAGTTTGGAATAGTTGCGTAAGTAAGGAAATATGGGAAAGTACAATAAGCCACCTAGGCTGCAGTGTATCCGGATTATTAAAGAAGTCGCCCCCTACGTAAATTTTTTTATTACCCACAATTAGTAATAAAGAACGCAATCAATACTCTTCTGTATTTATTGTCCCCCTCTTACTTTTTTTCTTCCTTCCTTCCCTTTTCGTCCGACAAATTCCTTTCAGACTCCCGTAATTACGCGATTACATTTCGCAATCGGTAAACAAGAGAGGGAAAGAGTGGGTTGGGTGGAGTGATGGGAGGGGGCGATTATCTCGACCTGGATAATCCCCATTTAAAAATATATTTACAACGATCTTTTCCCCGTTTCCCGCTTCCACCGTCCCCCCACTTCGGGCCGGATCAATCCGCCTTAATCTTAATAAAACTCGGAACGAATTTATTTCCTGTAAACAAGCCCCGGCTAACAAAAGTATTACGCGAACTAATTCTGTCCTGCACTTTATACGCCGACTTAAATGGAAACCGATTAGACGGGAACAAATACGGCAGTACGATACAATGTTGTTTAGCGAATTAGATATAAAGTGGCGTAATTACTGAACGGGGTTGGTTTAAAATTAAAAGTCTTAAAACGGATTAATTTATTAGATTAATCGATTTAAATTTTTATTTGTTTTAGGTGATTCCCACAGAAATAGATGGCAAATAGAAACTGAAGATTTTCTTGTTTGCTTATCATCTATAATTATAGTACACTTAGTATTTTAAGAAGAAAGACTAAAGATATAAATAAATAAAAAATATTAGTTGAATTTGATTCTCGTTTATCACGTGGTGAAACATTTTTAATATCAAGGGTTGTTTATAGAAAGGCACTTGTGTGAAACCTACCAAGTGCCTTTTTATAAACAACCCTTAATAAAAATCATTAGGTTTCAAAAAGCAGTGTTTTACTAGATTTTTGAAACCTTACACCCTTATGATATTTATTTATTCACTTAGATCTTCGGTCTTTCTTCTTAAAATACTTGTGTGATACTATGGAATTTCAACAAGTAACATCATCGATTCAATAATTATAGCATAATTTGGAAATTATAGAATATTTATAGTAAAAAATAGTAGTAAACTATAGCACCTACTAGTATTACTGGGAAATGTTGGTAAGAGCAAAAGCACATGATTCTCCTCGAATATTCTAGTATCTAATATTTTTAAAACGGCGATGTATAAAGAATTAAACACTGTATAGTTGTTTTTTTAATAATGTAAGTGCAACCGAAACGACTCAATTGAATCTAGGCGAGTTCACGCAATACACCCATAAATTACGTGCAATAATAAGATAATAAATGCAGCACTATTGCTAATAAATTCACTTCCTCAAGCAGTCGCATACATTACGTTCATAATATATAACGTCGTAAAAAAGTAACGCGCAGAAAAAGAAAAAACAAGGGAGTATCAGACGCAAAAATCATAAACACTGCGGAAATGGTGGATGCGCCGGGCGAGCGCGCCCATAATATATTTCATTTCGGGACATGACAGTGAGCCATTAGCGAAAAAGAGATCGCGCGCAGCATGCAAAGTGCAAATAAGAGTGTACCCATTAGTCATCCTTAAATTAATACTTGCTGTTGTTTTTTTTATTCTCACCCTCTGTGTTCAGATACTAGCACTAATTTTGTTAACAAAAAAATCCGAATATAATTTATTTTAATAAACTTGTTTATTAAATTTATGTAACACTATTTACAAGGGATGGTAGGAAAGTAATACCCCTTTATACGGTGTGGAGCATTGGTGAATAGAACTAACATGTTCAACTGTTTGTGTGCAAAGTTGGGTCTCATCAATATTATTAATCTTATCTAATTTGGATTTAAAGTCTGCATTAAACTTTTACTAATTTACTCACTCTAAACCCTTTTAATTTCTTTTTTATTAAAACAGTTTTGTAATTAATTTTATTGGAAACCGCGAGACTATAAGGAATTAGAATTTATATGTATATGTAGGGTGGGTGGGTGGCCTCTATCCCACCCTCCAATCAGTAAAACATCATAAAACATTTGTTTGAATAAATCTATTAAAATTTAAATAAATAACACTGTTGTAACCTTTTTGTACACTTTAAAATATTTTTTACGAAACCCAAAAAACAAACATCGACAATTTTAATTAAATAAATATACAATGATTTAATTGATTATATGTAAATTTGTTTGGGTTATAATTTATACTTAGTTTTTAGTATCAGTACATCTACAAAAATAAAGCTTAAACTCATAACATCCTCGTTTCTATTAAAATAAAATTTTACTGATAGTAATTTTATAATGATAAAATTAACATTTATAATGATGTGAAACGATTAAGTGAGTGACGTCGGTTAATAAATAATAATTAAAGCCGTCGTGTACTCGAGCAGTTTACCTATAAGGTTCCTTTATGGGGGAACGTAACTGGCGCTCCTCTCGTTTAATGGAGGAATTAATAAAGATGCATTTACACTATTAATTCTAATACCGGCTTGCTTAAAACCGCCATCCCTGTATATTCCGTGCAAGGTAATGCAGCCGCTATAAGGGGCCTTCCTTTATGGTTATGGAGCTCTCGTATTTTTGTCATGTTAAATAATTTAGTGCGGAATGTACTCCGATTCGAGTGCACTAACACTGCGAAGAAATTTATGAAAATGTATAAACCTTTACAGATGTACAATCGTTTTATTTGTATGAAAAGAATTTTATATTTAATTTTTAAAATATAACCAGTATTAATAAATCAAACACTATAGTTAGTATTAACTATTGTTATTCTTTATAAATACGTATTGTTGAAGACAGTGCCTATCTTTTAATTTATTGAAGTAAGTCAAAAATACGCGAACAACATGAATGATTCATATGAACTCGTATCCTAAGCCAAAAATAAACTTGAATAATTATGTAAATTTGTATAGATTAATTACGTGTTTATAGTATGAATTATAGAGTTTTTTTTAAACATATGGTAATCTGAAGGAGTTAATTTGGATTATCGTGTGGATGGTTGAAAGTGCGTTCGTTCGAACGCTCGTCTCGGTGTTCTCTCTTCCTAAGTTGAAATTACGACTCCAGTGCCGAACAGATCACTTATCCATAACATTTTCTCTCACATCTTTCAAATGACGCTCAATATCGCAAAGTCGCGTTGATAAACATAATCATAGCCCTAACTTCATAACTGTATTTTCTTGAATATTATAAACACAGCACAGTCAATTACAGTGAGACGTAACTTTACATAAAGACAACTAAACATATTAGCACACAACCGGCGGCTCCTCTATTCGCCAGCGCTCCGCACTGTACCAACGGTTGTTACTTTTCTACTACCCCTCGTAGCATAATATCCTTAATTTAAAATTAGCTTAGAAGATACATTCTAGAGCGAGATTTTATTAAACAAATCAATATTTTTTAACGTTTATATTTAGAACAAGCATGAAATAACAGTAGTTACATGTATTTGAAACATTAACGCCATTTACGTACAATATACAACACAGTCAGACTTTTTGATTTCCTGTAGTTCAACCGGCAACACTAATCAACAAGGGGGTTAATGAACAGGCGAGACAATTAGGGCCACGAGAGAGCGCATTTCAACCGTGCTAAATACCACTAGAAAGAAGAAAAAAAACACCCAAAGTGTTCGGCAATCGGGTAACAGGGGCACCGATAAACACGCCCACACACCGCAATCCCAGAGCATGCAAATAACCTCCCCTCCCCCCTCCTCAGCTTTTAACTTTAATTGCATTAAATATGAACGGCAAAAATCCAATTCCCCCGCGCCCACCACCGCCGCAACTTTATTAATTTTAATTAAAGAAAACAATTATTCCCGGCGCACCCAACTTTCGGTGGGTGGGTGGTGGTGTTGGGGTACTGCTTCATATTTCATCTCTTGCGGTCGATACACTTTTCGGCGGGGTCTCTCGAAGTTACTGGATTAATCACGCGGCGGTTAAATATTGGAAAATGTTGAAGGGGTTTTTTGGGGATTTTTAAATCCGGTTGTGGTTTGGTTTAAAGAGAGAGAGAGAGAGAGAGGGTGTAATTATCGGGAGTCGATTTGTTAAAGGGGTGGGGACGGTTAGTCAGTGCCGGGGTAGGAAGCCGCGTTCATTTATATGGAGGTCCGAAATCCCATCGGACCCTCCTTGTATATGGCATAATTAATTTTATTATGACCTTTATTTAATATAATTTTGCTTCGGGGCCATAACAGTAAAAATTAATGTTATGTTATTATTTACCGTATGTAAAGGGGTAGCATTATGCTAAAATTATAAATTAGCCTAAAATTACAAAATATTAAAGCTCATATAATTAATTATTTATAAGAGCTTAAATATTTTGTATATAGAACGTTGAAAAAGCCAAAAAACATTTTTATGAAAATTTTGTACATGAAGAAAAATATTAAATACACTATTGAAAATGCTGTAATAAGTGAAACTAGGCAATATACAAAATTCAGTGAAACACACTAAAAATGTTTAAAATCTTTAAAAACATGTCTATCTTGCACTTGAAATTTGAATAATTATAAAATTATAAAATTATATTGTTGTGACTTTAATAACTATAATATTAGAAAATTTATTTTTGTCCCTAGTTTGAATCTTCCGTTAGGCAATAAAGTTATTATTATTATTATTATTAAAAAATCTTAAAATTCAAACCCTCGAATTTGAAAATTCAAATTATCAAGATTATGAAAATTATTAAGTTTTGAAAATCACGTTAAGAGTTTTAGAAACTTTGAAAACTTTAAAAGGTTTATAAGTTTCAAAAACAAATTTCAATCGCGAAAAGTTTAAACTTCAATCATCTGGAAAATCTTGAATAAAATGATTTATCTTGAATGTCTTAAGATGTTCATTTTTTATGTTGCAATAATCTTAAAAGTTTAGAAAAATGTTTAACGTCTTGAAAACATTGAACGTTTTATAAGTTTGTATGAACCTGAAACTTATAATAATGGAGTCTTGAAAAGTTTTAATTATAAAAACAACTGAACGTCTCGAAAACTTTGATAATGCCCAAAAATTGATAATTTTAGTTTAATAAAAAAAATTAAAATCTATAAGTATTAAGATTGTAGATACATTTAAAGCCTTACAAATCTGAAATTTAGAAATGTCAGGAAAACTTCTTCATATTTCAAAAATCTTGAAATATTTTATGACTATGGAAACTCTACTAAAAAATACGAGGGTGGATCAAATATAAACCGGATTTTTTTTTAAATTTATCGATCGCTAAGTGAAGTGTCATGTGCGGTTCCGCTAATTGTGTTGGAGAGGGAAGGATGTCGATTTGATTCACTAATGCTTATTGTAGCCAGTAGTACCATGTCTGATCACGAGGTACATATGTTTAAGTGGCTCCACAAGGGTAGAAAATATGAGCTAGAGTAAGCATTACTGAGACAAACATTTAAACTGTTTTTTTTTTGGTATAGAAAAGGCATACTGCTTGTTGATATCCTTTATGGGAGACGTACAGTCAATGCTGAATGTTATTACAAGTTTTTTGATGAAACCAAACTGGTTTATGGACAAAAAAGACGAGGCATGCCCATCCGAAGTGTGATACTTCTTCATGACAACGCTCGGCCAGCCACAGCTACTTTGACCAGAAAAGAAATGGAGAAAATTTATGGGAAAATATTGGAACAACCACCTTATAGCCCCAACTTGTCCCCGTGTGGCTTTTATATGTTTGGTCCACTCAAATACACCGAAAACGGTGACCAAGATGTGGAATGGTTTGTGAGCAATTGTCTGAAGACACGACCGACTACATTCTTCAATAATGGCATTAAAAAACTTCTGCTTTGCTGGAAAAATGCGGAAGTAGAGCGGAGAAAAATGAAGTAATAAAATGCTCAAAGACCACCGGAAATGTAAAAACAAGGAGAAAACAAGAATAGTAGAAGTATAGTAATTGTCGTATTATCAGATATAACACTATTTTCCAATAAAGATGTTTATCTCTCTAAATAAATAAAAATAGTTCATACACAGTTTTTAAAATTAAATTCCCGTTTATATTTGATTCACCCTCGTATTTTTTTTATTTTTATTTTCAAAAATTTTGAAAAATTTAAAAATTATTATTCTCGATTAATTTGACAGTTTTGAATTTTAAAAATGTTTAAAAATTTAACAGTCTAGAATATAAATAATCATTATATTTCGTCTTGCATATTTATTTTTAAGCATTATTTTATAAAATGAGTAAGAATATGCTTATATAAATTATTTTGATGCATTTTTTAGACGAAATTATGGGTTTTTTCTGTGTCAATCATAGGTGACTGACAAAGCTCTAATGGCAAAAAATTATGCGTTTCCAACCGTCAGGCAATGTTAATGTCAGTCAGTCACTCACTCAAACTCTCCCAAACATTATTTGAAATAAAGAAGATCCAGTCAAAGCGTCAAAAAATAATTTCTACAGTGAGAATTTAAAGAATCATGGCAGATAATATGTCAGAAGTAAAACTACACAAGTTACATCTTATTGTACTGTATGTCCAAACCAGCTGCACTATTGTATAGAATTTTAATAAGAACCATCGCTAATTATTAATTATTCAATAAATATACGGGTTTTATTTCAATATAGTACATTTTTTCCGAGAATATTTTGTGGCCTAGTTGTAATAACGTACAGAAGGCCCGTATCAGGCAATTCTAGTAACAATTAACACGGAACTCGTAACTGACAGCAATAAATAACAAGTTTAGAGCAGGTACTCACTGTCAGTCATCGGTGACTGACGTGGCCCCATTGGGTTACTTCGGTGTCAGTCACAGGTGACTGACAAAGTGGTCAACTTAAAAATATAAAACTTTTTAATAACTTTGTTAATGATCGAAACACGTGTCAGGCAACTGAAAATAAAAATATTATGGAACTTAACAAGTGTTTTACCCCATTGAATTTACATATCTCGTTCCATCAAGAGTGTAGCTCCACCAGTATCAATTGTTATTTTTATAGTACTTAGAATATAAGTGGTAAAAATAAGTGTTTAAACAATCATGAATGTAAGTAAAAATAAAAGTCAAAGCACTTGAAAATACGTACAATTTTTTTTTAATATTTTGCAAATTTACAAAATATATGTTTCTGTATTTTTAAATTTGCAAGTTGATTAAAAAAAGGATTAGGATTTACAAGGTTTTAAAATATCTTTTTATTTCGAAAATCATAGAAATTTTTAAAAATTTAGTAAATCTGGAAAATTTAAAAAATCTTTTGAGAGAGAGACAAACATCTTTATTTATTATTTGTTACATAGTATTATTAATAATAATTCTATTTGATTTTCTTAAATTTTTGAATTATTACATTTCTTGGTAATTATGAATAGTCGCTTAAAATTTTATAAATCTGATTACAAATAAAAGATTTTTTTAATTTTAAAATTTTTTTTAAATGATTGAAAACTAAACATTTTATATTTTCATAATATGCGAAATAAATATACTAATATTTAAATATTGAGCACAATTAAAAAAAACTAAAATGATAAAAAACGTTTATAACATTAAAATTTTTTAATAGTTTTGCATATTTTGAAAAAAAAAATGAAAAATCCAAGACAATCCAAAAAGCCAAATTCTTAAACATTTTAAAAATATTCAATAATTTTCAAATTTAAATAATAATAAAAATTTAAAGATATTAATAAATAAATCTCGAAAGTTTTGAAAATGTACTTAGAAATTTATTAATAAAATGTATTAAAATCCTTTAGTTCGTTGTAGAAAATTAAATAGAAATTTATTGTTTCGAGAATCATGAGAATTTTGTAGCTTGGGAAATCTAGCAAATCTTAAATCCTTACTGATAATGATTATTTTAAAAGTCTAAAAAAATTAGAAATCCTAAAAATATAACAGGAATTTGAAAAATTCTCTAAAAACCATAATTTTTAAACGCCAAACTTTTTTTACAATTGCAAATCTTACAAATTTAAAAAGGCTAAAAAACTTAATTTTTAGAAAATCATAAAAATTGTGACGATTAAGAAATCTAACAAATTTTAAATTCTTACTAAGTTTAAAAATTCTCTTCAAGCTCTCTAAACATTGGAAATCCGAAAAACCAAAAATTTTAAACGTCAAACCTTTTAAATGTTGAGAATCTTAGAAATTATAAACGCTGAAAAAACTTAATTATTAGAAAATCATAAGGAATTTGAAAATATAGCAAATCTTAAATTCTTACAAACCATAGTGATTGTCTTAAAACTCTGAAATAATTGGAAATCCTAGAAATATAACGAAAAGTTGAAAATTTTGAAAATGTTCTAAAAATCAAAATGTTTAATGTTGAAAATCTTACAAATTTAAAAACGCTGAAATGGGTTAATTTTTAGAAAATCATCAGAATTTTGAAGATTTGAAAATCTAGCAAATCTTAAAGCCTCTCTTAAAACTCTTAAAAATTGGAAATCTTAGAAATATAACGAAAATTTTAGAAATGTTCTAAAACCAACATTTTTAAACGTTTTTTTAAATGTTGAAAATTTTAGAAATTTAAAAACGCTGAAAAACTTAATTTTAAGAAAATCATAAGTCTAGAAAATCTTAAATTCTTACTAACTATAATGATTCTCTTAAAACGATAAAAAAATTCTAAACCCTAGAAATATAACGAAAATTTGAAAATAATAATAATAATAAATGTTCTAAAAATCAAAATTTCTAAACGTCAAATTTATTTTTAATGTTGAAAATCTTAAAAACTTAAAAACACTGTAAAAACTTACTTTTTAGAAAATCATAAGAATTTTGAAGACTTGAAAATCTAGAAAATCTTAAATTCTTACTAACTATAATAATAATGATTCTCTTAAAACGATTAAAAAATTGGACATCCTAGAAATATAACGAAAATTTGAAAATGTTCTAAAAATCAAAATGTCTAAACGTCAAAGTTTTTTTAATGTTGAAAATTTTAAAAATTTAAAAACTGTGGAAAAATTTACTTTTTAGACAATCATAAGAAATTTGAAGATTTGAAAATCTAGCAAATCTTAAATCCTTACTAATTATAATAATTCTCTTAAAACTCTAAAAAATGGAAATCCTAAAAATATAACGAAAATTTTGAAAATGTTAAAACAAAAACGTTAATTTCTATTTAAATGTTGTAAATCTTAGAAATTTCTAAACTCTAAACTAAAAAACTTAATTTATAAAAATCATAAGACTTTTAAGGATTTGGAAATCTAGGTAATATAAAATTCTTTCTGACTTTAAAGATTCTCTTAAAACTCTAAAAAATAAATTGGAAATCCTCAAAAATAAGATTACCTAATTATTTACAGCGGATTACTTCAAATCTCAAAAACTTTTTAACATTTTTAACAATTATTTTCTCTTTCATATAATTTTATTTTAATTTGTTCAACTTCTCTCCAGGAATTCTTTTATAAAAATTTTTATAAAAAATTTCCATCAAACTCTTATATTTTTTTCAGTGTCCTTTTAGAATTATTGCTGAATTTTTGTAGTTTGTAGCTTCTATTATATAAAAAAAAAATATTTTTTAGAAATTTCTCTTCCATTTTGAACATTTCTCCACCATTTTGTATTTCGTTACAATTTTTTTATTCTAGACAAAAATTTTCTGTATTTTCAAGATTGCGATAATATTTTTGATGTTTTAGAGTGCTTTGCTATTATTTACTATTTACAAAAAGTTGAAAATTTTGAAAATGTTCTAAAAACCAAAATTTTTAAACGTCAAATTGTTTAAATGTTGAATTCTTAGAAATTTAAAAACGTTAAAACACTTAATTTGTAGAAAATCATAAGAATTTTTAATATTTAGAAATCTAGTAAATCTTAAATCCTTACTAACTGTTGTGGTAATTTGGGATAATAAGTAAAGCACTTTACTATACACTGACTTCAGCGAAGGGAAAATAAATATCAAAGACGATGTTAACAAATTCAATTCTAACTCAAGACTGATTTGTTTCTATAATGGACGACACTAATATAAAAACAGAATTTGTACATGCGCACATTATTGCCAACATTAAACAGTAAAATTATTATTACATCTCTTCAACTGTAATAATTCTCTTAAAAGTCTAAAAAAATGTATATCCTAAAAATACATATAACAAAAATTTGTAAATTTTTAAAATTTTCTAAAAATTTTAAACACCAAACTTTTTTAATGTTGAAAATCTTAGGAATTTGAAATGCTAAAAAACTAAATTTTTATTTTAGAAAATTCAAAGAATTTAGAAGATTGTGAAATTTTGAAAATCTCAAATCCTTACTAACTATAATGATTCTAAAGGGTTTTAAGATTTTTTTAGAATTTTTTTTCCATTTTGTACTTCGTTTCAATTTTTTTTCTAGACAGAAATGTTCTAGATTGCGATAATATTTTTGATGTTCTAGATTGCTTTACTAATATTTACTATTTACAAAAATTTGAAAATGTTCTAAAAACTAAAATTTTTAAACCTCATACTTTTTAAATCTTGAAAATTTCAGAAATTTAAAAGGCTAAAAAACTTAATTTATAGAAAATCATAAGACTTTTGAAGATTTGGAAATCTAAGAAATTTTAAATTCTTACTAACTTTAAAGATTCTCTTAAAACTCTGAAAAGGAAATGGGAAATTCTGGAAAATATGATTACCTAATTGTTTACTACAATTTTCTTTAAATCTTAGCAATATTTTACTATTTTCAGCAATTTTATTCTCTTTCGGATGGTTTTATTTACCTCTCTCGAAAAATTTTCTACCAAACTTTTATTTTCTTCATCATTCTTTTAGAATTAGTGCTGAACTTTTATAGTTTATAGCTTCCATTATTTTTAGATTTTTTTAAAGGTTTTAAGATTTTTCAAAAAAAATTTTCTATTAGATTATTAGGAAAGCTTTAAAATCATACAGTAGTTTATTTTGCACTTTTGATAATTTTCAAAGATTTCCTATTTTCATGGTTACGACCGTACGCTGGATAAATATTTAATTAATGTTTTATTTGATTAAATAAACTTTATTTAATCCATTTTTCTAAGAACTCGTTTCCTCCAAAATGAAAGAATTTACTTTAAGTGTATAGAATTTTCTTTCCTTTATCTGTTAATAAACTAAAATCCTTTTTATAGTATTTAAAATAAATCTCACAAATGTTTACGTTTGTACATTATTTTTACAGAATTTTCTTTCAATTTCTTATTTTTTCAGAGAGAGAGAGAATAACATCTTTATTCAGACAACTATATATACAATTAAACACATTGACAAATGGAATATAATGGTTAGTCTGTCCGTTTGGGCTATCGACCATCGGTCTTTCTGCCCTGTCTTGACTCTAAGTTATGTTTAAAAAATAAATATCTTTGCTAGCTAGCTTAACCGTCTGGATGATTCGAACTAATGAATTGATGTAGCGTGATTGATGGGTGTTTATGTTTAGGGGGGATATTGGGGTTTCGGGGGGTACAGAATTTATTGAGGAGGGTTACATTAAAGGGATTTTTGGCAAATTTTATACTAAGGCTTATTATTCGTTGGGATATGGGGGTGACTTGAGTGGTTTCGTAAAGGAGAACATTAGAAGGATTGTGTAGGGGGTTAATAGGGTGTCTTAATTTGGTGAGGGTACGTAGGGCTGACCTTTCGGCGACATTGAAGTGATGGAGAGTGGAAGGACGGATTTGGTTAAATAGGATCGCACTGTAATCAATAAGAGGTCGACAAATCGATGCATATATTTTGACGGCTGTTTTTGTGGATATGCCCTGATTTTTGTAGGTTAATACACGGAAATGTCGAGCTCTTGTTTTGATTTTGGTTTTAATTGATTGTGCGTGGGCTGTAAAGGAAAGTTTGGAATCGAAAAGGACGCCTAGGTATTTACAGGTGTTGGAGGGGTGGATGTAGGTATTGTTAATATTAATAGAAGGGGAATGCGGTGTGATTTTATGGTGGGGAATAAAAAGTTTGGATTTGGAAGGGTTTACTTTCATTCGCCATTTGGAACACCAGGATTGGATTGCGTCAAATGATGATTGAAGGGATAGTTGGGCAGCTTGGAGAGTCGGGGCGTGGGTAACCAGGGCAGTGTCGTCAGCAAAGAGGAGCGCGTATTTGGAGGGATGAAAGTATGTTGGATTGGGGTTGTATATGTCGTGACAAAAGATATTATATAAGAGGGGAGAGAGGGGAGATCCTTGTGGTACACCTTGGTGGATAGGAAAAGGGTCAGAATAGGTTTGTTTGAATCTTACTTTACAGGTTCTGTTAGAGAGGAAGTTATGGATAAGGATTATTAAATGACGTGGAATATTTAGAAGGAAACACTTATAAATGAGGCCAATATGCCAAACCGAATCAAATGCCTTTTGAATGTCTAGAAAAAGGATTGTTGTTTTTTGTCCTTCGAGGTGATTGGTTTGGATTTATTTTTTCATATTCCAACAATTTTTCTATATTTGCAACAATTCTTGACTGTTTTCTACATTCTTTTTGCCGAAAATATTAAGAATGCTTATTTCAGAATTTCTCTCATATATTTCTTTAAGCATGTGCAATATTTTCCTTCCATTCTAGACTAGATAAATTGTTTTGAGGATGCTATAAGTCTTTTTGCAATCTTAATCAATTTTTAAACGAAAATTTCATGTCAAGTTATTTTGACCATCTTTGGTATTAAGTCAGAATTTTCTAAGAATTTCGCTTCTATATGAAGAGGATTTTATTTGAAGGTTTTTAACCATTTTCTTTATAATGAGAATTTTCTCTGAATTTTCCTATGCTTTTAAAGCAAACTTTTTCAAAATGTTAAATTTCGTGAATTTTACTCAAGAATTTAAAAATTTGTTTTCATTTTTTCTATATATCAGGTATTTTAAAATTATTAAAATATTTTGAATATGTAGTAGATAGATTCCAGCAATTTCTACTTGGTTTAATTAGATTTTTTTAGAGTTTTTCTTTCTTAGTTTTGACGTATGTACGTAAATTACAAACTTTTGTAGTTTGTATTGAGGAGGCTTTTACTTGGAGAGAAATTCCATTCTTGGTGAAGGCAATGCGTGGTGAAACAATTCTCACATTGTTCCGACATTAAAAACTGTAAATTCTCAAGTAGGACTTTTCATTAATTACATTAAATTTTTCGATTTTTCTTTCGAGGATGTTAAAAATTTTCAGCAAAATTTTCTTCTACATAATTTATATACAATTTTCTCTAATAATATTCTTTAGAAATTTCTCCTTCACTTCCCAGGCATTTCTGTTCCAGTTGTTTTCTTGGAGAGTATAGAATACTCTTTAATATTTATACTATTTTCTAAAGAAAACCTTCAGATTTCTAGAATTTTTATAATTCATTCTTAAATTCATTCTAGTTTTCATTTATATTATTCTTAGAGAGTTCTAAATTATTTTAAACATTTGCAGCATTTTATTTCTACTTTATTTTATTCATTTTCATTAATGGAACAGAAATCTAAGAAGATGTTCAATTGAAATCAAATCTTCTTATAAAAAGGAAAGACGATGTTGACTGTGTGACAATGAATTCACTTGATGATTCAAAAACACTGGGGCAGAAAGATCACCGGTTGATAGGCAATGGAAAAAAATACAAGAAGAAAAGAAGCATAGTAATTGTCATATTATCAAATGTAACACTATCTTCCAATAAAGATGTTTATCTCTCTCTCTAATAAACATCTATACATGCATTACTCTTCAATGTAGTTTAATATTGTTAAATAGTTAATTTGAATATGTATAATGAATTATTTGTTTTTTTCAGTTCTAATCAAGATGAATTACTCATTTAATTGGCGGTTATGTTTTCTACTTCGTATGGGGAAATTTTAAATAGATAATCTGCATAATTAAAGCATTCAATTATCCAGTATTGCAGTTGCAATTTAATAGGAAACCATGTCTCAACTGCAAATTAAAACAAAAACCAATTTAAAGCTAACGAAGCACCACCGTCCGAAAAAAAAAGGAAGCAGTAATAACACTAATGAAAACTAATTTATAACCGAAAAAAGAGAAAACGTCGAGGATCTCATTAAAGCCATTCCGCAGGAACAATAGCAGTAAGTAGAGATGAATATTAAACAGTTTTTTTTTCTCTGCACATTCTGCTGCGCCATCTAGATTCAGCGGGACCGTCCTGAATATGTACCTGCTCGGGATCTTTTATTTTATTTTATTTTTTTTGCGCGCGCGCGGATTTTTACATTTAAATTATTGTAAATTTAACTAAAGGCACACCGGCGGGAAATAAAATACGCAAAGGGACCACCGCCGCGGAAATTTGCGGACGATTATAAAAAGGATTACGCCGCAAATAAATAAAGTTTCGTTCGGTCCGTTGGTCTAGTTCCACTTTACGTTTCAACGCTTTCCACTTGTAATGAGTGTTAAATTTGATAAAAAAGCAAACAAACCATCTAGAACTGTGAAATTTGTGTTAATTGGTGGATTAAATAGGAATGGATGTTTAATTATTTTTAATGTAATTAGGTTTGAATGTGAGGGATGGATTAGGGTAATTCTTCCACGTAGCTCCTTTTATGATACCTCCTATTTCTTGTCATATCTGCATAACGAAATTGTCCACCTTTTTTTCCCTTCGATATTTTCAATTCAGCGATATTTCCCCCTTTTGTTTCACGTTTCGTCCAACGTCAACTTGATCCATCGCTACATCCGACCGGAAGTCTTATACGTTCCCGATAGAAGCCCCTCCATCAACGTGTACTGAATCATGCATACCAATTTATCCGCGGATACCTCTCCCGTGAAGGATGACCTCTTTTCCGCTACGACCAAGGAGGATATATCACCGTATAGATCCGTAATATTTCCAAAAGGTTATGAAAACTGTATTTAATTATCATATTATTATTATTATTATTGTATAAATGTTGCACTTATTGTCCTAATTGAGTGGACAAAACGGAAATTAGGGAAATATTAACAATGACAGTTAAGGATTACAGTGGTAAACATTAAATAACTATTTCCTTGCCAACAACAGTTACGGACCGGTTTCGATCTATTTTGGGTTTCGCCAGCGCGGCGCAGTTGAAGACAGGGAAACTAAAAGCTACTACGGATATAAGATATTAAGAGGATTATAAACTAACTTGAGGGTTTCCATGTGAAGTCAATTTTTGTTAAACATTTACACAACGTATCCACGTAAATATGCAACATATGGGAAATTGTATTTAATTTTTCGTTATAACTAAAAAAATCTTGACGTCTGAAATTCTTAGATTACTCTAGATTTCCTGCAAATCCAAAATCCTCAACAGCTTTAAAATTTTCGGAAATTCTTAAATTCTAAGGCATTCTAAAGTTTTAGAATACATAAACTACAGTTTTTCTACCATTTCAGATTTTGTAAAATTTCTTAGATTTTTTAGTGATTTTAGATTTTCAAACCCTTTTAAGATTATTAAAATACAAACTATAGTTTTCTCTCGATTTTTTTTTAAATATCTAGAGATTTGAAATATTTAATTTCTATTTCTTTTTCTAAAAAAATCTCCAAAGGTTTACAATCTTTATCAATTGCAGTTTACTGAAATTATGGACTTTTTAAATTCCTCAATAACTCTAAAGTTGTCTTAAATTTTATATTATCCTAAAACAATCAAAATTTACATTTTTTTCTGATTCTTTGGCTTCTATAATACCTAATCATTTCAAATTTAATTTAATTTTTATTAATTACATTGTTTTTGCAATTGAAGTCTTTTTAATAATTAGAAAAAACACGAAAATATTTCGTAAAATCTACAACAAATGAGTTTTATTAAGACTATAAGTCTTTTTAGATTTATTCAAAAATTTCAATCTAAATTTAAAATTGTAACGTCCAAGACTTTCTGGAGTTTTAATTTGAGTCATATTTTTTCCCATAATTTTAGATTTCTTTGAATTTTCTAGAGTTTTTTTGTTTCAATTTTTCGTTATAACCTTGACGTCTGTAATTTTTAATAATCTAAATTTCATTAAATTACCTGCAATTTTAAAATTTTCTGAAATTTTTAATTTCTAAGATTTTCAAAATTCATAATCTAAAGTTTATCTACAATTTAATATTTTGTAATAATTCAGAAAGTTTTTAGATTTATTCAAAAATATCAATCTAAATTTTAGAATTGTAACGTCCAAGACTTTCTGGAGTTTTTATTTTAAGTCTTATTTTTTCCTACAATTTTAGATTTCTTAGAATTTCCTAAAAATTTTTTGTTTTAATTTTTCGTTGTAAGTTCAAATTTTCTAAAACATTTACTAGACTCACTAGATTTCTAAGATTTCCTGCAATTCTAAAATTTTCTGAAATTCTTAACTTCCAAGATTTTCAAAATTCATAATCTAAAGTTTATTTATAATTTAAGATTTTGTAATAATTCAGAAAGTTTTTAGATTTATTCAAAAATTTCAATCTAAATTTTAGAATTGTAACGTCCAAGACTTTCTGGAGTTTTTATTTTGAGTCTTATTTTTTCCTACAATTTTAGATTTCATAGAATTTTCTAAAATTTTTTTGTTTTAATTTTTCGTTGTAAGTTCAAATTTTCTAAAACATTTACTAGATTCACTAGATTTCTAAGATTTCCTTCAGTTCTAAAATTTTCTTAAATTCTTAACTTTTAAGATTTTCAAAATTCATAATATAAAGTTTATCTACAATTTAGGATTTTGTAATAATTCAGAAAGTTTTTAGATTTATTCAAAAATTTCAATCTAAATTTTAGAATTGTAACGTCCAAGACTTTCTGGAGTTTTTATTTTGAGTCTTATTTTTTCCTACAATTTTAGATTTCTTAGAATTTTCTAAAAATTTTTTGTTTTAATTTTTCGTTGTAAGTTCAAATTTTCTAAAACATTTACTAGATTCACTAGATTTCTAAGATTTCCTGCAGTTCTAAAATTTTCTGAAATTCTTAACTTCTAAGATTTTCAAAATTAATAATCTAAAGTTTATCTACAATTTAGGATTTTGTAATAATTCAGAAAGTTTTTAGATTTATTCAAAGATTTCAGTCTAAATTTTAGAATTGTAACGTCCAAGACTTTCTGGAGTTTTTATTTTGAGTCTTATTTTTTCCTACAATTTTAGATTTCATAGAATTTTCTAAAATTTTTTTGTTTTAATTTTTCGTTGTAAGTTCAAATTTTCTAAAACATTTACTAGATTCACTAGATTTCTAAGATTTCCTTCAGTTCTAAAATTTTCTTAAATTCTTAACTTTTAAGATTTTCAAAATTCATAATGTAAAGTTTATCTACAATTTAGGATTTTGTAATAATTCAGAAAGTTTTTAGATTTATTCAAAAATTTCAATCTAAATTTTAGAATTGTAACGTCCAAGACTTTCTGGAGTTTTTATTTTGAGTCTTATTTTTTCCTACAATTTTAGATTTCTTAGAATTTTCTAAAAATTTTTTGTTTTAATTTTTCGTTGTAAGTTCAAATTTTCTAAAACATTTACTAGATTCACTAGATTTCTAAGATTTCCTGCAATTCTAAAATTTTCTGAAATTCTTAACTTCTAACATTTTCAAAATTCATAATCTAAAGTTTATCTACAATTTAGGATTTTGTTATAATTCAGAAAGTTTTTAGATCTATTCAAAAATTTTAATCTAAATTTTAGAATTGTAACGTCCAAGACTTTCTGAAGTTTTACTTTTGAGTCTTATTTTTTCCTACAATTTTAGATTTCTTAGAATGTTCAAAAATTTTTTTGTTTTAATTTTTCGTTGTAAGTTCAAATTTTCTAAAACATTTACTAGATTCACTAGATTTCTAAGATTTCCTGCAGTTCTAAAATTTTCTGAAATTCTTAACTTCTAACATTTTCAAAATTCATAATCTAAAGTTTATCTACAATTTAAGATTTTTTAATAATTTCGAAAGTTTCATTCTTACAATTTTTAATGATTTTGGATTTTAAGTCTTTCTAGAGTATGAAAATTTTCTGTATTTTTTATTTTGTTTTTTAAGTACTGAAATTCTTAATTTCGAGTTTTCTTTTCCTAAAAAAAAGTGTAAAATTATTATTAAATCTAGTTTGCTGAAAAACTTATAGAGTTCTATAAATTCCCTAATAATTTTACACTTTTCTCAAAACTTCTGTGATTATTAATATTTTCAAATTTTGTTTTAATGTATATAATTCTTATTAATTAGTGTTTTATAATTAAATCTAATAATAATTATTTAAATTCCTAATCTAAAGTTTTAGAATTTTGTAAATATCCAGAATTTCAACACTTTTAGTTAAGAAGTTATAAAATTCTTACTAGTTTTAAAGTTCTCTGCACTTCTTGAACTTTCTATAGTTTTAATTAAATTCCTAAGAATTTTGTTAAAATTGTGTTTTATTTTTTTTAGTTCTAATAATGTTGCCGTCTATAATTCTCAACAAAACCAAATTTCTATGGATTTCTAAGACTTCCTCAAATTCTAAAATCAATAACAAGTCTTCATTTTTTTTCTAGAGTTTTAGGACTTAATCTAAAGTTTTAGAATTTTGTAAATATCCAGAATTACAACACTTTTAGTTAAGAAGTTATGAAATTCTTACTAGTTTTAAAGTTCTCTGCACTTCTTCAACTATCTGTAGTTTTAATTAAATTCCTAAGAATTTTGTTAAAATTGTGTTTTATTTTTTTTAGTTCTAATAATGTTGCCGTCTATAATTCCCAACAAAACCAAATATCTAAGGATTTCTAAGACTTCCTTAAATTCTAAAATTAATAACAAGTTTTATTTTTTTTTTCTAGAGTTTTAGGACTTAATCTAAAGTTTTAGAATTTTGTAAATATCCAGAATTTCAACACTTTTAGTTAAGAAGTTATGAAATTCTTACTAGTTTTAAAGTTCTCCGCACTTCTTGAACTTTCTGTAGTTTTAATTTGATTCCTAAGAACTTTGTTAAAATTGTGTTTTATTTTTTTAGTTCTAATAATGTTGCCGACTATAATTCTCAACATAACCAAATTTCTATGGATTTCTAAGACTTCTTCAAATTCTAAAATCAATAACAAGTCTTAATGTTTTTTTCTAGAGTTTTAGGACTTAATCTAAAGTTTTAGAATTCTGTAAATATCCTGAATTTCAACACTTTTAGTTAAGAAGTTATAAAATTTTTACTTGTTTTCTCTGCACTTCTTGAACTTTCTGTAGTTTTAATTTAATTCCTAAGAATTTTGTTAAAATTGTGTTTTATTTTTTTTTAGTTTTAATAATGTTGCCGTCTATAACTCCCAACAAAACCAAATTTCTATCGATTTTTAAGACTTCTTTAAATTCTAAAATCAATAACAAGTCTTAATTTTTTTTCTAGAGTTTTAGGACTTAATCCAAAGTTTTAGAATTTTGTAAATATCCAGAATTTCAACACTTTTAGTTAAGAAGATATAAAATTCTTACTAGTTTTAAAGTTCTCTGCACTTTTTGAACTTTCTGTAGTTTTAATTAAATTCCTAAGAATTTTGTTAAAATTGTGTTTTATTTTTTTTAGTTCTAATAATGTTGCCGTCTATAATTCCCAACAAAACCAAATTTCTATGGATTTCTAAGACTTCTTTAAATTCTAAAATCAATAACAAGTCTTAATTTTTTTTGTTGAGTTTTAGGACTTAATCTAAAGTTTTAGAAGTTTGTAAATATCCAGAATTTCAACACTTTTAGTTAAGAAGTTATGAAATTCTTACTAGTTTTAAAGTTCTCTGCACTTCTTGAACTTTCTGTAGTTTTAATTAAATTCCTAAGAATTTTGTTAAAATTGAGTTTTATTTTTTTTTAGTTTTAATAATGTTGCCGTCTATAATTCTCAACAAAATCAAATTTCTATGGATTTCTAAGACTTCTTTAAATTCTAAAATCAATAACAAGTCTTAATTTTTTTCTAAAGTGTTAGAACTTAAAAAAAATAACAATTTTGGATTTTTAAAATTCTAATTATTAAATTTTTTTCTCAAAGTTCCCACAATTTTTAATTTCCATAATTAAAAAAAAAAACTGAAATTTTTACTTCTTTTAAGTATTCAGAAATTTCGGCTACTCTTGACTTGGATAATTCTTAATAATATCAGATTTCTTTGAAGGTATAAAATTATTAAATGTTCTAAAAATTTTGACGTCTATAATTCTTAACAATAGTAAATTGCTTAGACTTTGAAATTTTAAACTTCTCAGACGTATAGAATTTATATCTTTTAATTTTTAACTTCTAAGATATTCTAGAGTTTTAGAATTTTTAATCAAAAGTTTTTCTAGGATTTCAGATTTTGCAATAATTCCGATAGTTTTTATTTAGAATTTTTAACGGTTTTAGATTTTTGAGACTTTACAGAGTATTACAATACTTGAAAATTCTAAAGATTTCTCTAGATATTTTTAAAATTCTTAGAGTTTTGAAATTCTCAATTTCGGTAAGTTCTAAAAACAGCGAATTTTCTTTTTTTAGTCCTCAGAGTTATTATATCCTTATTAATTATAGTTTGCTAAAATTCTGGCCTTTCAAGAGTTCTTAGACGTTTAAAATCCCCTAATAATTCTAAAATGTTTTCATATTTTGCATTTATTTAAAATTTCCAATATTTTCTGATATTTTTGGCTTCTTTAATTTTTTTTCTTATGTACATAGGGTAAACCCCGTCAATTAAGTTAAGTTATTATTATAACTCTTAATAATTTCAAATTTCTTTGGTAGTTCATAAGTTTTATTAATTTTAGTTATTTTCTTGTAATTCTAAACTTTCCAGATTTTCTAGGTTTTTTTTAATTCCCAATATAAAGTTCCTTCAAGTTTTAGAATTGTCATTTCTACACGTCTAAGACTTTCAGGAATTTTTATTTTGAATCTTATTTTTTCCTACAATTTTAGATTTTCAAATAATAATTTCAAATATTTTAAAATTTCGGAAAAAACAAAAACAGCAATTTTTTTAGATTTTTATAATCTTCTAGTGCTTCCTGAAATTATTAACTTCTAAGGTTTTTTTAGAGTTTTTCTAGATTTCTAAAATCTTTTAGTGTTTCCTGAAATTATTAACTTCTAAGGTTTTCTAGAGTTTTATAATTCAAAATCAGAAGTTATTTCACAATTTCAAATTTTATTGCCAATAATTCAACAATTTTATTGTTAATAATTTCAAAACTTCCTAGAGTTTTAAAGTATTTAAACATTCTAAAGTTTTCTGTAAATCTTTTTTTTTTAATTTCTAGAATTTTGAAATTCTTCATTTACGTAATTTTCTGAAAACTGCAGTTTTCCTTTTCCAAAAAAAAACTCTAGAACTGTAAAATCTTTATTAATTTCTAGACTTCTAGATTATTTATGTCGATTTTAAACTCTCTAGCAATTCTAAAGTTTTTCTGTATATTCCTAAAAATTTCTTAAATTTTTAATATTGTCTTTTGGCTTCTATTCCTCTTAATGATTCCAATATATGTTAGAAAATGCGCCAGAAGTTTAGGATTGGGAGAGTCAACAGTACATAAGGTACTAGCAGCGAACAAATTTAAAGCATTTAATCCAAGATGTTTTCAAATTTTGCAAGAACATGATTACGAAAATCGTTCTGAATTTTGTTCAAGGTGAAATAGAAATTGATAAAACATTTCCTAAGAAGATTATGTTTATTGACGAAGCTACATTTACTACATATAGTGTAGTTTTATCACAAAACTGTCATTGGTAGTCAATAGTAAATTCAGCATTCCGAATTATCTACAAAAATCAATATTCTCGAAAAATAAATCTTTGGTCTGGAATTTTGAACAGAAGTATTATTGGGCCCTACTTATTTCACCAGAGTTAAAATTCAGAAAGATGTTTAGAATTCCTAAATATGGAATTGGAAAATACATTTTACATGTTATCTTTGGCTTTTAAATAATCATCCCAACATTCTTAAAAATGTAATCAGAGATTTTAACAGAAGAACAAATTTATGAATTGACAGGGAAGTGAATTATATCGAGTGATTGTTATTCAATTAATAATATCTTTAAAGTTGTTAATTCCAAAGAAATTAAATTTTATGTTGATTAAAACCTTATGTCATTTGTTTTTGTATGTTTAGATCAATCACAAACTTTTATAAAGAATAAAATTTTATGGGAATTTAATAACAACACAGTTTCCCATTGCATACTTACGTGGACACGTAGAATTATCTGTAAGTTTTTCGAAACAGTTATACAGGGTGACTGACGAAAAACCTTTGGTGCTGTATCTCGCTTATTTTTTATCCGATTTTAATAAATAAAACATCAAATTAAACCATTTTTAAAAGACTTTAATAGGATCTGAACTGTTATTTTTTCTCGCACCCAGTTTTTGACAAAATACGATCAACATTTTTTTTTAAATTGCACTGTATATATATTTTTATTGATTCGCAAGGAGATTTTTTTTTCTGAATATAAAATTGTAGACAAATTTATCCATACATCAAACTTAAGTCGAGAAATTGAGGATTAAAAAAATAAATAAAAAGTCAAGTATCCATTGTAAACAATATACAGACCCTATTTTAAATGTCAAAAGTGACAGTGACAGCCATTGATATAATACTGCAACGATTTTTAATTATTTCATAATTAAAATGTTCCAATATTTCAAACACTGTACTAGAATTTTGTGCTACTACAGAAATCGTTTTTCAGTTTTTGAAATCTTGCAACATTTTTAATATGAAATTATTAAAAATCATTGCAGTATTGTACCAATGACTGACACTGTCACTTTTGATATTTGGAATAGGCTCTGTATATTGTTTACTATGGGTATTTGATTTTTAATTTTTTTTAATCCTCAATTTCTCGACTTTGGTTTGATGAATGGATAAAATCGTTTACAAATTTAGATTCAGAAAAAAATCTCCTTGCGGATCAGTTCAAAATATAGATACAGTGCAATTTGAAAAAAAAAAGTTGATCATCTTTTGTCAAAAACTGGATGCAAGTAAAAATAACAGTACAGTTCATATTAAAGTCTTTTAAAAATCATTTAATTTGATGTTTTATTTATTCAAATCGGATCAAAAATAAGCGAGATACAGCACCAAAGGTTTTTCGTCAGTCACCCTGTATATTTACATATTGGATTAATAAATAAATATCAAATATCAAATAACTAACGAATTAACTGTATCATATATTTTTGAACGAATTAATTTACAGTTTATTAATTTATTAATTATTGATTAACAACTGTTTAAACTCTTAACTGTTGATATATAGTTATTTTATTTTAATCATTGATTCTAATTTATACTTTTAAATCGATATGTGCAAAAAATTCATGTGTCGATCAATCACGTCAATAAATGTATATGATTAGTTTTTCCTTCAATCAGGATTTAGATACTTAAAAACGCTTCATCTTTAATCTTGTACAACAACCTTCAAAATGACGAAAAGTAATTGACGGCACGATAAAAATCAAATACAAATACTGACAGACACCCGGGGAAGATAGATTACACGCGCAAGGGGGAAACTTGGAAAGATTTAAATCGTATACCGTATAAAAATTTCCACGCGATAGGGAAATCCGCGCGAGGAAAACTTCCGTCCAAACCTAGAAACACCCCACCAACTCACACACATCTTCTCTCGATCCCATTTCCTGTTGTTCGACCTCTCTTAATAGGCGTAATAGCGTTTTTAAAAACTTTCCTTTCGATTTTATAGCCATTACTGGAATAAAAAAAAACGGTCCTCCCTAATGGATTTTTCCCTAAATCCACGGTCAAATATTTGAATGGGGCCGAACGAATAGTTCCGTTCGGATTGTCTTATATAAATGCAAATAGCCTGAGCTTATATTCAGAAGGCGGGGGGGTGGATTATTAATATTTAAATAATTCTACCTTAAACCCTCATTAATTTGAGCAAACTGAGTGCGCGATTAAACCTCAACCTCCGCGACCTGGGCGAGTGAGAGTTTTTCATATCTGGCCGCCGTCGTCGTCGTCGTCGGCGGCGGCGGCGTGGTTTAATGAGAATCTTTTGTTGAGGGCGGCCAGAGTTCGGCAACAATTAATCCCCCTGTTGTAACTTTGTATAAACAATAACTGGAAATAGCATTTTAAGAGAGTATTACGGTAAGTACACCGTGTTTGCGGCGGCACATACTTAAAGCCGCCCCCCATTCCACCCACGAACGGGTGGAAAGTTTTCAAGGATGCCCTCCCCTCACCCCACCTCTCTCCGCGCCGAACGTGTACCGCGTCCTCTCCTACCCGCGCTCCTGTCCAAAGCTAAACTAACGCCGCCCGGCCCGCGTCTTACAAAGACTCTTACCTCCGTGGAATTTGTGAATTTCTGAATTTCAGAATTTCAGGTACGCTTTGACGGCGTAAGCCTATTCGGAAAACCGACAACATATGAGCAAAATGAAGGAGGGGGGTGGAGGGGGGCAGGGGGACGAGCAGAGATAGGGTAGGGAGGGGGTGGAATTAACCTCCCTTTATATCCGTGCCACGGGGTCGGGCGATATTTGTTTAATATTATAATTGGATTTTACAAACAGGCAAGGGGATGATATTACCATAAGCGCTGATCCTCTCTATAATTACTAACCGGTGCGTGATTAATTTTAATACCTTATAATAGTGTTTTTTTTTTCAATATTAAATTGTTAATCCATATGTATACTGATTATTATAAATAAAAAATTTAAAAATATAAAAATGTCTTTTAGAATTTGGTGATAAATATTTAATACGTTGCATTAATTGCATAGTCAATTATCATAATCAATTATGAAGTTAAACGTACACATATGATTTTCATCGTATATGTAAACTTAAAATACGAGGCGTAATTTAAAAGTAAATACCGATTCGAAATTTCGCCGTTGCAGCACTGCAATCGGCATTCTATAGATATGCATTGTAATCATTTATCTAAGAAATAATAAAAAATATAAAACCAAACGTTTAGGCAGCGTTATGTTGCCTAGGGTGATGATATTTTAAACCAAATTGTCACAAGAGAACAGGAGACGAAACGTGGATGGCTTAGGTTACGCCGAAATCAAAGAAACAATCTAAGGAATGGTGGCATTTAACATCATCGAAGAAAGTGAAAATTTCAGCCAGGAATATCATATGTATCGGACAGGAAGGATGTTTTGCTTGTTGTCGACTTTTTGCCTCGTGTTGAAACAATAAATTCTGAAAATTACTGTGACATTAAGAAAACTGCGTCGAGAAATTGAAAATAAAAAGCGAAGCATGTTGAGTAGAGGAATTCTTTGGTTTCATAACAATGCCCAGCCGCACACAACCAATTGAACTCAAGGTCTCGTCGAAACGTTTGACTGGGAACAACTTGATCATCCGCCATATTGTCCAGTAACTACCAACAGTTGGCGGCATTAGCCAAATCTAGAAACTAAAATAGGCTAATTCAATTTGACCTTGAAATGATCTTGAACTTCAAACGGGTTTGACCTTTAAATGATACTGACCTTGAAATGACTTTTAGATTAAAATGCCTTGACATTTAATGACCTTGACTTTCAGATGACATTGATTTTCAAATGACCTTGACCTTCAAATGAAGTTCTAGAATCGGCTAGTTCAATTTGTTAATGACCTCGAACTTTAAATGTCTTTGACATTCAAATAGCATAGACCTTGAAATGATTTTGACTTCCAAATAATGTTGACATTCGAATGACTATGATATTCAAATGGTATTCATATTTAACAACTTTGACTTTCAGATGACATTGATTTTCAAATGACATTGACTTTCAAATTGAATTGACTTACAAATGAGGTTCTAGAATAGGCTAGTTCAATTTGTCAATGACCTTGACCTTCAAATGATCTCGAACTTCAAATGGTTTTTACATTTAAATGGCATAGACCTTGAAATGATTTTGACTTCCAAATGATATTGACATTCGACGGACTATGATATTCAAGTAGCCTTGACATTTAATGACATTAACTTTCAAATTGACTTGTAAATGACGTTTTAGAATCGGCTGGTTCAATTTGTCAATGACCTTGATCTTCATAAGACCTCGAACTTCAAATACGTTTGACATTAAAATGGCATAGACCTTGAAATGATTTTGACTACCAAATAATGTTGATATTCGAATGACTACTATATTCAAATAGCCTTGACATTTAATAACCTTGATTTTCAGATGACATTGATTTTCAAATTGACTTGCAAATGAGGTCCTAGAATCAGCTAGTTCAATTTGTCAATGACCTTGACCTTAAAATCATCTCTAATTTCAAACGGTTTTGACATTCAAATGGCATAGACCTTGAAATTATTTTGACTTCCAAATGATGTTGACATTCGAATGACTATGATATTTAAATTGTCTTGACATTCAATGACTTTGACTTTCAGATGACATTGTTTTTTAAATGGCATTGACTTTTAAATTGATTTGCAAATGACAGATTCCAGAATCCGCTAGTTTCTCGACCTTCAAATGGTTTTGACATTCAAATGACTTTTAATGACTTTGACTTTCAGATGACATTAATTTTCAAATGACATTGACTTTCAAATTGACTTGCAAATGACGTTCTAGAATCGTTCAATTTGTCAATGACCTTCACCTTCAAATGACCTCAAACTTTACATGGTTTTGAAATTCAAATGGCATAGACCTTGAAATGATTTTGAATTACAAATGATTTTGACATTCGAATGACTATGATATTCAAATTGTCTTTACATTTAATGACTTTGAATTTCAGATGACATTGATTTTCAAATTGACTTGCAAATATGGTTCTAGAATCGGTTAGTTCAAATTGTCAGTGACCTTGATCTTCCAATGACCTCTAAAATAGACCTTGAAATGATTTTGAATTCCAAATGATGTTGACATTCGAATGACTATGATATTCAAATGGTCTTGACATTTAATGACTTTGACTTTTAGATGACATTGATTTTCAAATGACCTTGACTTTCAAATTGACTTGTAAATGATGTTCTTGAATCGGTTACATCAATTTGTTCTTGAAATGACCTTGAAATTTAATGACCTTAACCTGAAAATTACGTCGAACTTCAAACAGTTTTGACCTTTAAATGGCACTGACCTTGAAGTTGCCTTTCAAATGATCTTGACGTTCAAATGGCCTCGACATTCAATGACCGTGACTTTCAAATAACTTTAACTTTCAAATGATTTTGACATTCAAATGACTTGACATTCTTAATAATAATAATAAAGTCTATTATTATTATTATTATGGGTAGTTCAATTTGACCATCACATGATCTTGAAATTGAATGACCTCGACCTTCAAATGCCTGCGAACTTCAAGTCGTTAGAATCGGCTAGTTCAATTTGTCCTTGAAAAAAAATTAATGAGCTTGACCTTCAAGTGACTTCGAACTTCAAACTGTTTTGACCTTTAAATAGCACTGACTCTGAAATTAATTTCCAAATGATCTTGTCATTTGATCATTTAAATGAAAATGAAATGGCCTCGACATTCAATAACCGTGACTTTCGAATAACTTTAACTTTCAAATTATTTTGACATTCAAATGACTTGACATTCATAATAATAATAATAATAATAATAGACTTGGGTAGATCAATTTGACCTTCAAATGATCTTGAAATTGAATAACCTCGACCTTCAAATGCCTTCGAACTTCAAGCCGTTAAAATCGGCTAGTTCAATTTGTCCTTGAAAAAAAATTGAAATTTAATCAGCTTGACCTTCAAATGCCCTCGAACTTTAAACGGGTTTGACCATTAAATAGCACTGACTTTGAAATTGTCCTCCAATTAATCTTAACATCTAAATGATTTGACATTCATAATAATAATAATAATAATAGACTCTGGTAGTTCTATTTGACCTTCAAATGATCTTGAAATTGAATGACTTCGACCTCTAATTGACCTCGAACTTCAAGAGGTTTTGACCTTTAAATGGCACTGATCTTGAAATGACCTTGACTTCCAAATAAAATTGACATAGAATCGGCTAGCAATTTGACCTTGAAATGACTTGAAAAATAAATGAACTTAACCTTCAAATGACAGTGTCCTTGAAATGAACTTGACTTCCAAGTGATCTTGACATTCAAATAACTGTGACATTCAATGATATTGACTTTAAAATGACCTTGACTTGCAAATAAGGTTCAAATGACACCGACCTTCAAATGACCTTGAACTTCGATTGGTTTTGATCTCCAAATTGCACTGACCTTGAAATTACCTTGGCTTCCAAATGATCTTGACATTCAAATGACCTTGACATATATAATAATGCATTGGCGGATAAATGACGAAAATAAGTGTACGAGTGGAAGAACAAAAAATGTATTAATTTAAATAAATTTGGTATAATTTGTAAGCACATTTATTAAAATAAAATATAAATATGAAAATGAATGACCTTGACTTTCAGATAACCTTAACTTTCAAGTGACCTTAACTTGAAAATGCGGTTCCAGAATTGGCTAGATCAATTTGACCTGGACCTTCAAATGACCTCGAACTTTAAACGATTTTGACCTTCGAATGGCACTGACCTTAAAACTACCTTGACTTTCAAATTACCTTGACGTACAATCGGTGAGTTCAATTTGATCTTGAAATAACTTAACATTGAATGGCCTTAACCTTCAAGTGACAGGGTCCATGAAACAAAGTTGACTTCTAAATGATAACGACTGTGACATTAAAATGGCCTTTACGTTCAATGGCCTTGACTTTGAAATGAGGTTCTGGAATCGGCTATTCAATTTGACCATCAAATGTTCTTGAAATTGAATGACCTTGACCTTCAAATGATCTCTAAATTCAAATGATTTTGACCTTTAAATGACACTGGCCTTGAAATGACCTTGACCTCAAAATGATCTTGAAATTCAAATGACTCTGACATTCAATGACCTTGACTTTCAGATTTTCATTTTAGTTAAATCAATTTCGTATAATTTGAGTAAAATAAAATATGAATGTGAATGTGAATGACCTTGAATTTCAGATGACATTGACTTTCAAATGACCTTGACTTGCAAATAAAGTTCTAGAATTGGCTAGATCAATTTGACCTTTAAATTCTCCTAAAATTGAATAACCTTGACCTTCAAATTGAATAACCTTTACCTTCAAATGACCATGAACATTAAACGGTTTTAACCTTAAAATGACACTGCCCTTGAAATTACCTTGACTTTCAAATGATCTTGGCATTCAAATGTCTTCATTCAATCACCTTGACTTTAAAATGGGTGCAAATAAGGTTCTAGAATCAGCTAGTTCAATTTGACCTCGAGATGACCTTGACATTTCATGGCCTTGACCTTCAAATCGCACTGACATGACCTTGACTTCCAAATGATCTTGACATTTAAATGACTGACATTCAAGGACCTTAACTTTCAGATGATCTTGACTTTAAAATTACTTTGCAAATAAGGTTCTAAAATAGGCTAGTTCAATTTGATATGACCTTATCATTGAATGACCTTGACCTTCAAATGGCACTGACATTCAAATGATCTTGACATTCAAATATTCCGGATATTCAATGAACTTGACTTTTAAATACCCTTGACTCTCAAATGATCTTCAGATTCAAATGACTGACATTCACATGGCTTTGATATTTATAATAATGCCTTGGCGGAAAAAAGAAGAAAATAATGGTACGAGTGGAAGATCATTTTTCAAGTGAACTTTATCCTATTTGCTTAGGCTTTAAGTTCTAGAATAAAATGTATTCCTTTAAATCAATTTGTTATTATTTGTAAGTACATTGAAGGAAATAAAATATGAATATGAATATGAATGACCTTGACTTTTAAATGAGGTTCTAAAATCGGCTAGTTCAATTTGACCTTCAAATTACCTTGAAATTGAATGACCTTGATCTTGACCTAGAACTTCAAACGGTTTTGACCTTAAAATGACACTGACGTTAAAATGACCTTGGATTCCAAATGATCTTGACATTCAAATGGCCTTGATATTCATAAAAATTCCTTGGCTAAAACAAAGAGGAAAACAAGTGTAAGAGTGGAAGATCATTTTGAAAATGTCCTTGAAATTGAATGACCTTGAACTTCTAGTGGTTTTGACCTTCAAATAGCACTGACTTTAAAATTACCTTGACTTTAAACTGTTCATGACATTCAAATGAATGGCTTTGACAATCAATAACCTTGATTTTTTTTTCAATTGACCTTAAAATAGTCTTGGCCTTCAAGTCACCTTGACCGTTCAATGATCCTTGATATCCTTCTCAATTGAGAGAGAGGGGAAATTAGTTTTGTAAAGTATGTTTTAGATTTATCCATTTATCAATGTTTAAAGAAGTATTTCGGTCGTAAGTGCCATGATTATGACGATAACTTCAAAATGACTGCGAATTAGTGGCTGTAGAATAAAGTGACAGACTTTTATGACAACGGGATGCAAAAGCTTGTTTTTCCATATGATAAATGCATCAATAATAACGGTAATTATGGGGATGAGTAGGTTTCATTTTAAATTAAAATTGTTACAAAAAGTTCCCAAGTATTTATTTTGCAAACACGCCTCGTACATTAATTTTAGTTTAAAAATTGCTAGAGTGTACGATAGTATATAGATTTTTTATATTTAAAAATTGCTAGAGTGTACGATAGTATATAGATTTTTTATATTAAATAAACGACTTTTAAATTAATAAATAATTAACATATATTTAATTTGCTTAAGTTTTCGGATAAATGTAAAAATCTTACACAAAAAATTGTGATAAAGAAATAAAAGAGCTGAATAAAAGGTGGGTATTTAGTGCTGCATTAAACCTTATCTAACTGGTGTTGTATTACTTTTGAACTCCAGTATATTAACAAACAGAACTGTATTATTATTATTACTTATTATTGAATCAATCGATCCTTATCAGTTACTCGTATCAAATAACCGCACACATATAGGCATTCAGATAGAGCTAACACTGTTGCATTATGGTTATTATATCGCATCAAATTTAATATACCATCAAGTGCAGACACAAGACATCACCGCCCCATAACTCACGCAATCTACCTGAGCACGTCGGTAGATAACAATGCCGATGACATCATTTAGGGATGTCATTAAATAACGTCTGCCGCACCGAATGTCCTCTCGAAGAGCCATTCGCCGAATATAATTATTGATTGTGCGGCGTGCGGAGGGCACGAGAGGAAAGGGGGCAGGGGACCGACCTGATGAATCGACGCCTGCATAGGAGACCGCTATTAAATTATGGTGGATGCGCCGGGCGTTAAATTATTAAATCCATCCATAATTGACCGAAACCGTCGTTGTTTACTTTTGCAATTACACAGAATTCCGCGGCTGATATAAATGTTTTACACTGATGGCATTATCGATATTGTTAAACGTTTATAATCAATTTATTGAATTAAATGATGACATATTGCGCTTTTGAAAATCTAACAATTGCCATGCACATATATATGCGATCCTATAAATTGCTTGTGTAATATATATTGCTATACATATTATAATGTAAAGGGAAGAGTGAGGATTCTTCTCGGTTTTGAGTGCGTTTAAATTGTTAATATTACCTTGTCTTTCTGTGTTTGATTTTATTTATAATAAGAGTTTTGTAGCGTACGAGTGTTTTCTTTCTTATTTGATTTATTATAAAACTTTAACAATTCGCGTTAAACGAAACAGTTTTCATTTACACTTCTAACACGTATGTGTGTGTGTGTGTCCTTGTTGTTGTTGTTGTTGTTGTTGTTTTTGTACAACTCAATCAAACGTAACGTACGTTTTTCGGATTGTGGGTGGCGGGAATGGTGCGCGATTGCTGTTTGACGGGCAATCCGGCCCCGTCGTCTAGTTTCCGCCGGCAATTTCTCGTGAGGGCTTTCATTTAGATTTATTTTGTTGGTCGGGAAATTTCCGCGGGTAAATAAATACTTTGGGAAAATTGCAGGGAGCGGCAAGAGGCAGCGCTGGCTCTGTATTTTCTGTATTTGTTTTAAATCTAATTATGCCGGGACGTACGGAACGGCATCGAATTATTTTCTCATACGAATTTATTAATAAAATTATTTACATGTACCATTCTAAGAATATTAAATAATAAATTATATATATATTGTGTAGAGGAAATAAAGTAGTAATATTTCCCGGTGTTAATAGACCGGTAAAATCGCGATGATATTCTTTCGTTCCGAATTACTCAACGTCGCCGGTTTTCAGCCGAATATAATCGGCCGTAATATTCGCCATTTTCTTGAAACAATTCCGGCCATTAAGGCCCGTCTTGTAATTACACTTTCGCATTTCGTTTTACTACCACATTCCCCGCAACATTACGTTCCGCCTTGCAGTTTTACATTTTTTTTCGTTCCTTTCTCTCTGTCCCTCTTTCTCTTTTCCACTTTATGCGCCCCTCACCTACATGCGCGACTGGATATCATTTAAGGAAATCATTTTATCGCCCTTTAAGTATTGAAAAAAACACTTTAACAAATATATTTTTTAGTCAAGTATAAAGGAGAATATACAACTCAATTTAATAATTGAATAATAAAGTTTATTTCTTATCCTAACGGTTTTTTACTTTCCCCA
Organism: Ontholestes murinus; assembly: GCA_963969525.1. Taxonomy (NCBI): domain Eukaryota; kingdom Metazoa; phylum Arthropoda; class Insecta; order Coleoptera; family Staphylinidae; genus Ontholestes; species Ontholestes murinus. The sequence continues at coordinate 3,284,324 of OZ018391.1, forward strand.
TATAGAATATATCTATACCATCCTCCAATTAGTAAAACATCATCAAAAATTATTTGAAATAGTTGTATGAATAAATCTCTAAAAATTGCAATTACTGTGTGCTTGTTTACATTTTACAACTTCTAACTAAAACCCTCGCTTATGTTCTACTGATTGGAGGGTGGATAGAGGCCACCCACCCACCCTACATATATATGATAATTATAATTGCTAATCGTTGATGATTTTGCTGCTAAAAATTATCAAACCCTTTATGCAATAAAAAATAAAACAAAATTAAAATTTGACTTTAAATATAAATGACTTTCTATAGCTTATATTATCTAATTTAGATTTAAAGTCTGCCCACCCATCATATCAATTTTTTACTAATTTGCTCACTCAAAAATTTTTCCTTTTTAATTTTTTTCTTATTCGAAAAGTTTTGTAATTAATTTTATTGGAAACCGCGAGGCGATAAGGAATTGATGTTAGGTGTATATGTAGGGTGGGTGGGTGGCCTCTATCCCACCCTCCAATCAGTAAAACATCAACAAAAATTATTTGATATATTTGTATGAATATATCTCTAAAAATTGCAATTGTTTTGTGTTTACTTATATTTCACTACTTTTAATTAAAACTCTCGCTTATGTTTCACTAATTATAGGGTGGGATAGAGGCCACCCACCCACCCTACATATACATGATAACTTTAAATATTAGTCGTTGAAGATTTTGCTGTTTAAAAAACAATAAAATCTTGTATGAAATAAAAAATAAATCATAATTCAAATTTAAGTTTAAATATAAATGACCTTATATAGCGAACCTTAATTTAGATTTTAAGTTTGCCCACCCATCATGCATAAACATTTTATTAATGTACTCACTCAAAAATTTTACTTTTTGAATTTCTTTTTTATTCAAAAAGTTTTGTAACTAATTTTACTCCAAACCGCGACACGATCAGTAATTGTAATTTATATGTATATGTAGGGTGGGTGGGTGGCCTCTATCCCACCCTTCAATCAGTAAAACATCAACAAAAATTATTTGAAAAATTTGTATGAATATATCTCTAAAAATGCAATTATTTTGTGTTGATTTATATTTTAGATGATGATTTTTCTACTAAAAACAATAAAACCTTGGATGTAATAAAAAGTTTAAAAAAATCTTAATATAAGTTTAAATATAACTTGATTTCTATACCTAATTTTATCTAATTTAGAATTAAAGTTTACCCACCCATCATGTATCAAATTTTTACTAATTTACTCACTCTAAAATTTTACATTTTTAATTTCTTTTTTGTTCAAAAAGTTTTAGAATTAATTTTATTGGAAACTGCGAGGCGATAAGGAATTATAGTTTAAATGTATATGTAGGGTGGGTGGGTGGTCTCTATCCCACCCTCTAATCAATAAAACATCAAACATTATTTGAAAAATTTGTTTGAATAAATCTACTAAAATTTGCAATAATGTTAGGTTTATTTACGTTTCACAACTTTTAATTAAAACCCTCGCTTAAGGTTTACTAATTGGAGGATGGGTTAGAGGCCACCCACCTATCTCACACATACATGTTAACTTTAAATACTAATTGTTGATGGATTCTCCTTTTTTTACTTTCCCTCGATAGAATTTGAAAAATATTACATAATCTTTCAAACAAAAGTTAAAGGGAATGAGAAACTGAACAAAATTTTTATAAAGTTCTTAACTTTCGAGAAAACAATTAAAAATTAATAATATTAACATTTGTTGCCTATTGCTAATAAATTATAGGAGTTACATGAATTCTGTAACAAGTAATTTATATAACAAGTAAAGAATTCAAAAGTGAGCAAATTATTAGCAATAGCCTTTTGTGAAAACCTCATGGTTTTCGAGAAAATCATTTTTCTTGAATCTTTATACAAGTTTTCGATGAATTATTCTTTTAATTTGCGAGATTTTACTTCAAAGGTTCTTAAACTTTTCAGCAATTTGTCTTTCAGATTTTTGAAATTTTCTAACTTTAATGTTACAGACTTTTTTTGAGAAAAAAGAAATATTTTTTTCTTCGATTGTTCTTATATTTTCCAACAACCAGGCCGGTTTTTCTTCTGGAGATTTTTCAAATAAATTCCATTTTATTTTAAGAGGTTATTTTTCAGTAGTTCAATTTTGTAAAACATTCTACTATTTTTTTTAGTTTTACAATTTTCGAGCATTGTTTCAAAAGTTATGGTCTCAGTCGAATTTTTCAATTTTTTTTTTACTTCTTCGGAAATTTAATTTCCAGCTTTTTTGATGTTTTTTACTAGTTATTTTTTACGAATTTTTCCAGTAGTTCTTTTCTACTTTTAGATTTTTTTTAGGAAAGTTCTCCGTTAGTTTGCGAGAATTTGCTTAAAAGCTTTTAAAACTCTTCATCAGTTGAGCTTTCAGATATTTTAAATTTTGTACTAATTAAAGAGTTTTAAAATTTCCCAGAAATTCTTCATTTTATTTATGAAATTCACCAAAACATTTTCTTTTTCTGAAGTTTCTCTTAGATAATAAAATATAAGTCCTTTACGTTGTACAAATTTAACTAATAATTAGAAAAAACACGTGTTTTTTCTAATTATTAGTTTCTCTTAGAATTTGCAAATGTTTTCTTCTGGGGATTTTTATAATTTGCAGTATTTTTTTCAGTTTCCTTATTCTAACTAAATGAATTTCTCTTCAGGGAAAAAGTTTTTTTAAAGGGCTCTGCAATTTTTCAAAAAAATTGCTTTCAGATTTAAAAAATCCCTTAATTCAAGAATTTTAGCATAGAAATTATTTTAAAAATTTCATTTTTTTTGATGCTTTATATTAAAGAATATTTTCAGAAACTTTCTTCTTTCCATATTTTCCATTTCTGTTAAAGTGATTAGTAATTCGCTTTTTCAACTCATTTTTTAAATATTGCAGTAAATTTTGGAGATTCTCTAATGAAATTCTCTTTCAAGTTGAGAGTTTTTTTAGTTTTTAAATATTTTGGCAATTTATTTTAATTTCTACCAATTTAAAAGTTTTTGGAATTTTCCAGAATTTCTTTAAAAAATTGTTTCTTTATACAAGTCGAATTTTTCAGTATTTTTGTGTAAAAAAAATTCAATAGTTCAACCATTCTTCTTTTAATTTATTTATTCGGAATTTTTTAATTTTGCAATAAGTTTCCCCTTTTCAGGCTGCATTCTTTTTTACAGTTGTCAAATTTTTGTAAACTTTACCTTCACATAATTTGTTCTGTAGTCTTAGTAATACTCATTGTTGTAGATTCACGAAATGTTTTCGTATTTTTAAATTTATTATTTACCTTCACAATTTAAAAATTTTCTAGTTTTATTTTTTCAATAAAATCTTAAAAATTTCCACAATTTATTTCATTTAATTAACTCTTATATTCTTAGAATCTTTCTTCTAATGTGCAAAAAAAATTCTATTAAATTCTACTAAATCCTTAGGAAATTTTCAATAAAATTCTCTTCCGGGTTGCAAAATGAAATTTTCTAATAATTCAAAAGCTTTAGAATTTTTACCAATTTCTTAATATTTTTTGTTACTTGCTTTGTTTATGTTGATACTACTTTTTTGCCGTCATTTGAAATCACTAAAAAACTAAAATAGTTCTAATGTCTTCTAGTGATTTCATTTTTATTTTCCCCAATTTTTTTCACTTCTAAAAAATTTTTCAATAAATTCCTCTATTAGATTAAAAGATTTTTCTTCTTTCTATTTTTTTGAAAATGTTGCTAATACAATTTCTAAATATTTATTTATTTATCAACGAAATCTCTCTTAATATAATAATATAAATTAACAAACCAAATAAATGTATATTTACATAATTAACAATTAGAAATAATACGAAATTTAGCTTATGTACATAATAAAAAAACCAGAAACAAAATTAATTTCCTGAAACTAATTTAAAAATTTAGAACGTTAGGTTTAGATTAGAGAATTTTCTAGAAATTTCACAAAAAACTTTCCACTATTTCTTATTTTACAGAAGCGAAATTTTGTTAGTAATCTATTCTATCTAGGAATATGTCTTCCAGCTTGCGAAAATTTATTTCAACTGTTTTAGCATTTTAAAGGAATCTATTGGTCAATTGTACTCTTTTTCAAATATTTAATAATTCAAATTTATTTATAGAGAAGCATTAACATATTTTAGCATTTTTAACATTTCTCTATAAATAATTTTTGATTATTTGCGTACGTTAACATTTATCGCTTGTATTGTTAATTTTAATTCAAGTAATTTCAATTGTACACTGAATAAAACGCTTATTATGTGTTCATTATGAATTTCCACGTAGTAACGGTCGCAACAATCATTATGATTAGTTCCAATTGTTTTCAGTTAAGACGTTTAATTGCTTTAAGTATTACAATATTTAATGTTTACATTATTAATATTGTTATAATTGTCGCTTTTGATAGATCCCTTCAATTTCGGTGGTTATCTACCCATTTGTGATCTAGTGCAAAGTTTAGACAATAGATGGCATCTTTATAGTATTATCGTATCGATGGTTGAATTGCTTTGGATGCTTTTGCGTTACTTAAAAATACAATATGTATCGTTACTTTAAACTGTAATAATATACTATATGCTTAGAATACTCTAGATCATTATTCTAACGTACTCGTGACCTACCACAATAGTCAGTGCAATGAACTATCGTACTCCTGATCTACCTTAATAAACTACGTATTAGCCTAGGTCAAGAGTACGCTAGTTTAAACATACATATTATTAACGTTGAAAATCTATTTTCTAATCAATATTTTAAATTTATTTACAAATTATTATTATTTTTTTCATAGTTCCACATTCTTTTCCATCTCAGTTTTTTTATGGATTGGAATGATTTTGCAAATTTTCAATCATTTATTTATTTATGTATTCAATCCTTGGTCTCTTTTCTTCAAAAAATACCTATAAAAACAAATCACCTACAAAAATCATACGTACATTTTTGTCAGTTTTCTTTTGTTCAATATTGTTGAACAACACAGGCAAAGTGTTATGATGGTAACATCACCATTTTTTAAATACACGTTTTAATCAATTTAAAATTTATTTATTTATATAATGATACAATACAATACATCGATACAATTTGTTATAATTACATAAATTAATAATGAAATGGGAGTGTAAATTATTAACAATTAATTTCATTAAACTTATAATAGGTTGATTATTTGCCGAAACGCGTATTACAAACTATTTGGCAGATATCAGTATTTAATTAATACGTGTGTATAGTGTTTTAGTTTAAGCCGCCGGCAATTTGAGTCCATTGGCTTTGAATACCTGAAACTCTGTATCACTGCTTAAATTACCATATTATAACAATGTATCTATACGGAGTGGTTTCACATTTAATACATTATAGCATTTGTGAGTAAATTTTTCACTACAATTATAAAAATATAAATCAATCAGTAGGTAAATACAGTTTTTTTTTAATTTTTGATTTAGACTTAACATATTTCACAGACAGTTTTTAGCTTGCAAAAATCATTATGCACACGATCTTTTCTCTACATATATGTTATAACCCACAATTCAACAACTCAAGAAATCCAAAGTGCTACAACATTGTATGACAAGGTGTCAGCGTTTTTGATCACCTGCATGAGCGATACGCCCACGAGGACGGACCATTCACGGCACAAGCAGCGGAATCCAGAAAGAGAATTATTACGACCATCAAACATCTTGCCTCCCTGAAGAAAATTCAATTTATAATATAATTAATTAATTTTTACTTCCCGTTTAAACAAACATACGTCTGACTTGTAATCATTTTAGTTTTAAGCTTCTTAATAAATAGTTATTTAAAAAAATGATTTTAAAGTTCCCAGACGTAAAAATGGCGCAGTCGATAGGATGAGAAAAAATCAAAATAATTGAATAAAAATAAAAAAAAATCGCGATAAAGTCAATTAATAAAATAAAACAATTATAATAAGAGTGAAAAGAAGAAGACTATCCAGAGGTGAAGTATCCAGCATTAGGTTCAGTTCTATCACAGGGACAGATTAATAATGATTTACCAATAGCTTACGCATCACGAACTTTAAATGGTGCCGAAATCAACTATAGTACAATGGAAAAGGAACTACTCGCGATATTACGGTCAGTTAAACGTTCTAGACCTTATTTGTTTGGCAGAAAATTTAAAATAATTACAGATCATAAACCATTTATTTGGCTTTTTTCAGTAAAAGACCCAGATTCACGCTTAGTTAGATGACGATTACTCCTATCAGAAAACGAACATGAAAGAAAAGAAAACGAAATAATGAAAGAACAATTTGAAAACTTTATAATTGAAAAACAGAATAAATCCTTACTCGATTTTAACCTAATTAAAGGAACAAATGATTATGTTATATTTGTCAGTCACAACGATATTATAAGTTTCATTCCAACAACCAAAAATCCAGATACACCACACATACAAACAATAATTAAAGATACTTGTACAGACCCACAAGATCAAAATTTAAATTTAAGAAATTTCATAGCAATTAAACAAAGTATTAAACTTGCAAACAGAAAATATTATTTAATTAAAATTCCTACATTTAAATTAGAAGCGTTAAGTATTAAAGATTGTTTTCGAATTTTATATAAAATAAAAGATCAATTACCACCAAATTATTATTATTTAAACAATATCAAACACCGATTGGGTAAATATGTAATTAATTTCACTTGGTATCAAACACCTTCCATTAACTAAAATATTAAGTTACATTTTTAGAAATGAAGAATTAAATAAATTTACATTTACAATATGTCACGATATTGTAAAAGTTACACCTGAAAATGAAAGGCAACAAATTTTAGAAAACTATCATTCAAGCAAAACATCCATATATAAAGGTATTAACGAAACATTTAGAAGAATAAGAGATCGATATATTTGGAAAACTTAAAAACCGATGTAGAAAACTGTATTAAATCATACGATACATGTAATAAAACAAAAAAAACCGACAAAATTTAGATTACCCATTAGTCATAACCGAAAAACCCAATAAACCATTTGAACACATTAACATTGATTTACTAGAAATCTAACGAAATAATAAAATACTGACGATAGTAGATAAATTCTCATAATTTGCTCAAGCGTATCCAACAAAAAATAAACACTCAACAACAGTCGTAGATAAACTTTTATTATATTTTCAACACTTTCCAATACCAAAACGAATCCATACTGATTCAGGTACTGAATTCGATAATTATCACTTAAAATATTTAGCAAAACTTTACAATTTTAAACTAACATTTAGCGAAATGCACATCCACAATCCAATGGAACAGTAGAAAGATTCCACGCGATACTTTTAGACACATTACGTGCATTTCATCTCGAAAATTCAAACAAATCTATCAATGACGAAGATGAGCACATATTAAGCGAAACAGAGTTAGTAACAAACTGCGTTAACGAAATACAAAATACAGCGAATTACATTTTTGACGAAGTAAAAACCAATATTCAAAATTCAAAAGAAAAATCCAAAGGACGATTTGATAAACATGTGAAAACAAATAAAATTCAATTTAAAGAAAACGATTTAGTTTATTTAAAGGAATCACAAATTCGAAACAAAATAAAAAATAAATACAACGGACCATATAAAATAAGTCAAATAATTAATCCCAATACTGCCGAAATAGAGCTAAATTTTAATAAAACTTCAATTGTTAATTTTTATAGACTAAAAACAGCACTTTTTACAGAGCATTAATGCAATAATTTACCAGAATGAAGGAATGATTAAAATTTCTAACAATAATTGGAAAATAATACTTTACAAAAATATTACCCTAATAAATGAATCATTTGAAAGAAATATAAAAGCACAAACTTATATAGAAAACATACTAAACAAAGAAAATGTAAATCCAACATTTAAAATTCCATTTTCAACACAATTATCATTTTTAAACACAAACAATAATCAAATAAATGAAAAATTTAATGAGATTACTCTAACTACACAAACACGTTATAAACGAGGATTAATTAACGGAATAGGCCTAATTTGGAAATTAATTACTGGAAACCTAGATGCAACCGACGGAGAATATTATAACGAATGCATTAATAAAATCAAAAAAGATGATAAAGAAATCCAACTACTAATGAAAAACCAAATTCAGATAGTTTCTACAACAATTAAAATTTTTTAATAAAACTGTAAGAAAGTTAATTAATGATGAAACCACATTTAATAAAAATTTACAAATAATACAAAAATCTCTTCAAAAAAATGTCGAAATAAAAAGATTTTATGAAATACAATTTGAAATTTTAATGATGAGTGAACAAATTATGCAATCAAATTCTAAAATTTTGGACACGTTAAATGATTTAATAAATAGCATAACTTTTACACGATTAAAAATCCTGCATCCATCAGTAATCGACCCACATTTACTCTTAAATAAATTAAATAAAATCTCACAAACTTTAGCCCATGGAAATTTACGTTTAACTTCAACAAACGAATATTTGTCTAAATTATTTACACTAATGAAAATTGAAGCATTTCAAACAGATAAAAGAATAATTTTTATTTTACACGTTCCAATAATCGATAACACTGATTTGAAAAGTCATCACACATTCTCAACACCCATTAAAGATGAAAGAACACACCTTTTTCACACAATCATTCCCACCCATAAATACTTTGCAATTGCGAGAGAAACAAAACAATATTTAACAATAAATGAAGCAGAATGCTCAGATGTAATTGAAGAAAAAATAAAACTTTGTACTAATCATTATCTAAAAACTATTTCTCAATACTCACCATGTGAAGTATCAATACTAATGGAATCCTCCATTTCCAAAAATTGCGACAAATTACTAATAGACATCGAGGATTATAATGTACAAAACTTAAGAAATAATAAATGGCTAATCATAGTAGCGAAACAACTACCAGTTACAACATTTTTCCCAAATTCAAGTCCAATTACGGAAATAATTCAAACTAGCTCATTTTTAAAATTAGAAGAAAAGTGCAGCGCATTCATTGGCACTACTCAAGTGTTTGCAAATAATAATGAAAATAAAACAATTTCAACACACCTCTACACTCCACAAATTCCTTTTGATTCTTGCAAACACCTTCCAGATAAAGAAGAATTACCAATTAAAATAAACCATTTAAATCTCTACGAACTAAATATTGCTGATAAAAAATTACGTGAATATTATCAAAATTTAAATAAAATAATTAACGAGCCATTTGCATCTCGTCATTGGAGTACCTTTACCTACATTTTAATCTCAATAATTGGAATAGTAATATTTTATCTAACTTGTAAATGCTGTTTAAGAAGAAGATTTAGAGGATATTTTAATGGATCACCTGACTCGAATGACCGGCCCCAACCTGGTTCCTGTTCTCCCCAAATATTCAATTATTGCAACATTAGGTCAACAATTAGAAGACGACCTTCAATACAACTATCCACAAGATACAACATTGGTAACGATGATATCACATATCAAGCCTCATCGATACCAACACCATCATCTTCAAGGACCCTTTTTAAGGAAATTGAAAATTCTTAAGGAGGGAGGTGTTATAACCCACAATTCAACAACTCAAGAAATCTAAAGTGCTTCATTGTAACGCAACGCAGACATGGTGTCAGCGTTTTTGACCACCTGCATGAACGATACATCTTGTCTCCCTGAAGAAAATTCAATTTATAATAAAATTAATTAATTTTTACTTTCCATTTAAACAAACATACTTTAATCATTTTAATTTTAAGCTTCTTAATAATTAGTTATTTTTTTTTAAAGTGATTTTCAAGATCCCAGACGTAACATTTAGTTTTAATGAAAGTTGCAGTAAATATGTAGCGTGTGTGGGTGATTATTATCGAAGTATTCATACAAATTTTTTGATGTTGTTTTACTAATCGGAGGGTGGGATAGAGGCCACCCACCTACCCTACACATACATATTAACTTTAATTCTTTACCGTCCCGCGGTATCAAATAAAATTTATTATAAAACTTTTTGAATAAAAAAGAAATTAAAAAAGTAAAATTTTTTATTGATAAATTAGTAAAAATTTGATGCATGATGGGTGGGCAGATTTTAAATCTAAATTAGATAAGATTAGCTAAAGAAATTCACTTACATTTAAAAGTAAATTTTGATTTTGTTTTATTTTTAATTACATAGAGTTTGATTGTTATTAGCAAGAAAATCATCAACGATTAGCAATTAAAGTTATCATATATATGAAGGGTGGGCGGGTGGCCTCTATCCCACCTTCCAATCAGTAAAACATAAGCGAGGGTTTTAGTAAAAAGTTGCAAGATGTAAACAAACACAGAATAATTGCATTTTTTTAGAGATTTATTCAAACAAATGGTTGAAAATTTGCAAAAACATTCGAATCTATCAAAAAATTGAGATGGAAAAGTCTGTAAAACTATCAAAACATTAAATTTGCCAATAAATTTCAAATATTGATTAGAAAATAGATTTTTTAACTTTAATAATATGTACGCTTAAGCTAACGTACTCTTAACCTAGGTTAATGCGTAGTTTATTAAGGTAGGTCAGGAGTACGATAAGTCATTGTACTGACTATTGTGGTAGGTCAAGAGTACGCTAGAATAAATAATGATCTAGAGTATTCTAAGTATATAATATATTATTACTGTTTAAATTAATGATACATATTGTATTCTAAAGTAACGCAAAATCAGCCAAAGCAATTGAACCATCAATACGATAATACTATAAAGGTGCCATCTATTGTCTAAACATTGCACTAGATCCCAAATGTGTGGATAACACCCGACATTGAAGTGATCTATCAAAAGCGACAATTATAACAATATTAATAATGTAAATATCAAATATTGAAATATTTAAAGCAGTTAAACGTCTTAACTGAAAACAATTGGAACTAATCATAATTATAGTTACTACGTTACTATACACGTTGTCCCCTGAAATTTTGAATATGGGCAATTGAATGCATTACCTGTTGCTTAGCTACCACGCTTGTAATAAAATAGGGAATCAAAATGAAACATATTTACATGATATTTTAATATTACTATTCTTACAATCACAATTCTGACGTATCGAATAACAAATAACTACAATTTTCATCTTATTAAATGTTCGAAAACATCTTCTTGTTGAGCCAAACGATATCCCAAACGATCATAAAATTCCCACTTTGAAGCTATATAAGTCAAATTGACATTCATTTGCAGCAACAACCATGACAACCAATAATAATAATCGAGATGCAATACAAACACATTACTCATATTCAAAATTTCTGAGGACAACGTGTATATTATTACCGTTACTACGTGAACACATAGTAAGCTATTTATTCAGTATACAATTGGAACTACTTGAATTAAAATTAGTAATACAAGCGATAAATGTTTACGTGCGTAAAGAACTAAAAAAATAATTTATATAAAATGTTAAAAATGTTAAAATATGTTAATGTTTCTTTATAAATAAATTTGAATTATTAAATATTTGAAAAAGAGAACAATTGACCAATAGATTGCTTTAAAATACTAGAACAGTTGAAATAAATTTTCGTAAGCTGGAAGACATATTCCTAGATAGAAAAGATTACTAATAAAATTTCGCTCATGGAAAATAAGTAACAGTGGAAAGTTTTAAAAAAAAAAATTTCTGGAAAAATCTCGAATCTAAATCTAACGTTCTAAATATTTAAATTAGTTTTAGGTAATTAATTTTGTTTCTGGTTACTTTATTGCGTACATAAGCTAATTTTCGTATTATTTCTAATTGTTAATTTTGTAAGTATACATATTTATTTATTTTGTTAATTTATATAATAATATGAATTAACAAAATAAAGAAGAGAGATTTCGTTGATAACTAAATAAATATTTTAAAATTGTATTAGCAAGGTTTCTGAAAAAGAAAGAAGAAAAATCTTTTAGCCTAAAAGAGGAATTTATTGAAAAATTCTTTAGACGTGAAAATAAAAATGAAATTACTAGAAGACATTAGAACTATTGAATTTTTTTTAGTGATTTCAAGTGACGGCAAAAAGTTAGTATCAACATAAACAAAGCAAGTAATAAAAAATATTAAGAAATTGGTGAAAAATTCTAAAACTTTTGAATTATTAGAAAATTTCATTTTGTAACCTGGAAGAGAATTTTATTGGATAATTTCTTAAGGATTTAGTAGAAATTAATAATTTTTTTTGTAAATTGAAAAAAAGATTCTCTAAGAATAGAAAAGCTAATTAATTGCGATAAATTGTAGAAATTTTTGAGGTTTTTAAAAAAAAATCATAACTCTTGAATTTTAAAATTGTGAAAGCAAAGTTTTAAAAAATTTGACAACTGTGGAAAAAATTACAGCCTGAAAGGGAAACTTATTAAGGAATTTAAAAATTCCAAATAAATAAATTGAAAGAAGAATTATTGTTTAGTTTAGTTTAGTTTATTATACTTCAGCTTCTTTCCACCAGAATACATATTGAAACAAATTAGAACTATTAAACATAATTTTCACAAATGTTTAGACCAAACGTACTGTAAAATTCGGCTTGTATAAAACATGAAAATTTTAAAGGAAATTCTGTAAAATTCCAAAAACGTTTAAAATTGGTAGAAAAAATAATAAATTTAAAAATTAAAAAACCTATCAACCTGAAAGAAAATTTAATTAGAAAATCTCTAAAATTTACTGCAATATTTAATAAAAAGAGATGAAAAAGCAAATTACTAGTCACAATAACAGAAATTTTCTGTGAGATTCGCAAAGAAAAAATTAGCTGATAATTTTCTCTAATATAAAGCAAGAAAAATTGGATTTTTTTTAAATAATTGCTAGAAAATTATTAAAACAATAGATTTTATATAAATCTGGAAATTTTTTTGAAAAAATGTAAAATCGCTGAAAAAAAAAGTTTTGCCTAGAGAAATTAATTTAGTTTTGAAAAAAACCACTGCAAATTATTAAAACCCCCAGAAGAAAACATTTGTAAATTTCAAGAGAAATTTCTGAAAAAGAAATTATTGGTAAATTCCGTAAATAAAATTATTGAAGAATTTCTTGGGAAATTCTAAAACTCTCAAACTAGTATAAAATTTAAAGTATCTAAAAGCTAAACTGCTGAAGAGTTTTGAAAGCGTTTAAGTGTATTCACGCAAACTAAGCGAGAAACTATTTGAAAAGAATTCTAAAAGTAGAAAAAAAATACTGAAAAATTCGTAAAAAATCATAATAATAATCTTTATTTTCAAGGTGTCAAAAATTATACAAAATAAAAATTGTGTCAGATTGAATTACACTAAATTACATTAAACTGGATAAGAGATTTCTGAAGAAGTACAAAAATTGAAAAATTCTACTAATATAAATAATTTTTGAGAAAATGCTGGACAATTATAAATGGTAGCATGTTTTACAAAATTGAAATACTGAAAAATAACCTCTTAACCTGGAAATGAATTTCGTTGAAAAATTTCCAGAAGAGTAAGAAAACAGAAATTAAAAAGATACAATTTTGGAGTGAATAAATTAGTAAAAATTTAATGCATGATGTGGTGGGCAGATTTTAAATTCTAATTAGATAAGATTATCTATAGAAAATGATTTATATTTAAAATTAAATTTTGATTTTGGTTGATTTTTTGTTACATAAATAGTTTGATTGTTTTTAGCAGCAAAATCATCAACGATTAGCAATTAAAGTTATCATGTATATGTAGGGTGGGTGGGTGCCCTCTATCCCACCCTCCAATTAATAAAACATAAGCGCGTGTTTCAATTAGAAGTTTAAAATATAAACAAACGCAAAATAATTGCAATTTTTAGAGATTTGTTCATACAAATTTTTCAAATAATTTTTGATGACGTTTTACTGATTAAAGAGTGGCATAGAGGCCACCCACCCACCCTACATATGTATATTAACTGTAATTCCTTATCGTCTCGTGGTTTCCAATAAAATTAATTACAAAACTTTTTGAATGACAAAAAATTAAAAAGTAAAATTTTTGTTTGAGTAAATCAGTAAAAAATTGATGCATGATGGGTGGGCAGATTTTAAACATAAATTAGATAAGATACGCTATGGAAAGCCATCTATATTTAGTAGTAAATTTTGATTTTGTTTAATTTTTTTATTACATAAAAGATTTGATTGTTGTTAGCAGCAACATCATCAACGATTAGCAATTAAAGTTAATATGTATATGTAGGGTGGGTGGGTGGCCTCTATCCCACCCTGCAATCAGTAAAACATAAGCGAGGGTTTTAATTAAAAGTTGTAAAATGTAAACAAACACAAAATGATTGCTATTTTTGGAGATATTTCATACAAATTTTTCAAATAAAATTTTGGTCATGTTTTACTGATTAAAGGGTAGGATAGATGCCACCCAACCACCCTACATATACATATATATTTTAATCACTGATAGTCTCGTGGTTTTCAATAAAATTAATTACAAAACTTTTTGAATGAAAAAGAAATGTAAAATTTTTGAATGAGTAAATTAGAAAAACTTAATGCATGATGGGTGGGCGGTCTTCAAATCTAAATAAGATAAGAATAGCTATAGAAAGTCATTTATATTTAAAATTAAATTTTGATTTTGTTTAATTTTTTCTTACATAAAGGGTTTTATTGTTGTTAACAGCAACATTATCAACTATTAGCAATTAAAGTTATCATGTATATGTAGGGTGGGTGGGTGGCCTCTATCCCACCCTCCAAACAGTAAAACATAAGCGAGGGTTTTAATTTAAAGTTGTAAAATATAAATAAACGCAAAATAATTGCAAATTTTAGAGATTTGTTCATACAAATTTTTCAAATAATTTTGGATGATGTTTTACTGATTAAAGAGTGGGGTAGAGGCCACCCACCATATTATATATATACATATTAACTGTAATTCCTCATCGTCTCGTGGTTTCCAATAAAATTAATTACAAAACTTTTTGAATGACAAAAAATTAAAAAGTAAAATTTTTGATTGAGTAAATCAGTAAAAAATTGATGCATGATGGGTGGACAGATTTGAAACCTAAATTAGATAAGATACGCTATGGAAAGCCATTTATATTTAGTAGCAAATTTTAATTTTGTTTAAATTTTTGTTACATAAAAGATTTGATTGTTGTTAGCAGCAACATCATCAACGATTAGCAATTAAAGTTAATATGTATATGTAGGGTGGGTGAGTGGCCTCTATCCCACCCTGCAATCAGTAAAACATAAGCGAGGGTTTTAATTAAATGTTGTAAAATGAAACAAACACAAAATAATTGCTATTTTTTGAGATATTTCATACAAATTTTTCAAATAAAATTTTGGTCATGTTTTACTGATTAAAGGGTAGGATGCCACCCAACCACCCTACATATACATATATATTTTAATCACTGATAGTCTCGCGGTTTCCAATAAAATTCATTACAAAACTTTTTGAATGAAAAAGAAATTAAAAATGTAAAATTTTTGAATGAGTAAATTAGTAAAAATTTGAGGCATGATGGGTGGACAGACTTGATAAATTAGATAAGATAAGCTATAGAAAGTTATTTATATTTAAACTTAAATTTTGATTTTGTTTTATTTTTTATTACATAAAGGGTTTTATTGTTGTTAACAGCAACATCATCAACTATTAGTAATTACAGTTAATATGCATATGTAGGGTGGGTGGGTGGCCTCTATCCCACCATGGAGGGTGGGATAGAGGCCACCCACCCACCCTACATATACATGATAACTTTAAATACTTATCTTCTCTTGGTTTCCAATAAAATTAATTACAAAATTTTTGAATAAAAAAGAAATTAAAAAGGAAAAATTTTTGATTGAGTAAATTTGTAAAAGATTAATTCATGATGGGTGGGCAGATTTAAAATCTAAATTAGATAAGATTATCTATAGAAAATTATTTATATTTAAAATGAAATTTTGATTTTGTTTTATTTTTTATTACATAAAAGGTTTGATTGTTGTTTGCAGCAACATCATCAACGATTAGCAATTGAAGTTATCATGTATATGTAGGGTGGGTGGGTGGCCTCTATCCCACCCTCCAATCAGTAAAACATAAGTGAGGGTTTTAATTAAAAGTTGTAAAATATAAACAAACACAAAATAATTGCAATTTTTGGAGATTTATTCATACAAATTTTTCAAATAAATTTTGATGATGTTCTACTGGTTGGAGGGTAGGATAGAGGCCACCCACCCACCCTACATATACATATTAACTGTAATTCCTTATCGTCTCGCGGTTTCCAATAAAATTAATTACAAAACTTTTTGAATAAAAAAGAAATTAAAAAGGTACAATTTTTGATTGAGTAAATCAGTAAAAAAAAAGATGCATGATGGGTGGGCAGACTTTAAACCTAAATTAGATAAGATTAGCTATGGAAAGCCATTTATATTTAGTAGTAAATTTTGATTTTGTTTTATTTTTTTATTACATAATAGATTTGATTGTTGTTAGCAGCAACATCATCAACGATTAGCAATTAAAGTTAATATGTATATGTAGGGTGGGTGGGTAACCTCTATCCCACCCTCAAATCAGTAAAACATAAGCGAGGGTTTTAGTTAAAAGTTGTAAAATGTATCCAAAATATTTTTAATTATTAGAGATTTATTTATACAAATTTTTCAAATCATTTTTGATGATGTTCTACTGAGATAGAGGCCACCCACCTACTCTACATATTCATATTAACTGTAATTCTATAGTGTCTCATAGTTTCCAAAAAAATAAATATTCTATGAAGAGAAATATTGCGACAGTAAAATATTGTAAAGTTAAATTTATTAATTCAAAGTTTAGTTATAGTCAATTTGTTGATTACTGAATTTTACCTTTTTTACGTGAATATTATGATCTGAATTATTACGTACCAATTAAATATAATAATAACCTACTATTTAAGTCGATTTTAAAATTATTTCTTTATGTCAACTGAAATATAATAACAAGTATTGTATGATTGAAAATAACGTCGTTTCGTATTTATAGAAACCTTTCCGGAAATACCCCCGTCACAAACAAATGCGAAACGATCGTGGCTCGTTAGACCCGGAGGACTTTGTATAGTTGCAATTTGACCGTAATGACCTGGAGCAGTAGTCCAGCATCCGGTTAGGGGGGGGGGGGGCTGAGTTACCTAATAACAATTACATTTAATTTTCTGTTTCTTGAGGCCGAGCATTGTCTGCGCATTTAATTAACGCGACCCGCAAGATGAATGTAATGGATGTAACGCGGACAGATAGACACAATTTGTTCATTGTCGTTAGGAAGAGTGGGTGGTGGTCGTGGATGGTAACAGCGGTCCCTCATCCGGACTGGAGTTGTATCGGTTTGTTTGCGGTCACCCCCTCCCTCGCCCCGCGCGCGCTCGCCAATAATCCGGGTAATCCCCGCCGCCGAACGTTTTCCGGACCTTCATCTCCGATAACGAAAAGTCCGGCCTGTTTATTTAGATATCAGTTTGCCCCTCTTCCTCTCTCTCCCCCAATCCTTCGAGCGAAATAATATAATAATTTACTTAGAGCGGCGAGGGCGAAGAATGCCTGATGGATTAAATCGAGTTAAACGTAAGCCCGTAACGTTATCTTCAGGCCCCACCCTACCCCCGGTTTATTAGACTACTATGAATTATTAACATATTCCAGCTGACCAGCTCTAAAGGGGTGAGGGTGAAGGGGGTTATTTATTACTATAAATAACCGACCCTTATCATACTCCTCCGCCTTTCACCTATTTATTGGGTATAGCATTATAGTTCATTGTGCTATCTCTTCTATTATTCCAAAAAATAATATATAACTCCAATACAATACGCACAATTTGTATTGTTCCCAAGTCATTAAAATATACCAATCACTTACAATTGTTATTAAACAAAAGAAAATTATTAATGATAAAAATAATTATGTTATGTTATTTATAGCGTCCATCGACACATTAACTTCTACGTAGATATCAAAAAATCAAATCACCATTCTTCTAATATCTTATAGGCAATTCGATGGGCGATAGAAAGATTGTACATTGATAAGCTACACCATTTCATACGAGGGAAAATAAGAATAATATAGGGTTTAGATTCAGCAACTTAGCCATTTCAAAAAGGAAACAGAAATATCGTACAAAAGCTAAAACCTCAGTAATTTGGTTCACCACAACTTTATAAATTGCATACACTGAAAACATCTGAAGATAAGTTTGAGTTTATTACAAATAGTAAACTAATTTTATTCTTATAATCGAATAGAAAAGAAATAGTTGAATCTAAACTTTTAAACTCCTTGTTTCTTTCTAAATAGTCTATTTGATACGGGTCATAAAATTACTTCATTGTTCCTCTTTATGCATTTTTTCAGCACTTATAGTTTCTGAGATAATCTCCTTAAAAGATATACGAGGTTCATCTGGAAAGTAGTACTCGTTTGGAAGATTAAAAAAGGCTAGTATATAATAACAAATATTTAGGTTTCTATTTGTAAAAATTATAACTTAAACGATTTCTGAAGGAGTTAAGTATACGTCATAGGGTGGATGGTTAATAGTAATGATTTGAGGCCATCCCATCATGGGTGTTCCATCTTTTAAAGTTAAAATTACGACACCAGCGCCGAACAGATGACTCATAAACATTTTCAGAACATTTTCTCCATACATATCCTTCAATTGCACATTTCTTGCATTTAAAAATCTAATCACATCCTTAGCTTCACAACTGATGACGTTCTTAAATTTTTTAAACATTATAAACACCCACATAAACACAAGTAACAGCCGATAACATTTAAAGATTGTATTTATTGATTAGTTAATAATATAATAA
The DNA here is from genome assembly GCA_963969525.1 of Ontholestes murinus. NCBI lineage: Eukaryota > Metazoa > Arthropoda > Insecta > Coleoptera > Staphylinidae > Ontholestes > Ontholestes murinus. The sequence goes on from OZ018391.1 coordinate 3,303,265, forward strand.
CATTTTGTAACCACTTTATTTAACCTTTGGACGTAAAAACTTTTCTAAGAGGATATATAAACATTTTATTATATTTATTTATTTATTATAAATATAATATAAGTGGTAATATTTTTATTTCATTCCCAAAATATCGTTATCCTGATTTATGAAAACATTTGATAAAAATCAAGGCGTAGAGAGAGGGAGTTGAAAAAAAAAGAGTAACAATAATACGGCGGGCAAAAGTGATTCGGGCGTCCCGATGATCCGCCCCGGAGAATAAGGGGAGCAAATAAACAAATCCCCCCGAGCCGCGTGGGGAGTTCAAAGCAATCTGCAATAACTCGAAAGTGGTTATGCGCTTATCAGGCCCGAAAACGGCAGGATGGAACGGAACACACGTAAGAACAAAAACAAAAAAAATAATAAAACAATATCTAATGGAAACCGCGCGAAACGAAGAAAAACGGCGCCGTGAAAATGCCATTTTGTAGCCTAAATAATTCATATGAAAATCGGAGGGAAAAATGTATTGAATTTGCCCTTTGCATTATGCAGACGCTTAAACGTCCCCGGTTTCCAAGGATTTTCAGGTGCACTATTTTCTAATAGTACGAATTATTAAAGGACATTTTTACGACGGTTATATTAAAATATCTTCTACGCCATTCTAAAATCAATGTTTGCGCAGAGTTAATTTTCTTCTATACTTTTTTTTTTAAGTTGCACAATGGGGAGCTTAATTGAGGAAAGTTTCTTACTTGGCATTTTGTAGAAAGGAACGGAGACGCAGACTATGGAGCTGATGGTCCTTAAGTGGAGGTCGTGTTGGTCCGAGGAGCACTGGCACATCGAGTTGAAGCTGCAGCTGGACGCCTGCAGGCAGAACGCGTCCTTGCCGAACAGCAGTATAACGCTCGCCAACCAAACAATCATTTCTGCAAATAAATTTAAAACTGGTGAGTTTTAATTATAAATAAATATGACGGAATGAAACAGTAATCCCTAAAGGCCGCAATGATTGTGTAGTTAATTCGGATCGGAATTAATTTAAACATTAAGGTTAACATCGCGAGCATTCCATAAATAGCAGATTAAATTTGCAATTACTTTACGTTTCAAAGGGAGCACTTAATTAAGGGGGCGCGCACTAATGAAAATTAATGCGCGCCTTTTTCGCCCCACTGGGGCTAATTACCTGATCCAATCAAGCGTATCTCGATGCCGACGGGGGAAAAGAAGAAGAAAAAAAAGGAAGTAGAAGAAAACACAAAGGAGGAGGAGGATAAGAATTGCGAATCACTACTATCAATGATGATGATGATGATTTTTTTAATGCTTATTAAACATTTCGGTAATATCCGGAAATATCGCCACGGCTAATTAATTATCCGGCTGTGTGACATTTACCTGGCCATTCATTCGGATTCGCTCGGTCTGTCGGGAGGGCGCGCACAGTTTTGCCCCATTAATTTGCTAGTAGTTTGATGAAAAAGGAGGAGCGCATCAATCCAGAGATCAATTTATTATTCCGTGGGGCTAATTATCGGTAAAAAGTAAATTAATGGTTTGTTCATTAGTCAGGCGGAGAGTGGGGGGCGGAGTGGCTTACTTCACTAGGCGCACACATCGCGTTTCTGGAGCCGGAACAAAAAAGTAACAACGGAAACTTTGCGGTGAAAAATAAACGATGTTTTCGGTTGCTTGAACTTACCCTTACTTTTACGCCGCCCGACAAAAAGATTTCAATCATCGATGATTGGTTGTGTTGGCAATTTCCACCGCTGACAAATGTTAGCAGTGACTTTTAGTTATGTACACTATTAGCTGCTTTTTTTCAGTACTGACCAAATTACTCTCAGAGAAAGAAAATAGGATCTTTGAAAATAAATATATAAATTATATTTACATTTTTTACAAATTATTTTTTTAATTTATTTTATTGACAAAGTACTAATTAATTGATTTTACAATTATTAACTGTCAACTGATATAAAAGTGTGATATAAAACATCTTAAAGGTCTTGAATTAATTTACACACCACATGTAAACAATTAAATCAGAAATAACTTCATTATTTTAAACTAAAACAATCTGAAACTGTCAATTTTTTTGTTCTTTATCAAATATTAATTGCCAATTAGCAACTCTTAACTATCAACTATCAATTGTCAACTATCAATTGTCAATCCTGAACAATCAAATTAACCATTATGCGCAAATCTTAAATTCAATACGAAACTCCTTTGTCTATTAAATATAATGTTTTTAAAAATAAACTGTCAATTAATAATTTAAAACTATTAATGTTTAAATTTTAACTGCATTATATTATCTGTCATTTTTAATTGTCAACTGTCAACTTTCAATTGTCAACTGTCAACCGTCAATTGTTTACAGTCAACTGTCAAATTCTTAACCATCAAATATCAACTCTCAACGCTTACCTACCTAAAAAATGCAGTATATTTAAACTTTACAATTAAAAAATTCTGAAAATTAAACATTGCGTTTAAAGATATCAATCCCAAAATCCTTTTTTTTTTTTATCTGGAAACTATAAAATTTTTCTTTAATATAAACTTTCATCTTCAAACTGTTAACTGTCAATTGTCAGATTGTTAAATTAAAACTGTCGATTATTAATTTTCAATTATCTACTATCTATTGTCAATTGTCTACTGTTTAATGTCAATTTTCTACAGTCTTTGATCAACTGTCAATCTTTACACGTCTATGAATTGATGCAGTATATGTAAACATTTAAGTTAAAACAGCTTAAAATCAAATAGATGATGATGTAAAAAGCTTTAATTAGTTTTAAATGTTAGTGTCAATTGTTTTCTGTCAATGTCAACAGCGAAATGACAAATTGCAACTGTCATCTATCAATGGTCAACTATTATTTGTCAAAATTAACACGCCTAGAAAAAATGTAGTACATCTAAACAAAATTTAAAAGTCTGAAAATTAAACGTTTAAAAAACTGCCAACTTCAAACTATTAACTATAATTAACTGTGGACCGCCAATTATCAATTTCAACTGCCAATTATTAATTTTCAATTTCCAATTGTTAACTGGTAATTGTCAATTGTCTATTGCCAACTGTCAACTGTCAACTGTTAACTGCTATTTGTCAGCCGTCAAATGTTTAGTATACTTTCAACTATCAAATATCAAATTGCAACTGTCAACTTTAACATGTTTAGAAATAGTTTAGTATATCTAAACTTTAAAATTGAAAAGTCCGAAAATTCAAAATTACGTTTAGAAATTGTTAACAATTATTTGTCAACTCTTATAGAAAACTTTGACAACTATTAAATTTCAACGTTCAACTGCTGCTATCTGTTAACCACCAATTATCAATTTCAACTGTCAATTCTCATTTGTCAACTTCCAACTGTCAACTATCAATTATCAATTACCACTTCTTCTTCTTAACCATAAATTATCAATTGCTAACAGTCAACCCTCAACTGTCCATTGTCAATTGTTAACTGTCAATTGCCAACTGTTATATGTCAATTGTCAAATGACAACTATCAGTTGTCAACTGTCAACTGTCATCTGTTAACTTTCAATTGTCAACAGTCAATTGTCAGCCGTCAAACGTCACTTTCAACTATCAAATACTAAATTGCAACTGTCAACTATTAACTTTAACATGTCTAGAAAAAGTGTGGTATAACTAATCTAACAATTCGAAAATCCTTATTTGTGTTAAATCTAGAAAGTATAACATCTTTTTTAAAATATAAACTGTCAACTATTTTTTAACCGTCAGTTGACAATTATCAACTAATAAGTACACACTTTTGATTATTAATTATCTATTGTCTACTGCTTACTGTCAACTGTCAATTGTCAATTGTTAGCCGTCAAATGTCTACTGTCACTTTCAACTATCATATATCAAATTGAAACTGTCAACTGTCAATTATCAATGGTCAACTGTTAACCTTAGCATGTCTAGAAAAAGTGTAGTATATGTAAACTTTAAAATTTAAAAGTCTAAAAATTAAACATTTCGTTTAAAAACTGTCAACTGTAAATTGTTAACTATTATTTGTCAAGTTTTGTTGAAAACTTTGACAACTATTAAATTTCTATCTGTTAACCACCAATTATCATTTTCAACTGTCAATTATCAATTGTCAATTGCCAATTTACAACCGTCAATTATCAATTATCATTTGCCAGCTGTCAACTATCAATAGTCAATTTTCACTCATCAACTGTCAATTTTCAAAAGTCAATTGTCAACTGTCAACACTCAACTGTCAACTGTCAACTGTCAATTGTCAACTGTCAGCTATCAACCGTCAACTGTCAACTGTCAATTGTCAACTGTCAGCTGTCAACCGTCAACTGTCAACTAACAACTATCAACTATCAACTGTCACCTGTCATCTGATAACTTTCAATTGTCAACAGTCAAATGTCAGTCATCAAATGTCTTTCGTCACTTATAACTATCAAATATCAAATTGAAACTGTGAGCTATTAACCATCAACTTTAACATGTCTAGAAAAAAATTGTTATATCTAAACTAATCTAACAATTAGAAAATACTTATTTGTATTAATTATGGAAACTGTAACATCTTTTGTTTTTAATATAAACTGCCAACTTCTAGTTTTTAACCATCAGTTGCCAATTACCAAGTAATAAGTACAAACTGTTGACTATTAATTATCTATAGTTACTGCTTACTATTAACTGTCAACCGTCAATTGTTAGCCGTTAAATGTCTACTGTCACTTTCAACTATTAAATATCAAATTGCAACTGTCAAATGTTAACCATCAATGGTCAACTGTGAACCTTAACATGTCTAGAAAAAGTGTAGTACAACTAAACTTTAAAATTAAAAAGTCTGAAAATTAAACATTACGTTTAAAAACTGTCAACTAAAAATTGTTAACTATTATTTGTCAACTCTTATTGGCAACTTTGACAACTATTAAATTTCAACGTTCAATTCCTATCTGTTAAGCGCCAATTATTAATTTCAACTGTCAATTATCAATTGTCAACTGTCAATTATTAATTATCAATTGGCAATCGCCAACTGCCACCTGTCAACTATCAACTATCAACTGTCATGTACCATTTGTCAAATATCTATTGACTAGTGTCACTTTCATGTATCAACTATCAAATTGCAACTGTTAGCTGTCAAGTATCAATGGTCAACTGTGAACTATCTAGAAAAAATGCTGTATATCTAAACTTTAAAATTTAAAAGTCTGAAAATTAAACATACGTTTATAAACTGCCAACGGTAAATTTTTAACTATTGTTTGTCAACTCCTATTGACAATTCTTAAATTTTAACGTTCAACTGCTATCTGTTAACCACCAATTATCATTTTTAACTGTCAATTATCAATTGTCAATTGCCAATTGCCAATTGTCAACTGTCAATTATCCATTATCAATAGCCAACTGTCAGCTATCAACTATTACCTATCAACTGCCAATTATCAACTGTCAATTGTCAACTCTCAAATGTCAACGGTCAATTTTAGCCGTCAATTGTCTGTGTCACTTTCAACTATCAAATATCAAATTGCAACTGCAAACTGCCAACTATCAATGGTCAACTGTCAACTTTCACATGTCTAGAAAAAATGGGGTATATCTAAACTTTAAAATTTTGAAAATTAAGTAACACCTGTCAACTGTTAATTGTCATTTGTTAACTCTTAAGTGACAATCAATTGTAAACTTTCCACTGCTATATGTCAACTGTCAATTGTTAACCATAAGTTGTCTACTGTCACTGTCAACAAGCAACTTTCAATTTTCAATTGTTAATTGCCAACTATCAACTGTCAATTCTGAACGATCAATTACCAACTGTCAACCGTCAAGCAATAATTTTCAACCGTCAATTTTCTATTGTTACTGTCTACTGTCAAATGTCAAATTATCAATTACCAACTGTCAACTGTCAACTGTCAACTATCAGTTGTCAGCCGTTATTTGTCTACTGTTTCTTTCAACTATCAAATATCACATTATAACTCTCAACTGTTACCTACCAGTGGTCAACTGTCAACCTTCGCGTATCTAGAAAAATGAAGAATATTTAAACTTTAAAATTTAAAAGTCTGAAAATTAAACATTACATTAAAAATTCTCAACTGTAAATTGTTTCACTATTGTTTGTGAACTCTTATTGACAACTCTTAAATTATCAATTTCATTTGTCAATTATCAACTGTCAATTACCAATTGTCAAACATTAACTATCTACTATAAACTGTCAACCGTCAACTCTCAGTTGTCAGCTGTCAATTGCCAACGATTAATTGTCAGCTGTGTATTATCAAGTATCACTTTTAAGCATGAAATATCAAATTGCAACTGTCAACTGTCAAGTATAAATGGTGTATCAACGGATGTATCAAGTATCAACTGTCAACCTTAACCTGTCTAGAAAAATTACTGTATATCTAAACTTTAAAAATTAAAAGTCTGACAATTAAACATTACGTTTAAAAACTGTCAAATGTAAATTCTTAACTATTGTTTGTCAACTCTTATTGACAACTCTTATAAATCAACGTTCAATTGCTATCTGTTAACTGCCAATTATCAATTTCAATTGTCAATAGCCAACTATCAACAATTACCTGTCAACTGCCAATTATCATCTGTCAATTGTCAACTCTCAACTGTCAATTTTAGCCTTCAATTGTCTGTGTCACTTTCAACTATCAAATATCAAATTGCAACTGCAAACTGCTAACTATTTATGGTCAACTGTCAACATTCACATGTCTAGAAAAAATAGGGTATATTTAAACTTTAAAATTTTGAAAATTAAGTTGACAGGGGTAACTGTTAACTGTCATTTGTTAACTTTTAATTGACAATCAATTGTAAACTTTCAACTGCTATATGTCAACTGTCAATTGCTAGCCGTCGGTTGTCTACTGTCACTGTCAACAAGCAACTTTCAATTTTCAACCGTTAATTGCTAACTACCAACTGTCAATTCTGAACCATTAATTATCAACTGTCAACCGTCAACCAATTACTTTCTACTGTTACTTTCAACTGTCAAATGTCAATGTCAATTACCAACTGTCAACTATCAACTATCAACTGTCAACTGCCAACTATCAATTGTCAGCCGTCATTTATCTACTGTCACTTTCAATATCACATTGCAACTGTAAATTGTTACCTGCCAGTGATCAACTGTCAACCTTCGCGTAAACTGTAAATTGTTTCACTATTGTCTGTGAACTGTTATTGACAACTCTTATATTATCAATTTCATTTGTCAATTATTAACTGTCAATTGCCAATTGTCAAACATCAACTATCTACTATAAACTGTCAATTGTCAATTGTCAACTGTCAATTATTAACTGTCAATTGTCAATTATTAATTATCAATTGTCAATTGTCAACTGTCAATTGCCAATTGTCAACTGTCAACTATCAACGATCAACTATCGTATGTCAACTTTCAACTGTCAACAGTCAACTACTAGCTGTCAAATGTCTACTGTCACTTCAACTATCAAATATCAAATTTCAAATGTCAGCTGTCAACTATAATTGGTCAACTGTCAACCTTGAAATATCTAGAGAAAGGAAAGTGTAATATATCTAAACTTTAAAATTGACAATTGTAAAGGTTCAACTGTTATTTGACAAGTGCCAATTATCAATTTCAACTGTTAACTACTAATTGTCAGCTGTCAATTATTAATTGTTAACTGTCAACTATCAACTGTCAATTGCCAACTGTTAATTGTCAACTGGCAATTATCAGTCGTCAATTATCTACTGTTACTTTCAACTATAAAACATCAAATTGCAACTGTCAACTAGCTATGGTCAATTGTCTACAAAATGTATTGTATATGTAAATTAATCTAACAACACTAATAGAAAATTCTTGTTTGTATTAATTCTGGAAAGTGTAACATCTTTTTTAAAAAACATAAACTATCAACTTCTAATTTTTAACCAGTTGCCAATTATCAACGATTAAATACAAATTGTTAATTAATAATTATCTATTGTCAACTGTCAATTCTTACACATTTAAGAAAACGTTATATACCTAAACATTAAAGTTATAAATCAACAAAACTATGATCCAATAATCTTAAATTACTTTTAAATGTTACATTTCAGAATTTAAACAAAAAAATAAAGGATTTTAATTAACTAGAATTTTTTTTAAAATTAAGTGTCACCTGTCAACTGTCATTTATTAACTGTTAATTGACAAGTATCAAGGGTAAACTTTCAACTGCTATCTTTCAACAGTCAATTATTAATTGTTAATTGTCAATTGTTAACCGTCAATTGCCAACTGTCAATTGCCAACTATCAAGTTTCAACCATCAATTGTCAACTGTCAATTTTCAACCGTTAATTATCTACTGTCACTGTCAACTATCAAATGTCAAATAGCAACTCTCACCCATTAAAGGTCAACTGTCAATTGCCAACCCTCATTCATCTAGAACTTTAATTGTCAACTGTCAATTTTCAACCGTCAATTGTCTACTGTTACTTTCAACTGTCAAATGTCAAATTGCAACTCCCAGCCATTAATGGTCAACTGTCAATTGCCAACCATCATTCATCTATAACTTTAGAGTAAAAATGTCTAAATCTCATATAAGCGATGATGCTTATGATATTAGCTTTAGTCCTTAATTTTTAAATTGTCACTATCAAATGTCAAATAGCAACTGTCAGCTAACAATGTTCAACTGTTAACTCTTATTTGTTTAAAACTTTAGATTTATAACGTTTAAAAATCAAATGAGCGATGAACCAAAAATCCTAAATTAGTTTTCCTTAATTTCTTAAATTAAAAAAAAAATCTATCTACTTTAAATTGTTTAAACTGTCAAGTGAGAACCGTCAGTTGACTACTGTCACTGTTAACTAGCAAATGTCAAATTTAAACTACCAATTGTCAACTGTTGATGGCCAACTGTCAACTGTCGATAGTCAACTGTCAAGTGAAAATTCGTACACTATTGCAAAAATTGTAGTTTATCTAAATATAATAAAAATGTCCAAAAATTAACTTTACTTTAGTTGTTAATTTTCTATTTTTGACTGGCAACTGCCATTTGTCAAGTATCAACTGTAAACATGAAACACAAGTGTATCTAAATTTCAAAATTGTAGGAGGAATTAGCCGATTCTAGAACCTCCTTTGACCTTGAGAAGGTGAGAAGGTTCTGGAATAGGCTAGTCCAATGTCAGAGGAGATTCTTAACATTGACTACATACTGCAGAGGTACGTTTAGGATTTATTAAACGAATATGACCTTGAATTCGAACGACTTTGACCTTCAAATGACCTTGACCTTCAAACGATAAAGACCTTCAAATATCATTGACCTTCAAATAACCTTGACTTTCAAATGACCTTGACCTTTTAATGACCTTGTTCCTTAAATGATCTTGACTTTCAAATGGCTTGGAGTTTCAAATGACCTTGACCTTTAAATGATCTTGAAAAACAAATGGTCTAAAACTAGACATAAAAAATTAAATAGTCAAAATATGTCGCAAGTGTATTAAATTCATTATAAATATTAGGTTTAAAAAATCAGATTTTTCAAATAGGATTTTTTTAAGAATTCTAGAAATTAAACTGAAATTAACTGAATAACATAACTAGCTATCACTTATTGAATGTCTACAATTGTTAGCTGTCAACTGTGAATTTTCAACTGTTAATAATTAACTGTTAATAATGCATTGTCAATTGCCGATTATCAATTATCAGTTGTCAATTGTTAATTATAAGCTGTCATATATAAAATTAGCTCTCTTCCATTTCTCTATTAAAAATGATTTTAAATAATAAATGCAGGTAATTGATTGATAGAAATATACGTTATAATTTAAATCGAGGTTAATGAATACCGTAAAAATTTCTCGGATTTCTCCTTATTCGATTGTGTCCGGGTCTAAATTCGATTGAATTTTTATTGACCAGATTGGCGGCGACCTTCGTCGTCGCCGGCGCAAAATCTAGTAAAGTTGTAAACGACGGAAACCAATCTTCGGTTGCGGACGGGCGATAAATGTTTTAGGGAAGGTTATTTTTAACCCTTCGGGAGGGCCGTTAGTCGCCTCCCCCGAAGAAGATCGCGGCCGGTGGTCGGGCCGGTGCGCTGCCGCTCTCCCCTTTCTCGCCCTTAATTAATTTACCGACGATTTGTATCGCCCGGCGCCGACGAGAATCAACATCGACAAATTATCGGAGGCCTGCGGTGAATCCAACAACCAGAAAGAACAATGAAGATGGGTATATTAATTAATATAATTGATGAATTTTTTACCTATTATTTTATAATTTTTCACTAAGAGTTAAGTGGGAAAATTATTTAAGAACAAAAAAAATAAATTCAATTTTGGAAGCGTTTACTTCGTGGTACATTTTCGATTTTTAAATAAAGAAAACACTTATTTCTTTAGTTTCAATTACAAGGTAATCATTATTAAACTGTTTGAATATTGGAAGAAGTTAGTTACTTGAGAATAGAGACATGGAAAATAACAAGAATTTTAATGCGATGAATTAAATTCATACTTAACCTGTGGTGAAACATTTTTGTATTAATTAACCTCTAATTACGATTTTTAATTCTACCAATTTTAAAATTTAGTTCCATCAAGAGAAAAATTGATGAGTTACGTGGAGATCAAAATGTTGTTAGTGCTTTATTCGTTAAATTGAGTATCGAAAATATTATATTGCATCATGAATTCATTGTAATATAATAGTTTATTATGCAGATTATTAACTACTGCATTATTTTACTTGACTGGTTTTCACCGAGGTATAAAGAATATACCTGCAGTACTGGCCACGATCAAATATCGTTAATATGGAACAGCTCCATAGAGGATTAATAGAGACTGTTACCATGGCAACCTTTCTCCGGAGATTGTGCAATAATTACCCAGTGGTGCTCATTATAATAATACATTGTTCCCTTCTTGGCGTTCAGAGTTTAGTATAGTTATCGACCGTTGTGTTTATTTAAAACAGACATCTATTGTTAACATGATGTTTATAAAATATTTTTTAACGCGTACAACATTAAGATATCTTTCACACTTTTAATTCCCCAATAACAATGCGTTTGATTGATTGAGGTCGATATTTCGTCGCCTGAAGACATCCCCGCGCCGATTTTTTTTTCGTGCATGATGGATTTCACAACTTTTCACCGTTATACATTTCCGCCACGGTTATCTCCAGACTCGGCATAATGGGCCCGGTAATAAATATCCCGAACAGAACATTAGAGCATCATTTTCGGTTCATTGGTCGACTGGAAGATTTCAGTTCAGTAAATGTTGCAATGAATTGTACATGTGTGTGTGTGTGTGTGTGTGTACAAAGGGTCGAAAATTAGGTATGTATGTGTTCGTTTCGAAATATTCGAAGTAATATCGGTCGGTTCAGTGTTTATTACTGCGAGGCGCCGCTTCCTGCAGTCCGGGTAGGCGTCGCGACGCCGCGAAAGTGAATTATTAAAATGGGGTATGTTGTGGAATGTATAATGAGCCGTGCGGCCTCCTTCATAAATATCAAATGTCGGCCCTTTTTGCATGCACACACGGACGCCGACGGATTTTATTATTTTGCTTTTTTATGTGTATGAGTACATGTAAAGATGGTAATAATTTTTTCTTTCATAATAATTTTCTTATATAAGGTATCTAAAATTAAAAAAATAATTTAAATGATACTCTATAAAAAACTATACTTTTTAGAGATTTATTCATACACATTTTTCAAATAATTCTTGATGATGTTTTACTGATTATAGAGTGGGATAGAGGCCACCCACCCACCCTACATATACATTTAAATTTTAAGTCCTTATTGCCTCGCGGTTTCCAAAAAAATTAATTACAAAACTTTTTGAATAAAAAAGAAATTAAAACGGTAAAATTTTTGAGTGTGTAAATTTCTAAAATTTTGATGCATGATGGGTGGGAAAAGTTCAAATTTTAATTAAAAAGATTAGCTATATAAAGTAGTTTATGTTTTTACTTAAATTTTGAATTCGTTTTATTTCTTATTATATAAAGGGTTTGATGGTTTTTAGCAGTAAAATTATCAACAATTAGGCATTAATGTGATCTTGTATATGTAAAGCGGGTGGGTGGCCTCTATCCCACCCTGCAATCAGTAAAACATAAGCGAGGGTTTTTAATTAAAGTTGTAAAATATAAATAAACACATAATAATTGTAATTTTAAGAGATTTACTCATACAAATTTTTGATATAATTTTTTGATGATGTTTTACTGATTGGAGGGTAGGATAGAGGCCACCCACCCACCCTACATATACATATAAATTATAATTCCTTATGGCATCGTGGTTTTCAATTAAATTAATTACAAAACTCTTTGAATAAAAAAGAAATAAAAACGGTAAAATTTTTGAGTGAGTAAATAAGTAAAAATTTGATATATGATGGGTGGGCAGACTTTAGATCTAAATTAGATGAGAATAGGTATAGAAGGTCATTTATATTTAAACTTAAATTTTACTTTTGTTTTATTTTTTATTACATATAAGATTTTACTGTTTTGTAAGCAGCAAAACCATCAAGGATTAGCAATTAAAGTTATCATGTATATGTAAGGTGGGTGGGTGGCCTCTATCCCACCCTCCAATCAGTAAAACATAAGCGAGGGTTTTAATTAAAAGTTGTAAAATATAAATAAAAAAAATAAATGCAATTTTTAGAGATTTATTCATACAAATTTTTCTAATAAATTTTGATGTTGTTTTACTGATCAGAGGGTGAGATAGAGGCTACCCACCCACCCTACATATACATACAAACTATAATTCCTTATCGCCTCGCGGTTTCCAATAAAATTAATTACAAAACTTTTTGAATAAAAAAGAAATTAAAAAGGTAAAATTTATGCGTGAGTAAATTAGTAAAAATTTGATGCATGATGGGTGGGCAGACTTTAAAACTAAATTAAATAAGATTAGTTATAGATATTCATTTATATTTAAAGTTAAATTTTGATTTTGTTTTATTTTTTATTACATAAACGGTTTGAATGTATTTAGCAGCAAAATTATCAATTATTAGCAATTAATATATTATGTATATGTAGGGTGGGTGGGTGGCCTCTATCCCACCATTCAATCAGTAAAACATAAGTGAGAGTTTTAATTAAAAGTTGTAAAATATAAATAAAATAAAAACTAATGCAATTATTAGAGATTTACTCATACAAATTTTTCAAATGAATTTTGATGATGTTTTACTGATTGGAGGGTGGGATAGAGGCCACCCACCCACCCTACAGATACATATAAACTATAATTCATTATCGTCTCGCGGTTTCCAATAAAATTAATTACAAAACTTTTTGAATAAAAAAAATAAAAAGGTAAAATTTTTGAGTGTGTAAATTCATAAAAATTTGATGCATGATGGGTGGGCAAATTATAAATCTAAATTTAATAAGATTAGCTATCGAAAGTTATTTATATTTAAACAAAAATTTTGACTTTGTTTTATTTTTTTATTACATAAAGGGTTTGCTGTTTTTAGCAGGAAAATTATCAATGATTAGCCATTAATGTTATCATGTATATGTAGGTTGGGTGGGTGGCCTCTATTCCACCCTCCAATTAGTAAAACATAAGCGAGGGTTTTAATTAAAAGTTGTAAAATATAAATAAACACAAAATAATTTCAATTTTAGAGATTTATTCATACAAATTTTATAAATAATTTTTGAGAATGTTTTACTGATTGGAGGGTGGAATAGAGACCACCCACCCTACATGTACATATAAACTATAATTCATTATCGCCTCGCGGTTTCCAATAAAATTAATTACAAAACTCTTTGAATAAAAAAAAATTAAAAAGGTAATTTTTTTTTGTGATTAACTTGGTAAAAATTTGATGCATGATGGGTGGGCTGACTTTAAATCTAAATTAGTTAAGATTAGCTATATAGAGTCATTTATATTTAAACTTATATGTTGTTTTTTTCTATGTATTATCACATAAAATGTTTGATTGTTTTAGCATGAAAATTATCAACGATTAGCAATTAATGTTATCATGTATATGTAGGGTGGGAGGGTGGCCTCTATACCACCCTCCAATCAGTAAAACATAAGCGAGAGTTTTAATTAAAAGTTGTAAAATATAAACAAACACAAAATAATTGCAATTTTTAGAGATATATTCATACAAATTTTTCATTATTTGAAAATTTGACGATGTTTTACTGATTGGAGGGTGGGATAGAGGCCACCGACCCACCCTACATATACATATTAACTATAATTCCTTCTCGTCTCTCGGTTTCCATTAAAATTAATTGTAAAACTTTTTGAATAAAAAAATTAAAAGGTAAATTTTTTGAGTGTGTAGATTAATAAAAATTTGATGCATGATGGGTGGACAGACTTTAAATCTAAATGTAATAAGATTGGCTGTAGAAATCATTTATATTTAAACTTAAATTTTGATTTTGTTTAATTTTTTATTACACACAAGATTTTACTGTTTTGTAAGCAGCAAAATCATCAACGATTAGCAATTATAGTTATCGTGTATATGTAGGGTGGGTGGGTGGCCTCTATCCCACCCTCCAATCAGTAAAACATAAGCGAGGGTTTTAATTAAAAGTTGTAAAATATAAATAAATTAAAAAATAAATGCAATTTTTAGAGATTTATTCATACAAATTTTTCAAATATATTTTCGCGAGGCTATAAGGAATTATAGTTTATATGTATATGTAGGGTGGGTGGGTGGCCTCTATCCCACCCTTCAATCAGTAAAACATAAGCAAGGATTTTAATTTAAAGTTGTAAAATATAAATAAACAAAAAAAAAATCAATTTTTAGAGATTCATTCATACAAATTTTTCAAATATTTTTTTATGATGTTTTACTGATTAAAGGGTGGGATAGAGGCCACTTACCCACCCTACATATACATATAAACTATAATTCCTTATCGCCTCGCAGTTTCCAATAAAATTAATTTTAAAACTTTTTGAATAAAAAAGAAATTCCAAAGGTAAAATTTTTGAGTGAGTAATTTAATAAAAAAAATATGGATGAAGGGTGGGCAGACTTTAATTCTAAATTAGATAAGATTAGCTATAGAAAGTTATTTATATTTAAACAAAAATTTTGATTTTGTTTTATTTTTTTATTACATAAAGGGTTTGATGTTTTTAGCAGCAAAATTATCAACTATTAACTATTAATGTTATCATGTAGATGTAGGGTGGGTGGGTGGCCTCTATCCCACCCTCCAATCATTAAAAAATAAGCGAGGATTTTGATTAAAATTTGTAAAATACAAACAAACATAAAATAATTGCAATTTTTAGAGATTTATTCATAAAAATATTTCAAATAATTTTGGACGATGTTTAACTGATTGGAGGGTGAGATAGAGCCACCCACCCACCCTATATATACATATAAACTATAATTCCTTATGGCCTTGCGGTTTCTAATAAAATTAATTACAAAACTTTTTGAATAAAAAAAAAATAAAAAGGTAAAATTTTTCAGTGTGTAAATTAATAAAAATTTAATGCATGATGGGTGGGCAGACTTCAAATCTAAATTAAGTAAGATTAGCTATATAAAGTCATTTATGTTTACACTTAAATTTTGATTTTGTTTTATTTTTTATTATATAAAGGATTTTATGGTTTTTAGCAGCAAAATCATCAACAATTAGCAATTATAGTTATCATGTATATGTAGGGTGGGTGGGTGTCCACTATCCCACCCTTAATCAGTAAAACATAAGCGAGGGTTTTAATTTAAAGTTGTAAAATATAAATAAACGAAAAATAATTTCAATTTTTAGAGATTTATACATACAAATTTTTCAAATAATTTTTATGATGTTTTACTAATTGGAGGGTGGGATAGAGGCCAACCGCCCACCCACCCTACATAAATATATAAACAATAATGCTTTATCGTCTCGCGGTTTCCAATAAAATTATTTAGAAAACTTTTTGAATAACAAGAAATTAAAAAGGTAAATTTTTGATTGACTAAATTAGACAAATTTGATGTATGATGGGTGGGCATACTTTAAATCTAAATTTAATAAGATTAGGTATAGAAAGTCATTTATATTTAAACAAAATTTTGATTATGTTTTATTTTTCATTACATAAAGGCTTTTATGGTTTTTAGCAGCAAAATCATCAACAATTAGTAATTAAAGTTATCATGTATATGTAGGGTGGGTGCGTGGCCTCTATCCTACTCTCCAATTAGTAAAACATAAACGAGGGTTTTAATTAAAAGTTGTAAAATATGAATAAACACAAAATAATTGCAATTTTTAGATTTATTCCTTCAAATTTTACAAATAATTGTGGTTGATGTTTTACTGATTAGAGGGTGGGATAGAGGCCAACCACCCACCCTACATACACATATAAACTCTAATTCCTTATCGTCTTGCGGTTTCCAATAAAATTAATTACAAGTCTTTTTGAATAAAAAAGAAATTAAAAAGGTAAAATTTTTGAGTGAGTAAATTAATAAAAAAACGATGCTAGATGGGTGGGCAGATTATAAATCTAAATTAGATTAGAATAGCAATATAAAGTCATTTATATTCAAACCAGGATTAAAATTTTGTTTTGTTTTTTATTATCTAAAGGGTTTGATTGTTTTTAGCAAGAAAATCATCAACGATTAGCCATTAATGTTACCATGTATATGTAGGGTGGGTGGGTGGCCTCTATCCCATCCTCTAATCAGTAAAACATAAGCGATTTAATTAAAAGTTGTAAAATGTAAATAAACAAAAAAAATCAATTCTTAGAGATTTATTCATACAAATGTTTCATATAATTTTTGATGATGTTTTACTGATTAGAGGGTGGGATAGAGAGCACCCACCCACCCTACATATACATGATAACATTAATTCCTTACCGTCTCGCGGTTTCCAATAAACATAATCACAAACTTTTTGAATAAAAAAAAAATTAAAAAGGTCAATTTTTGAGTGTGTAAATTAATAAAATATTTATGCACGATGGGTGGGCAGATTTTAAATCTAAATTAGATAAGATTAGCTATAATTAGTCATTTATATTTCGAGTTAAATTTTGACTTGTTTTATTTTTTATTACATAAATAGTTTGATGGTTTTTAGCAGCAAAATCATCAACGTGAAGCAATTATAGTTATAATGTATATGTAGGGTGGGTGGGTGGCCTCTATCCCATCCTCCAATCAGTAAAATATAAGCGAGGGTTGTAATTAGAATTTGTAAAATATAAATAAAATCAAAATAATTGCAATTTTTAGAGATTTATTCATACAAATTTTTTACATAATTTTTGATGATGATTTACTGATTTGAGGGTGGGATAGGGGCCACCCACCCACCCTACATATACATATGAATTTTAATTTCTTATCACCTTGCGGTTTCCAATAAAATTAACTACAAAACCATTTGAATAGAAAAATTTAAAAGGTAAAATTTTTGAATGAGTAAATTAGTAAAAATTATATGAATGATGGGTGGACAGACTTTAAATCTAAATTAGATAAGATTATTCATAGAAAGTCATTAGTATTTAAACTTAAATTTTGATTTTGTTTTATTTTTTATTACATAAAGTATTTGATTGTTTTTAGCAGCAAAATCATCAACAATTAGTAATTATAGTTGTCATGTATATGTAGGGTGGGTGGGTGGCCTCTATCTCACCCTTCGATCAGTAAAACATAAGCGAGGGTTTTGATTAAAAGTTGTAAAATATAAATAAAAACAAAATAATTGCAATTTTTAGAGATTTATCCATACACATTTTTCAAATAATTTTTGATGATGTTTTACTGATTGGAGGGTGGGATAAAGGCCACCCACCCACCCTACATATACATATAAACTAAAATTCCTTATCGTCTTGCGGTTTCCATTAAAATTAATTACAAAACTTTTTGAATAAAAAGAAATTAAAATTTCCTATTAAAATTTTTTTCTTTCTTTTATCTAAATCTCTATTTTTATTTTTATTTTTTGTAAAAACACGTTTGCAATACATTTTCTAATATACACAGACAATCATTCAATCCATGAATCAATCAATCAATCAATCAATATAACAGGCTAATTGTACATTCACAAACCAGTGTTCTCATTTCTGTGTGACTGGCGGCATAAAGGATGTTAAAATATTAAAAGGCCACAACAAACCGTCCGCGCGCATCAATTCGATAAATGCAATCAGAACTATTCGGGCATTCCTGAATAATGCATTTCGAAATTCCAGCAGGCGTGATGGTAGTAATTCGGCAGTATTCCGCAGGAAATCCGAATCAATCCCGAGCCGGCATTATAATATGAGAACTTGATAGGACTTGATTGACTTCTCCGTTTTCTCTCGAAACCATGAATTACTTATAGATTCCCACTTGAAATTATCTTTTGAAAATTAAAATCGATTTCTCTTATCCGCAATAAGAAGGAATTAATTAAAGTAACTCTCTGCAAATTGGGAATTAATTAAACATCCGTATGTGAATAGTTAACATACCTGGATGGTGGCTGGCACCGGTGAACCACCTCAAAGTCCCGGGGGTGTTGTAAAGAGGGTGTAAAACCGAAATCTAAATTCCGTATGAGCCAACCGACGACCATTGTACTACATAATCGTCGAACATACACTTGTAAATGCAGTACAATGCATTCGCCATTAGAAACCGTCGACTTGCGGGCGAAACGGCGCCACCGTTAATTGGGAAATTAAATTTGAACGGCTTCCAGTTACTCCGCCAATTTAATTACGACGGCTCACAAAAGGAATTTAGCAAGAAATCGTCCACGGCCCTCTGTGTAAAGTTCACGGGATGATTCCGAATAAACTGTAACTTTAACAGTATCAATATAACTTTATATTTACTTAAGTATATTAATGTTACCCGGCGCATCCACCATAATTGTTTTATTTAAATATTTTTGCATAATTGCATTTTCTTGTATTGAATTAAAACTCTCGTGTCGGTGGTTGGTTACGAACTATTAAACACAATCTCCAAACTGTCCAAACACTCAATATTTAATCAGCAACAGCGCACGCAAGGTCGTAACTTGTTCACGAGCCCCTCGTTAAGTATTAATCCGCCGTTCCCATCCCACCAAAAAGAAATAATAATAATAACGCAACGTCATAATTACACCCAAAACACAAATCTAATTCCGCTCGGCAAATTACATTTATACCGTCAGAAAGAAATTAGATGATTACGGCGCGGCGCGGGCAGGGAAAAACAAAAGAAAGGAGTAAGAAGGAAGAAAAAAAAAATAGACGACGAGGAAGAAGAAGGGCTGCGACGACGGTGGGGGCATTCACTCTCGGAGCGCGAAAATTGTTTTCGCCGGGGCGCGCGCTAATAAAGTAGGGAAAACCGTGCTGTAATTTCGAAACCGAAAGATACATCATCCGGATTTTGCTGGAAAGCCCGCGGTGTGGATGGGACCTAATAGAAACGCGGCATGCAATATGCACATTACGGAATGAAGGGAAAAGAAAATTATTATCAGTAAATAGTTTCTTTATTATTACCCATTCTTAGAATTAAGAAATAACCACAGTGATAATAAAAAATTTAATTTATTTATTCCTTTAATAATTTAAATGATTTAATAATTAATTTTATTGTTATGTATATATTTCTTTTGAATAAACTTTTTAATTAACGCAATAAAGAAGCGATTCCGTAATGCGGGGGGGTGCGTGATTCGTCGGTAATAAAGTGGAAAGTATGAAATTGCGTACATGAAATCTCCGCGGCGGCAACAAAAAAGGGACTAATATGAGAAAACCCTCAAAGGGCCCGTTTTATCGCCGACCCTTTTTGTTTATAACTTTTATTATGTGCGGTCCGAGTTTCAGATGTCACGAAATAATATAGGAGAGCAGGCAGCTGGACATGTCGGTCTCCTTATTAGGGTCGTGGCCGACGTGTCCCTCATTTCGCCAATAAAAATAACACGGGGTGGTCAAGTTCACAACGAAAAAATAAAGAAACGAAAGAATTGAAACGATAAAATTCATTCAAATGAATTTATAAATTAATTAATGAACTTTTGAAGCTCGAAATAAACATTAAAACAAGCGCTATCGAATTGAAAATTATCAAAATTTAAAGAGAATTTATTATATATTATAATTGCATAAAAACTACCCCCATTGTAGTGGTATAATTTGTGTTAATTTCACCTGAACGTGGAGTTATTTAAAAATTTTCTGATAATTTTGAAGAGCTCGAAGAAAAACATTAAAACAAGTGCTATCGAATTCAAAATGATCAAGATTTGAGCAAAATTTATTAGAAATTGTAATTCAATAAAAACTACCCCCATTGTGGTGCCAAAACTTAAGTTAATTTCATCTGAACGTGGAGTAATTTAGAAAATTTCTGATAATTTTGAAGAGCTCGAAATAAACATTAAAACAAATGCTATCGAATTGAAGATTATCAAAATTTAAACAGAATTTATTACAAATTGCAATTCCATAAAAACTACCCCCATTGTGGTAGTAAAATTTGTGTTAATTTCATCTGAACGTGGCGTAATTTAAAAAATTTCTTGTAATTTTTAAGAGCTCGAAATTAACATTAAAACAAGTGCTATCGAATTGAAATTTATCAAAATTTAAACAGAATTTATTAAAAATTATAATTCCATAAAAACTACCCCTATTTTGGTGGTAAAATTTGTGTTAATTTCATCTGAATGTGGGGTAATTAAAAAAATTTCTGATAATTTTTAAGAGCCCAAAATAAACATTAAAACAAGTGCTATCGAATTGAAAATTATTAAAATTTAAACAGAATTTATTAGAAATTATAATTCCATAAAAACTACCCCCATTGTGGTGGTAAAACTTGAGTGAATTTCATCTGAACGTGGTGTAATTTGAAAAATTTCTTTTAATTTTAAAAAGCTTGAAATTAACATTAAAACAAGTGCTATTGAATTGAAAATTATCAAAATTCAAACAGAAATTATTAAAAATTGCAATTTTATAAAAACTACCCCTATTGTGGTGGCAAAAGTTGAGTGAATTTCATCTGAACGTGGTGTAATTTTAAAATTTCTTGTAATTTTTAAGAGCTTGAAATTAACATTAAAACAATTGCTATTAAATTGAAAATTATCAAAATTTAAACAGAATTTATTACAAATTGCAATTCTATAAAAATTACCCCTATTATGGTGGCAAAAGTTGAGTGAATTTCATCTGAATGTGGCGTAATTTTTAAAATTTCTGGTAATTTTGAAGAGCTCGAAATAAACATTAAAACAAGTGCTATCGAATTGAAAACCATCAAAATTTAAACAGAAATTATTAGAACTTGTAATTCCATAAAAACTACCCCTATTATGGTGGCAAAGGTTGAGTAAATTTTATCTAAACGTAGTGTAATTTTTAAAATTTCTGATAATTTTGAAGAGCTCGAAGAAATTATCAAAATTTAAACAGAAATTATTGGAGATTGTAATTTCATAAAAACTACCCCCCCTGTGGTGGCAAAGGTCGAGTAAATTTCATCTAAACGTAGTGTAATTTTTTAAATTTCTGGGAATTTTTAAGAACTCGAAATAAACATTAAAACAAGTGCTATCGAATTGTAAATCATCAAAATTTTAATAGAATTTATTACAAATTGCAATTCCATAAAAACTATCCCTATTGTAGTGGCAAAACTTGAGTGAATTTCATCTGAACGTGGTATAATTTTTAAAATTTCTGGTAATTTTGATGAGCTCAAAATAAACATTAAAACAAGTGCTATCGAATTGAAAATTATCAAAATTTAAAGAGAATTTATTAGATATTATAACTACAAAAAAACTACCCCCATCATGGTGGTAAAACTTGAGTGAATTTCATCTGAACGTGGTGTAATTAAAAAAATTTCTTGTAATTTTTAAGAGCTTGAAATAAATATTAAAATAAGTGCTATCGAATTGAAAATGATTAAAATTTAAACAGAATTTATTAGAAATTATAATTCCATAAAAACTACCTCTATTGTGGTGGTAAAAGTTGAGTGAATTTCATATGAACGTGGAGTAATTTAAAAAATTTCATGTAATTTCTAAGAGCTTGAAATTAACATTAAATTTAAACAGAATTTATTACAAATTATAATTTTATAAAAACTACCCCTATTGTGGTGGCAAAGGTTGAGTAAATTTTATCTAAACCTAGTGTAATTTTTAAAATTTCTGGTAATTTTTAAGAGCTTGAAATTAACATTAAAACAAGTGTAATTTAAAAAAAATCGGTTAATTTTTAAGAGCTTGAAATAAATATTAAAACAAGTGCCATCGAATTGAAATTTGTCAAAATGTAAACAGAATTTATTACAAATTGCAATTTAATAAAAACTACCCCTATTGTAGTGGCAAAAGTTGAGTGAATATTTCATCTGAACGTGGCGTAATTTTAAAAATTTCTTGTAATTTTTAAGAGCTCAAAATAAACATTAAAACAAGTGCTATAGAAATGAAAATGATCAAAATTTAAACAGAATTTATCAGATATTATAACTACATAAAAACTACCCCCATTTTGGTGGTAAAATTTGTGTTAATTTCATCTGAATGTGGCTTAATTTAAAAAAAATCTGATAATCTTAAGAGCTCAAAATAAACATTGAAACAAGATCTATTGAATTGAAATTTATAAAAATTTAAACAGAATTTATTACAAATTATAATTCTATAAAAACTACCCCCATCGTGGTGGTAAAACTTGAGTGAATTTCATCTGAACGTGGTGTAATTTAAAAAATTTCTTGTAATTTTTAAGAGCTTGAAATTAACATTAAAACAAGTGCTATCGAATTGAAAATTATCAAAATTCAAACAGAATTTATTTAAAATTATAATTCCATAAAAATTACCCCTATTGTGGTGGTGGAAGTTGAGTGAATTTCATCTGAACGTGGTGTAATTTTTAAATTTTCTGGTAATTTTTAGGAGCTCGAAATAAACATAAAAACAAGTGCTATCGAATTGAAAATTATCAAAATTTAAACAAAATTTATTGAAAATTATAATTCCATAAAAATTACCCCTATTGTGGTGGTGGAAGTTGAGTGAATTTCATCTGAACCTGGTTTAATTTAAGAAAAATCTGATAATTTTGAAGAGCTAGAAATAAACATTAAAACAAGTGCTATCGAATTGAAAATTATCAAAATTTAAATAGAAGTTATTACAAATTCCAAATCCATAAAAACTACCCCTATTGTATTGGCAAAAGTTGAGTGAATTTTATCTGAACGTGGTGTGATTTTTAAATTTTCTGGTAATTTTGAAGAGCTTGAAATAAACATTAAAACAAGTGCTATCGAATTGAAAATTATCAAAATTTAAACAGAATTTATTACAAATTACAATTCCATAAAAACTACCCCAATTTTAGTAGTTAAACTTGAGCTAATCTCATCTAAACGCAGCGTAATTAAAAAAATATCTGATAATTTTGAAGAAATCAAAATAAACAGATCGAGAATTATGGATATAAATTTTGTTACAATAAGTAAAAATTAGTTATATTATTACTATACTTTTAACATTTCTTTTGCTTAAGTATAAACAACCAAATATTTATTAAACTTACTCTTGCCCAACTAGATATTATCTAATAGGTACAAATATTTTTATCTGATACGTATTTTTTTACACCATTTAAATGATTATTTGTTATCATTCAAATGGTGTGAAAAAACACGTATCAGATATGCTTATATATATTTTTTCCATCTATTCTTCTCTCTATCTTTCTCTGTCTCGTTTTTTTTTTGTCGTTTCTCTTTTGGGAGTCGTCGCGTTGCGTGATGTATGACACTGAAATATTTTTAATATACATTGGATCACTTAAAATATCCAACGGCGCGCCGCAATTTTTCCAGACGCCGAAGCGATCCATCATATCGCATTTATCTCGCGTTCATCACGCCGGAAAATAAATGCGGATGTATTATTGTTATTAAATGCGATTTAAAACGTTTCGTCACGAGACGAAAGAAAGGGGAAAAACTTTCGTCGTGTTATTCTAGTTGAAAGCTTTTCCAGATTTACACCTCAATACGTAATTATGATTCCTGCTTAACTGTTTATTTAATTGATTGACACTAAACGCCTTTAATTCGTGGTATATTGTAATATTTTTATTTTCACTCTGTATTGAAAAATTTGCTATGTTTTTAACACAAATAATTCTCTTTATTTTATTAGTATTATATTTGAAAATATACCAACCGATAAACTCTTGTGTGTGATGTTTAAATTAAAGGGTGGAATATTGATACACAAACCCACTCTACACAAGCATTTCAATTTAAACTAAAATACCGTTTTTAATAATATTTACAATATTAAAGCTCTCATGGAAGAAACTGCACTTTGTTGCAGATAAGATTCTTTTAAAGTTCCTGATTATATAAATATATTGTTGATTTGATTACTCACTGAGTGATATGAAAATTTAGCTTAGTTTATTATGATTAAGAAGAACCAGGCGATTCTAGAACCTCATCTGACCTTGAGGGTCGTGAGGAAGTTCTAGAATCGGCTAGTTCAAGGTCAGAAGACGCGCTCGACCTTGACCTTCATAGAACCTTAACTCGAATGACCTTGACACCCAAATGACCTTGACATTCAAATGATTTTGACATTTAAATAACATTGACTTTCAAACGACTTTGACCTTTAAGTGACCTTGATATTTAAATGACATTTACATTAAAATGATCTTCAAGCTTTTAATTTTCAAGAATTTACAACATTAAAACTCGTCTGTTTTTAGGAAAATATAAGAAATTTAGTGATAAAAGTGCATATAAAATAATATATAGTAAAACGTAAGTTTGGTAAAACCTTTAAATCATCTTCTAATTAGTAAATAAACGAAATTTTGAAAATTTTTGTAGATACCGAAATGCTTGCTTTAATTACAATTACTGGGAGGAAATTTAAAAATTAAGAAATATATACATGTCCTTATTTTGAATTTTTTTGCAGAAATTCTTCTTGATGGTATAATAATTGAATAGTGGGATAGTGGCCACCCACCCACCCTACATAAACATTTAAATTTAAACTATAAAACATTGATTTTCATTCTTAAAAATTCTATTGTTCTTGTTTTTGAAAATTTTTATTGAAGAAATGATGGGAAAACTGCGAAATCGTTATATTACCCTTGTAGTAGGTTAGTGGATACCCACCCCCACTACATAAATTTGTTTTGAATTTAGGTAAAACTTTGCTGATGATTTATTTCCTTATAATAACATAAAACAATGAGTTTTTTTGCCAGAAACTAATAGGCGGTCAGTACAGGAAGTCTTTAGTATATGTAGGGTGGGTGGGTGGCCTCTATCCACCCTTCAATCAGTGAAACATTCTCATAGGTTTTACAAATTTAAATTTTGTTTATAAGAATGTTAATGTCAACAAATTGGCGTAACTGTTTTAATAAGTCGATGGTGGGATAATGGCCACACAACAAAACTTATTTATTTCTTTATATAGTACCCACCAACACACCTTACATATGTGTTTAATAATAAAAGCCTCTGGTGCATGTAGAATAAGTGGATTCCTTCTAGTCAATAAAGTATACTCATCAAATTTAAATAATTAAACTGTTTAAAATATAATAACATATATTTTTGAATTTAATGCTTGTTGTGCTTCACTCTTGATTGAAACAGATATTAATATCAGGCAACATTATGGAACAAAAAGATTGTTACACTTCACCTAATTTTTATTTTTGAATTACATAATACATAATAGTATTTATGTGTTAATCCAGAAATAAATACTTTTTATTATAGTTATCTCTAAATATAAAACCGTTTGCTAATAAAAGAATTTGTCAGTGTGATAGTGGGCACCCACCCACCTTACTTAAATTTTATTACTTTAAACTTAAAACTTTGCTAATTATTCTCTTACACAAAATCAAATTAAAACTAATTTTTAACTAGAAATCAAGAGGCGATCAATAGTTGAAAGTTTCATGATATATATAGAGAGGGTGGGTGGCCTCTAACCCACCCTCCAATCAGTAAAAAATTCTCACTAGTTAAGAATAAAAAAACACTTTTATTTTTTATACTACTTTAAACTTTATTTGCATTTATTTATTCAAGAGTGCGCTAGTATAATAAACAATTTATTGGAATAGGTCAAGAGTACGCTAGGACAATACATAATTTATTAACCTAGGTCAAGAGTACGCTAGGATAATAAACAATTCATTGGGATAGTTCAAGAGTACGCTGGAGAAATAAATAATTAATTATCATAGGTGAAGAGTGCACTAGGATAATGCACTCTTTATTGGGATAGGTCAAGAGTTCGCTAAGCAAATGAATAATTTATTAATTGAGGTCAAGAATTCGCAAGAAAAATAAATAATTCATTTGGATAGGTTAAAAATACGCTGGGGAAATACATTGTTAAATGAGATAGCTCAAGATTGAAAGAATGAATTTTTAATTGGGATAGGTAAATAATACGATATGATAATGTAATATTAGGTGTACTAATAAATAATCCAAATTATCTTCAGCAGTCTAGAAATTATCTATTTTCCCGTATAGTGTTGGCATCTAGTGATTAAAAAAGACAGTTGGTACGTCGAAACCTAACAAACATAACCTTTAAAAGTATTCAGTTTAATACAGTCGAAGAATGCAACAGATGAGGTGCATTTTTACGAATTCAAAGTAGGGCAAAAATATTGCAAGAGCATGTAAATGAGATTTCGTTCCTTTCTCGGTGAAGTTGGATCGCACGATAAGTTCGTATTTTGGTTTGTAATTTCTGTCTGAATGATAAAAAAAGCTCTGGAGACCCTAGAATGTGCAACAACGATGACTTTTTACTTGCTGCAAATTTGACACAAACGCAGAAAAATCTTGCAGAAGCGCAATTAATTTACATACGCCTACTAAAAATTAAGAAATATGGTTTCCACAAAAACTCATTGAAACTAACATAAATCAACGAGAACCAGCGTGTCTTTCTCTGTTCCCTAAACAGCGTCAAAAGTCTTTTTTTTGTAGAAAATCGCTATGAGAGATGAAAAATGGATACTCTATGACAGTTCAAAACGCAGAAAGTCATGTGTAAATCGCGATGGATCATCACAATTGGTCTCAAGACCCAATTTATCTGGAAATAAGTTCTTTTCTGCATCTAGTGTGATTTATTATGAATGCGGACTGCTATCAACGTCAATGAATCTACTTGACTCAAGAATTGGAATGAAAATTGTCGTACACTGGCAAATGTGAACGTCCAGTGAAATTGTTGCATGATAACGCCAGGCCACATATTGCCTCCAATACAAAAGACATCTTGTAGCACCCAGCATATTCAGCATCCGATTATCACTTATTTCGGTCGATGTAACGCGCCTTGTCAGATAGTTAAAGATATAATGATACTTTTTTTACAGGGTCTATTATAAAAGCGAAAAATACTCACACTTGCAGAAACCTGTCTGCCATGCCTAGAGGGCATATAAATCGGGAATGTCGTTTAAGAACGTTGTAACATACTTTTGGATGTTTTCCATGGACTTCTCTTTTGAGTCAGCGAAACAAAAAAGGTCTCAAGGAGTCAAGTCGGAGCTGTAAGGGGGTTGAGAGACCACCAGGCTGTAGTTATAGTGGCAGCAAATTGGTAACGATGAAGGTCGTATGGTTGTGGGCATTGTCATGATGAAGCCAGACCGTGTCTTTGATGTCAAACCACAAGCCCGCGACTCGGCGTTTCAATCCCTTGAGTACTAGCAGGTAAAAGGCTGAGTTGAAAATGTCTCCCATCGTTTTGATGCGAGGCTTCGCAGTTTCTTGGGTGGGGATATGATAATATGTGCCACAAGCTGTTCTGCCTTTTCGATTCTAGGCCACACTCTAATATCCAGGATGTTTCAGAGGTATATAGATTATATAGGTTAGGTGTGATAGCCTCTCGTGAATTGCGACCTAATAGATCTATTGTTCTACCCGGAACACATCACAGCATAGTAATCGGTCGTTAATGTTTTAGAGGTAACGACAAAGTTAAGTAAGTCTGGCTCATTTTGAATCAAATCCAATAATTTTTGACAGCGTGAAATTCGAAGTTCTGGTATTCCGTCAATATTTTCGTCAAAAGCTTCGTGCTAATCTTCTTCCTCGCTTACAGATACCGCAAATATTGACATTTTTAGAATGCCAGAGATTATATCAATGCTGAATCGGCCGAAACTCAAAACTTCGGCACATAATTCATATTTTCGTGGGTTTTGGCCATTATTGGACAAACGGCAAAGCGATTAGCTGCATTGGCAGGGCAGACCCTTCACAACATTTGACGGCCCATTTTACTTCGTTGTAATTGATACTCGGGTAACAATCAAATCATGCGTATTACTTTCATAATAGACCCTGTATAATCTATGCTATTACTTTATTTGTTGACAAACATTTTATTGTTTTTTAATCAATATTATTTACTTATATGATTAATATATGCAGATAAAATTATATATAAATATTTTTGATGTAGGGAATGATTTAAATTATAAACTAAATATTAAAATGAAGTGTAATCCTAAATAAGATGAGAAGGCGGGGAAGGCACGCCGCCAAAATTGACACAACTTGGCCGTGAACACGAAGACGACGGAATATTTTAGAAATTCCCCGAAATACTCCACATGCCCGCCGCACCCTTACGTCTTCCAAGGGAAAAGTCGCATTCCGTTCCAATTTCCTAAACAACACGCATACTTTTTAGATAGTTGCATCGGGCATATCCAACTCGCGCCGAAGAATTTAATTAAATTTTCCCGCTACTACTGGTACTACTAGTGGCGGTGCATTTGTTATAATTAACAGCGGCACAAAATTTCTGCGCGCACCTGTCCGTGCAATATTTTATGTCTAGTTTTTCCGGTTTTAATTAAAAAAATAATCCGCGATTAGCGTACATATTTATATTTCCGGGTCGTACATCATCGCTCCGGGCTGGGGACACCGCCGGTACGTGGAGAAATTTTCCGCTCGGACTCTCGACGTTCAAGACATAAATACTCCCCTGGTGTCTTCGGGGGAAATGATTTATGGCCGCTTTTTCCAGCGGAAGAAATATGTCCGTCGATGAAGAGGGAATTGCGGAAAATAAATATTTGCGTGTATTTTATTCTCTACGTGCTCGAAAAATTGATAAGGCACTTACCAGAAAAATAACCGTAAACTAAATTCATAATTAACACGAAAACTTCACAAGTAGGCTTACGGTCTGAATGATGAATTCATCGATTAATATTAATTATTTAATGTTCTAAGGGCATTTTTGCCCCGCGGATCCGTTTCAGTATGCATAAGTAATGTGCACTTGAAACGTGTTTACTCATAATTAATGTAAACCGAATGCCCTCCGACTATTTAAAACTGTTTAATTATTCATCCGCCGAACGCCGATATCACTTTAAGCCCTCCCTCGTGTACAGTCGCTAATAAAACGACTAAATTTTGCCAGTCGGTAAATTATATGGCATAAATTAAGATGTGGTCTTGTATGATTAATGCCATATCAATGTAATGATGATGATGATGATGACGATTTTCAGAAAACTATGTTCTGTACCTAAAAATGTATTTCAAAAATATTAAGAATATTTTTCATTTTAAATTTAGTAAAGGATTGATCTTCATATATAAAATATATTAATTTTGATAGCTTTTTAAATCCAGTAAATATATTAAAAATTCAAGATATATTGCTTTAAAAAATGAGAATTTATATAAAATACAAACTCATCCAAAATATTTTCAGAGCACATGACCTAATTAACAAGGTACTTGGTTGAAAATCCATATTATATTTAATCAATAACGTGAAGAATATACTATTCAATTAACACATATTGTGGCAAAACAACTGTAGTTAGTTAAATAAAAAATTATAAATTAAAAACACTTATTATTAATTAAATTTCAGAGTATATTTTCAATATTTTTCAGCAGTACTTAAAACTTTCCTATGTTTACTAGTAATAAATCCCATAGAAAAAATTACAAAATTTGACTTGTAAAAACTTTAATTCAATCCAATAAATCATTACTTATTTATGAATAGAACCAATGAATAATAGTATTCAATGTTTGAAAATGTTATAAACGAGTACTTATAACCATAAAAGAACCACTACATAAAATCTACACCCGAATACAATATGCACCGATATACACGAGTGAAAAAAAAAATATCCATTGGTTTCGATCCGATTTCCGGGTATGTATGTGTGTGTGTGTGTTTGTGTGCGATAATAAAATTTTGATTTATCGTCGACGGACATGACAGTGGCGCATCGGAGCGGTAATGAAAGGGGCGCGTTTCCACCTTTTCGAATTCAATTAAGTCGTACGACCCCCCTCCGCAATCCGCCCGCCGCCCCTTCGCTGCTGCCGCCGCCACGCGCGCGCCTGTTTCGCATTTCATTTATAAAATATCCGCAGTTATCGGCACGGACCCGCGCCGAAAACTCATTATATCAATTTATTGCGCCGGTTTAGGCCAGATTGTGTCATTTCTGATTTACCGGGCCCCCTCTGCCGAAAGGAGAATTTATGCAGCGGACGCCGCCCCCGAAAGTTCCCGGCTCATTTATCAAAAAAATATAAAATGTAAACTGATGGGGATGAAAGTCTGTGTTATTTAATTCATGAGATATTTCAGTATTTATATAAATTTTATTGCATTACTTCACTCTACTATGAGGGAAATAAAATATATACTTCATAAATAAATGAATTTAAAAAGATGTTTCAGAAAACTCAAACTAAGGTTAGGTTAGGTTAGATTAGGTTAGGTTGGGTTAGGTTAGGTCACCCACATCAGCTCATGGACAAACAAACGATACGGAAACATGGACTACCAACTGACACAGTTCCTATCCGGACAGAGGTGTTTCATGGACTAACTGTGCTGAATAGGGAAATCGCAGGTGAAGAGCTGCAGGTGGTACCCTAGCCCTAAAGACCCTGATGGAGTGCCCCGAGTGGTAGGACAAGCGGCGACTAATGTGGGAGGCGATTGGGTTAGGTTAGTTTGGGTTATGCTAGGTTAGATTAGGTTATGTTAAGATAGCTTCATTTTTAATGTCTTAGATTTTATTTGTTTGTAGTATTTTTATATACAATATATAGATGCAAAAAAGAAGACAGAAGACAAAAGCCAGATGGAAGAAGACAGAAAACAATACCCAGTAGACTGAAGGCAGAAGATAGAAGACATAAAACAGTACAGTACAGTTGGATTATGATTAGGTTAGATTAGGTTATGTTAAGTTAGCTTCATTTTTAATGTCTTAGATTTTTATTTGTTAGTAGTATTTTTTATACAATATATAGATGCAAAAAAAGAAGACAGAAGACAAAAGCCAGATGGCAGAAGACAGAAAACAACACCCAGTAGACTGAAGGCAGAAGATAGAAGACATAAAACAGTACACAGTAAACAGAAGAAAATAAAAGAATGAAGGTAGAATGCTTCTTTTATTTTGGAGGTATTCACTTTGTAGTATATTTTCAATGAATAACAGAAAAAGGTTTTAACTGTTTATACTACATTTTTACTAGTAGAAAAAAGTTAAACGTTTTTCTGTTATTCAAAGAAATTGCCCATTCTTCTAAAAAGGTCTGGGAAACTCTTAAACACGTCACTAATGAAGAATGTTTCGTCTTGGGCATGGATCCAAAATTTGCACGTCCTAATTGGATGATACTTTCAGTAAGACTAGCTGTAATGATGCAAGGTACAGCAAAAAAAGAAATAAAATCAAGAAAATAGTCGACAGTAGACAGTAAACAGAAGAATGGAGACAGAGGACAGAAAATAATATACAGTAAACAGGAGACAGATGACAGACAACAGAAGACAGAAGATAGAAGACAGACTACAGAATATAACAGACAGATGGCAGAAGACAGAAAACAGTACACAGTAGACAGAAGATGCGAGACAAAAGACTATAGGTAAAAGATAGAAGGCAGAAAACAGTACACAGAAGACTGAAGATTGAATATAGATGACCAGAAACAGTAGAGGGTAGACAGAAAATGGAAAAACTGAAGAAAGAAAACAGGAGACAAAAGATAGAAGATAGAAAACAGTACTCCATAGATAGAAGATGGACGACTGAAGACCAAAGACAAAAGACAGATGGTAGAAGACAGAAAATTGAAGAATAATAGATATAGACGACAAAAAAAAAACAGTACAGGTTAGACAGAAGATGGAAAACAGAAAGCAGCTGTAATAAATTATGGTACAGCAAAAACAAAAAAATTAAAATCAAGAAAATAGTCCACAGTAGACAGTAAACAGAAGAATGGAGACAGAAATTTAAAAAAAAGACAGATAATAATATACAGTAAACAGAAGACAGATGACAGAAAACATAAGACAGAAGATAGAAGACAGAATACAGAAGACAACAAACAGATGGCAGAAGACAGAAAACAGTTTCCAGGAGATAGAAGATGCGAAACAAAAGACTATAGGCAGAAGATGGAAGGCAGAAAACAGTACACAGAAGACTGAAGATTGAATATAGACGACAAGAAACAGTACAGAGTAGACAGAAAATGGAAACCAGAAGAAAGGAAACAGGAGGCAAGAGGCAGAAGATAGAAAACAGTACTCCATAGACAGAAGATGGAAGACTGAAGATCAAAGACAAAAACTGAAGACAAAAGACAAAAGACAGAAAAATTGAAGACGACAAAAAACAGTACAGGGTAGACAGAAGATGGAAAAGAGAAGAAAAAAGACAGGAGACAAAAGACAGAAGACAAAAAAACAGTACATAGTATACAGATGTTTTTTGAAGACATAATACAGAAGAAAGACAACAGTACAAAGTTAAATTGCAGGCAGAATGCTAAATACAAAAGGAATAAAAATAGAAGACAGAAGACAGAAAACAGAAAACAAGGCAGACGACAGTAAACAGTAGACAGAAGACAGAATACAGAAAAGAAATGATAGAAAATTGAAGACAAAAGACACAACTCAGAAGAAAGTAGGTGTAGTAGATAGAGAAAGAAGAATGAATTGCCGATGACAAATAGTAAAATAATATATGACTCATAAGAAAACGTAAATAGTTATTGACAGTTTAGATATGTTTACTGTTAGAAAATCAGAAAATATTCAAAGCATCTAAATAATAGATAAGAGGCAACGAAAGATAAAATTAAAAAAAAAAAACAGGAAGCTAAAGACTGAAAAATAGTCAATTTTATCTTTAAGAATTGAATAGAATGGAATATTTATTGATGGATTAACTTTTACATTAATTTATCTTCATTTCTCAATTTTTAATAAGACAAAATAAAAACAAAACAGAGGAGAAAGGGCAGCAAACTGACAAATCATATCTTTCGCAGATTTTACCTGATAGTTGGGATATAATCAAATGATATATGATTTAAAAAACTTTAAGTTAATTTTCTAAATTTTCCTAATAAAACTTTCAACAATTCTCAAAGATATTCAATATTTTTCAAAACTTAATATGTTCAAGACATTAATTCTATTTTAAGACTTTGAAACTTTAAAGCATTTAAGGATGTTCTCAATTTTTAAGAATTTTAAAAGCTAAAGAAAATTTCTTTAATTTTTTCTTTTTACAAACATTACAAGATTTTTAAGAATTTCATGTTCTTCTTTTTAATTAAAACATTTATAGGATTTTCAATTCAATTTAATTTTTGTAATAATTTAATTTTTCAAGTAAATAAACATTTTCATAGCATTATTTAATAAATTACATTTTTCGTTCTTTCATAGAGCAAATTTTAAACATATTGCCTCAAGTTAGTTAACATTATTAATCATATTTTAGAGAATATTTAGTTTTTAATCAAATTAAATTTCTTACAACTCATTAAATTTTAAATTATATTTTTCTTTTATTGATATTTGTGAATTTTAGGTTCTATTAAAAAAATATCTTAATCTTGGTTTGAGCATTCTCAGTTTTTTAATCATTGCAACCGTTTAAAAATATTAAGTTGCTTTAAAAAATTGTTTTTATCGTTTTAAGTTTAGTTTTTGTGTAAATTTTCAATTTATTTAAAGTTACGATTTTTTGTAAATTTTTTTTTTCTTGTATTAGATTTTTTAAAAGTCATATTTTCAACTTTTTTTAAATTTCACTTGCTTTTGGGGAAATAATATTTTTTAGTTTTCAAATATCTTAATCAAATTTTTTTTTTCTGCACCTCGAACGATTTTAATTTGCTAAATAGTTTTATGTATTTTTTACCAAAATTTTAACTGTTTCTAGTAAAATTATATAACCGTTTTCAGTCAATTTTGAATTAATAATTTAAAAGATTTCAAAAGTCTATTTAGCAAATTTTCAATTGTTTTTTTTTTAAGAATATAAAACGTTTGAAAACAATAATGAGGATATCAATATTTCAGAAGAGGATAGTGAAGAGTATAGAAAACTAATAAATTTAGGTATAATGTATGGTTAATAAAAATGTTCAAAATTGACAAGACTATCAAGATATACGTCTCAGTAAAAAAATGTAACCTTAATTTACCACCATTTTATGGGCCACCCTATACATTCCATATTATTACAAATAAGTAGATTTTTTTAAAGCCTTGCAACTTTTATGTAAGACATTCTATGCTAACTCCTGTACCTTTAGAAATAATCGACCGTTCTGGCAATTTCTCCTAACCCTGTATATATATATATATATATATATATATATATATATATATATATTTATATATATATATATATATATATATATATATATATATATATATACTTATATATTTAGAAAATCTTATTCCTCGAAGGGATTGTTTTATTTTGGATTACGACAGGAAAATATGGAAGCACAGTTTCCCCGGGGACGGAATTGGCCGCATACCTGACACATCGTTCGATACTCCGTGAACTTTTCCCCGGATAGTTTTAATAAAAAACTTTTCCGAATCTATTTGTGTCTAACTGACTGTAAAACATCCCAGCCAATAACGTTCATCGGACAAACATATATTATTAAAGAAGGGAAAAGCTTTAAATAGTTTCACTTTGTAATTAAAAAAAATTATTCAATTAGTCAATTTTTTATTGTACTTAGTTTACATGAAAATTATTCCTCTTCTCCTTAACATTAATAATGAAAACAGTTTTTTCTTACTGTAACTTTTTTATAAATCAAAATATTCCTTTCATCAATTCCTCTGTATTATTTATAAACAATTTTTTTTGTGTGTTGTTATTAAATATGTTTACGCCGAATCAGCGTTTAAGAAAAAGTCGGCAAATAATAAACACGCCAATTAGTTTTGAAGTAGAATTGATTTATTATTATAGAAAAGAAAAAAAAAACGTATCCTTCCATTGCTGCATGACGACCGCCACCATAGGGCGGGGGGTGGCGGTCGTATTAAAAGCGATGTTATCTGGCCGTAATGACTCGTGTGCGGTGTATAAATGCCTGGCAATAACAATTATTAGAAATACCTGTAAGCCTATTAAACACAAGGTGCGCCCTTTCAACCACTAGATACAGCTTGCAAAGCCGCGATTTTAAAGCCACTTTATAGACACTAACTGCCGCTATCATAAAATTGATAAACAATAAGCAAAAAACGGTGATTTATAATGGATGTTAATAAAAAATTTGAAAGTTTAATTCTATTGACAGATGTTATTAATATGAAACAATACTTCCCCTATATATTCTATATAGTATAAATAATATAGTAAAAATGAAATTGTTTAAAATTTTTTCTACTTTAAAAAATCATTCGGATGAGTTTAATAAGACAAAAACTGCTGTGTAATGTATTAAAGTTCATAGCTATAATTCATAGAATGTTGGACTAATTCTAATAATATAGAGCGGTGATTACCATTAAAAATTTTATATTGAATTTTGGAGGCGTTCACTTCGTAGTACATTTTTAATGAATAACAGAAAAACGTTTAACTTTTTTATACTACTTTTTTAAAAAGTTTATTGCTCGAAAGAGAATATTCGCTTAATAAACTCATTGCAAGTACTCCTTATAATAAAAATTAATGTAGTAGGATTTACTCGTATGTTTTATTGATTGGAGGGTGGGATAGAGGCCACCCTACATATACATTAAAATTAAAATTAAAACACTGCTTTTAAATTCTTGAATATCATCAACTGTAACACTGTCTTAATTTTTATTTAACTAAACGTGCGACTATAGAAATGTAATTTATATGTAGGGTGGGTGGGTGGCCACTATATCACCTTCCAATTCTTATAACATAAACAAGAGTTACCATTCAGAAAAGGGAAATGTTCTCGTAACAAATTAAGTGTAAATATTCTTTTAAGTAATAATTAACACAATAAAATCTACGCGTATGTTTGACGGACTGGAGGGTGGGATAGTGGACACCCACCCACCCTACATATATTTTGAAACTAAAATTAAAAACACGACGTTTCAATGCAAAATTTAAATCCAGAAGAGAATTAACTCAATTTTAAATTCATCTAAATTGAACGCAGTTGAAGAAATATAAAAACAATTGCCACAAACTTGTTAATTACTTCAAATTAATCCTCATTATCTTTAAATGATGACTACATGGCAATCATAAAATATTCTTTGGTGTAAATGCAAATTTTTTAAGCCAAAACAGAAATATTTCAATTTAAAATTAATCTATTTTTAACGCTGTTAAAAAAATATAAAAACAATTGCCACACACTTGCCAATAAGTTAAAATTAATCCACATTATCTACAAATGATGATTAGATGACAATCATAAAATATTCTTTTGTGTAAATGCAAAATTTTTACGGCAAAACAGAAATAACTCAATTTTAAATTAATATATTTTTAACTCCGTTAAAAAAATATAAAAAACAATTGCCACACACTTGTCAATCACTGAAAATGAATTAAGATTTTCTCTAAATGATGACCAGGTGATAATTACAAAATAACCTTTTGTGTAAATGCAAATTTTTAAGCCAAAACAGAAATAACTCAATTTGAAATTAATCAATTTTTAACGCTGTTAAAAAAAAAATAAAAACAATTGCCACACACTTATCAATTACTGAAAATTAATCCATGTTATCTCTAAATGATGATTATATTCTAATCACAAAATATCCTTTGGTGTAAATGCAAAATTTTAGAGCTAAAACAGAAATAACTCAATTTTAAATTCATCTATTTTTAACGCTGTTAAAAAAGTATAAAAACAATTGCCACACACTTGTCAATTACTTTAAATTAATTCACATTATCTCCAAATAATGATTAAATGACAATAATTAAATATCCTTTGGTGTAAATGTAAAATTTTTAAGCCAAAATAGAAATAACTCAATTTTAAATTAATCTATTTTTAACGCTGTTAAAAAAATATAAAAACAATTGCCACACACTTGTCAATTACTTCAAATTAATCCACATTATCTCTAAATGATGATGAGGAGATAATAACCAAATATCCTTTGGTGTAAATGCAAAATTTTCAAGCCAAAACAGGAATAACTCAATTTTAAATTCATCTATTTTTAACGCTGTTAAAAAATTATAAAATTAATTGCCACACACTTGTCGACTACTTCAAATTAATCCGCATTATCTGTAAAAGATGATTAGATGATAATCACAAAATATTCTCTAGTGTAAATGCAAAATTTTTAAGCCAAAACAGAAATAATTTGAAATTCATCTATTTTTAACGACGTTAAAAAAAGATAAAAACAATTGCCACACACTTGTCAATTACTTCAAATTAATACACATTATCTCTAAATGATTATTAGTTTATAATCATAAAATATCCTTTAGTGTGAATGCAAAATTTTTAAGCCAAAATACAAATAACTCAATTTTAAATTCAACTATTTTTAACGCTGTTAAAAAAGTATAAAAACAATTGCCACATACTTGTCAATTACTTTAAATTAATCCACATTATCTCTAAATGATGATTAGATGATAATCACAAAATATCCTTTGGTGTAAAGCAAAATTTTAAAGCCAAAAACCGAAATAATTCAATTCTAAATACATCTATATTTAACGCTGTTAAAAATAGATAAAAACAATTGCTAAACACTTGAAAATTACATTAAATGAATCGACATTATCTCGAAATGATGATTAGATAATAATCACAAAATATCCTTTGGTGTATATGCAAAATTTTTAAGCTAAAACAGAAATAATTCAATTTTAAAATCAATAATTGTTAACGCTGTTAAAAAAATCAAAAAAACAATTGCCGCACGCTTGTTAATTACTTGAAATTAATCCACTGTATCTCTAAATGATGATTAGATGATAATCACAAAATATTCTTCGGTGTAAACGCAAAATTTTTAGCCAAAACAGAAATAACTCAATTCTAAATTCATCAATTTTTAACGCTGTTAAAAAAATATAAAAACAATTGTCACACACTTTTCAAATACTGAAAATTAATCTACATTATCTCCAAATGATGACGAAATGATAATCACAAAATATTCTTTTGTGTAAATGCAAAATTTTCAAGCCAAAACAGAAATAAATCAATTTTAAATTCATCTATTTTTATTTTAACACTGTTGAAAAAATATAAAAACAATTGCCACACACTTTTCAAATACTGCAGATTAATCCAAATTATCTCCAAATGATGACGAAATGATAATCACAAAATATTCTTTGGTCTAAATGCAAAATTTTCAAGCCAAAACCAAAATAACTCAATTTTTAATTCATCTATTTTTAACACTGTTAAAAAAATATAAAAATAATTGCCACACACTTGCCTATAAGTTCAAATTAATCCACATTATCTCCAAATGATGACTAGGTGATAATCATAAAATATTCTTTGGTATAAACGCAAAATTTTTAAGCCAAAACAGAAATAACTCAATTTTAAATTAATATATTTTTAACTCCGTTAAAAAAATATAAAAAACAATTGCCACACACTTGTCAATCACTGCAGATTAATCCAGATTATCTCTAAATCATGATTAGGTGATAATTACAAAATATACTTTTGTATAAATGAAAATTTTTAAGCCAAAACAGAAATAACTCAATTTTAAAATCATCAATTTTTAACGCTGTTAAAAATATAAAAACAATTGCCACACACTTTTTAAATACTGCAAATTAATCCACATTATCTCCAAATGATGACGAAATGATATTCACAAAATATTCTTTTGTGTAAATGCAAAATTTTCAAGCCAAAACAGAAATAAATCAATTTTAAATTCATCTATTTTTAACGCTGTTAAAAAATATAAAAACAATTGCCACACACTTGTCAATTACTTCAAATTAATTCACATTATCTCTAACTGATGACTAGATGACAATCACAAAATATCCTTTGGGAAAAATGCAAAATTTTTATGCCAAAACAGAAATAATTCAATTTTAAATTCATCTATTATTAACGTTGTTAAGAAAATATAAAAACAATTGGGACACACTTGTCAATTACTTTAAATTAATCCATATTATCTCTAAATGATAATTAAATGATAATCACAAAATATCCTTTAATGTAAATGCTAAATTTTTAGCCAAAACAGAAATAACTTAATTTAAATTCATCAATTTTTAACGCTGTTAAAAAATTATAAAAACAATTGCCACATACTTGCTAATTACTTTAAATTAATCCACATTATTTCTAAATGATGATTAAATGATAACTACAAAATATTCTTTGGTGTAAATGCAAATTTTTAAGCCAAAAACTAAAATAATTCAATTTAAATTAATCAATATTTAACGCTGTTAAAAAATTATAAAAACAATTAACACACACTTGCTAATTACTTCAAATTAATCCACATTATCTCTAAATAATGACTGGATAATAATCACAAAATACCCTTTGGTGTAAATGCAATTTTTTCAAGCGAAAACAGAAAACAATCAATTTTAAATTCATCTATTTTTAACGCCGTAAAAAAAATAAAACAAACAATTGCCACACACTTGTAAATAACTTCAAATTAAACACATTATCTCGAAATGATGATTTGATAATAATCACAAAGTATCCTTTAGTGTAAATGCAAAATTTTTAAGCCAAAACAGAAATAACTCAATTTTAAATTCATCGATTTTTAACGCTGTTAAAAAAATATAGAAACAATTGCCACACACTTGTAAATAACTTCAAATTAATCCACATTATCTCTAAATGATGATCAGATGATAATCACAAAATATTCTTTTGTGGAAATGCAAAATTTTTAAGTCAAAACAGAAATAACTCAATTTTAAATTCATATATTTTTAACGCCGTTTAAAAAATATAAAAACAATTGCCACACACTTGTCAGTTACTTAAAATTAATCCACATTATTTCTAAATGGCTATTAGATAATAATCACAAAACATTATTTCATGTAAATGCATTTATTTTAAGCCAAGACAGAAATAACTCATATTAAAATTAATCTATTTTTAGCGCCGTTAAAAAAAAATAAATAAAAACAGTTGCCATACACTTGTCAATCACTTCAAATTAATCCATAGTATCTCTAAATGATGAATAGATAATAATCACAAAACATCTTGTGGTGTAAATGCAAAATTTTTAAACCAAGACTGAAATAACTCAATTTTAACTTTATCTATTTTAACGCTGTTAATAAAATATAAAAACAATTGCCACACACTTGTTAATCACTTCAAGGTAATCAACATTATCTCTAAATAATGATTAGATGATAATCACAAAACATTCTTTGGTGTAAACGTAATTTTTAAAGCCAAAACTTAAATAACTTAATTTTTATTTCGTCTATTCTTAAAGCTGTTAAAAAATATAAAAACAATTGCCACACACTTGTCAAATACTTAAAAATTAATCAATAATATCTCTAAATGATGATTAGATGATAATCACAAAATATTCTTTGGTATAAACGCAAAATTTTTAAGCCAAAACAGAAATAACTCAATTTTAAATTAATATATTTTTAACTCCGTTAAAAAAATATAAAAAACAATTGCCACACACTTGTAAATCACTGCAAATTAATCCAGATTATCTCTAAATCATGATCAGGTGATAATTACAAAATATCCTTTTGTGTAAATGAAAATTTTTAAGCCAAAACAGAAATAACTCAATTTGAAATTCATCAATTGTTAACGCTGTTAAAAAAATATAAAAACAATTGCCACACACTTGTCAATTACTTTAAATTAATCCGCATTATCTTTAAATGATGATTAGATGATAATCACTAAATATTATTTGGTGTAAACGCAAAATTTTTAAGCCAAAACAGAAATAACTCATTTTGAATTACATCTATTTTTAACGCTGTTAAGAAAATATAAAAACATTTGCCACACCCTTGTCAATTATTTGAAATTAATCCACGTTATATCTCAATGATGATTAAATGATAACCACAAAATATACTTAGGTGTAAATGCAGCATTTTTAAGTCAAAACAAAAATAACTCATTTTTAATTTCATCTATTTTTAACGCTGTTAAAAAATATAAAAACAATTGCCACACACTTGTAAATTACTTCAAATTAATCGATATTATCTGTAAATGATATGATGATATGAATCACAAAATATTCTTTGGTGTAAAAGCAAAATTATTAGGCCAAAACAGAAATAACTCAATTTGAAATTCATCTATTTTTAACGCCGTTAAAAAAATATAAAAACAATTGCCACACACTTGTTAATAACTTAAAATGAATCCATATTATCTCTAAATAATGCTTAGATGATAATCACAAAACATTCTCTAGTGTAAAAGCAAATTTTTAAGCCAAAACCGAAATAACTTAATTTTTATTTCGTCTATTCTTAAAGCTGTTAAAAATATACAAAAACAATTGCCACACACTTGCAAATAACTTCAAATTAATCCACATTATTTTCAAATAATGATTAGATGATAATCACAAAACGTCATTTGGTGTAAATGCAAATTTTTTAAGCAAAAACAGAAATAACTCAACTTTAAATTCATCTATTTTTAACGCCGTTAAAAAAATATTAAAACAATTGCCGCACACTTGTCAATTAAATCTAAATGATGATTAGATGCTAATCATAAAATATCCTTTGGTGTAAATGCAAAATTTTGAAGCCAACACAGAAATAACTCAATTTTAAATTAATCTATTATTAACCCTGTTAAAAATATATAAAAACAATTGCCGCACACTTGCAAATAACTTCAAATTAATCCACATTATCTCCAAATGATGATTAGATGATAATCACAAAACGTCATTTGGTGTAAATGCAAATTTTTTAAGCCAAAACAGAAATAACCCAATTTTAAATTCATCTATTTTTAACGCTGTAAAAAAAATATAAAAACATCTGCCACATACTTGTCAATTACTTCAAATTAATCCACATTATATTCAAATGATGACTAGATGACAATCATAAAATATCCTTTGGTATAAAGCAAAATTTTTAAGCCAAAAACCAAAATAATTCAATTGTAAATTCATATATTCTTAACGCCCTTAAAAAATAGAAAAAAAAAACAATTGCCACACACTTGTTAATAACATGAAATTAATCCAGATTACCCCTAAATGATGATTAGATGACAATAACAAAATATTTTATTGTGTAAATGAAAAATTTTTAAGTCAAAGCAGAAATAACTCAATTTTAAATTATCCTATTTTTAACGCTGTTAAAAAATATAAAAACAATTGCCACACACTTCTCAATTTATTTAAATTAATCCACATTATCTCTAAATGATGATTAGAAGACAATGACAAAATATCCTTTGGTGTAAATGCAAATTTTTGAGCCAAAACAGAAAAAACTCAATTTGAAATTCATCCATTTTTAACGCCGTTAAAAAAATATAAAAACAATTACCACACACTTGTCAATCACTTCAAATTAATCCACATTATCTCTAAATGATGATTAGATGATAATTACAAAATATCATTTGGTGTAAATGCAAAATTTTTAAGCCCAAACAGAAATAACTCAATTTTAAATTCATCAATTATTAACGCTGTTAAAAAAATATAAAAACAATTGCCACACACTTGCCAATTACTTCAAATTAATCTAAATTATCTCTAAATGATGATTAGATGCTAATCACAAAATATTCTTTGGTATAAATGCAAAATTTTCAAGTAAAAACTTAATTTTAAATTCGAATAAATGCAGTTTTGTATTAAATTTATAATATTCATAGTATTTATTTTCCCATCAACGATAAATAACGGCCGATGGATGAGGATGTTAATACGACATGTTTATTTCGTGAAATATGCATCGTGTGTACGGCCCATCTCCTTCCTGGATTTAACATTTCACCCCCGCACCTCCCACGAAAAAAAGGAGGAGATTTAATAACTTGTCGCTCACTTTTATCGATTTAACATTACTCAAAAAAAGTCAATTACCCGCGGGATAAGAAATGAGGCACGCACGGACGGATTTCTGCTCTGTGATTTATGACGGACGGCGGGATTACGACTTTGCAAGCAACCGGGGGGGCGGCGGCAGAGGGTTTTAGTGGATGAAGGAACCACTCGAAAAATAATAAGTGGCAACTTGAAGGATCCTCGCTAAACTAAATTTAATGCGATAATTTTATTGATCTACATTTTATGATTATAATAAATATAATATTTTTTTATAAATAAAAAAAATCATGATTTAATGAATTCAATAATAATATTAACCGACTATTTCAAGCGGAATCTATTTTGTGTGTGTGTGTGTGTGTGTCCTTTCCGCCTTTTTCCTCTTTTTTTCTCTTCACTTTTATTTAGTGAGATTTATTCATGGTCCCAAACGACTAGGGGCCGGAAGTCGGGGGCCCCCGTAAATGGCGCGACCGGAAGTTCGGCCGGTCGTCGGATCGACGCGTATATTTGTTTTGCGTCCCTTTTGAAGGATGCGTCGGGGGCGCCCTTTCGTGAATAATTGAAATAGTTTTGTGTGTGTGCGTTTTTTTTGCCCTCTCCACCTCTCTGCAGAGACGTTTCGTCATTTTTTTTTTGCTTCGTGCTCGTGTCTCGAGGTGTCGCCCGGATTTTTCACGTCGTCACATCTGAGTGATTTTCTTTACGACGAAACGTGACGC
Organism: Ontholestes murinus; assembly: GCA_963969525.1. NCBI lineage: Eukaryota > Metazoa > Arthropoda > Insecta > Coleoptera > Staphylinidae > Ontholestes > Ontholestes murinus. The sequence goes on from OZ018391.1 coordinate 3,347,548, forward strand.
AATGAGAGAAGAAATAAAAAAAAAATTGGCAGAGTTGACAGGTGAGTGAATGTTAATTGCTACAAATTTTTCTACACTTTGTTATTAGCTATTTTTGGTTTAAAAAATTAAATTAATAGTTTTAATTGTTTAAAATATAATTCTTATTGTACTTACTAGTATGGGTTCCTTGGAATTCATTCACCTGCAAAGAGAAAATAAATAGAGATTATTTTTTTTACTGATATAGTATATGATTTCAAAAACCAGTTCAATCCAGTAATTAAATTTTTTGCTAAAATAAGTTTATTCTAGAGGAATACATTCTAGCTGATTAGAAATAATTTTAAAAATTATCAGCATACATCAATACTTTGAAATCGAGAAAAATAACTCGTACATATTAGCAAATAAAATATAAAGCAGTTGGATCCTTGAGAGACCCCTTAGATAACATATATTGACTTAGACAAAAAGGTTTCCACTCTAACAAATTGTAATCTGTCCTTCAGATAAGATTCTAGCTAATTAACAGTGAGGTTTGCTGAACATCATTTTAGGCAATTTTAATAATAAAATACCGTTACAAACTCCATCAAAGGTCTTAGAGAAGTCAGTGTTTTTTACTTTCGGATTAGTATCCGATGACAAAAATGAACTCTGCTGAAGAACATAAAACTTAGATAAGCAGACGAAAATACCTGAATAACCATTGTATGGATTGTAAATAGTTTTAATGATAGAATTAGTCATATCCTGCACTACGCATCATAAATTGGCGCCCAATATGGGGCTTATAGGAAGAAATCAAAGTGGCGTAGCTTAAAACTCAATGATATACAAGAGCAAATTGGTAAGAGTTGAATCAATAATAAATTTTAGAAAAATTGATGAATTCAGAAGACTTCCATTCAAGATGATTCTTATGTTATGGTATTTTAAACAAAATGAAGTATGCTTTCGACACCCGCCCACCCTACATATATACAATATTTTATGTATTATTTTTACAGATTGAAGTGTAGGTTAGAGAACACCCATCCACTCTACATATTTACAATTAATTAATTTCAAAAAATCACTTTTAATTTTGAAAACTTTCCAAAATATGTAATTGGAATTAAAAAAAACAAAGGCAGCTTTTATTTGAAGTTTGCGTATATATGTAGGGTGGGTGGGTGGCCTCTATCTCACTCTCCAACCTCAAAAATATACACGTAGCTCTAATAGAATTTAAATTATACAATATTAATAATTTAATTAAAAAATCTTTGCATTACTATTAATAATCTCATCAGGAATTCAATTAAACCTTTGCTTAAGTTTTATAGGTTAGAGGGTGGGATAGAAGCCACCCACCCTTCATATATAAAATACATTAATTACAAACAATCGCTTTTAATTTTGAACTATCCAAAATATGCAATTGGAATTAAAAAAAAAAAACGCAGGCAGCTTTTTAATTGAAGTTTGCATATTTTTGTAGGGTGGGTGGGTGACCTCTATCCCATCCTCCACCCTTCAAACAATACACCTAGCTCTAATAGAATTTAAATTGTACAACATTAATAATTTAATTGAAAAATCCTTGCATCACTATTAATATTCGCACCAGGAATTAAGTTAAACCTTTGCTTAGGTTTTATAGATTGAAGGGTGGGATAGAGGCCACCCACCCACCCTACATATACAAAATACATCAATTACAAACAGTCGATTTTAATTTTGAAAACTTTCCAAAATATGTAATTTGAATTTTAAAAAAACACAGACAGCTTTTTAATTGATGTTTTCGTATTTATGTAGGGTGGGTGGGTGGCCTCTATCCCACCCTCCAACCATCAAAATATACGCGTAGTAATAATAGAATTTAGATTATAGAAAATTCATAATTCTTGCATTACTATAAATAATTGCCTCAGGAATTAAGTTAAACCTTTGCTTAGGTTTTATAGATTGGAGGGTGGGATAGAGGCCACCCACCTACCCTATATATATACAATACATTAATTACAAACAATCGCTTTTAATTTTGAAAATCTTCCAAAATTTGTAATTGGAATTTTTTAAAAAACACAGCTTTTAATTTGAAGTTTGCATATTTATATAGGGTGGGTGGGTGGCCTGTATTTCACCCTTCGCCCTCCAAAAAATACACGTAGCTCTCATAGAATTTAGATTGTACAACATTAATAATTTAATTGAAAAATCTTTGCATTAATAGTAAAAATCGCGTCAAGAATTAAGTTAAACTTTTGCTTAGGTTTTATAGGTTGGAGGTTGGGATAGAGGCCACCCACCCACCCTACATATATACAATACATTAATTACAAACAATCGCTTTTAATTTTGAAAACTGTCCAAAATATATAATTGGAATTAAAAAAAACACAGACAGATTTTTAATTGAAGTTTGCATATTTATGTAGGGTGGGTGGGTGATCTCTATCCCACTTTTCAACTTCAAAAATATACACGTAAGTCTGAAGAATTTTCATTTTACAACATTAATAATTTAATTTAAAAAATCTTTGTATTACTAGTAATAATCTCATTAGGAATTTGCTTAGGTTTTATAGGTTGGAGGATGGGATAGAAGCTACCCACCCACCCTACATATACAAAATACATTAATTACAAGCAGTCGATTTTAATTTTGAAAAACTACCAAAATATGTAATTGGAATTTAAAGAAAACACAAACCAATTTTTAATTGAAGTTTGCACAATTATGTAGGGTGGGCGGGTGGCCTCTATCCTACTTTTCAACCTCAAAAACATACACATAAGTCTGAAAGAATTTATATTATTAAAAATTAATAATTTAATTGTAAAATCCTTGCATCACTAATCAGAAAATCAGGAATAATCCTGAAGAGATGTTGGATGACCTTAAATAATCTTGAATAACTTTGAATGAATGTTGGACGTTCTCAAAGACCTTTGATGGTAAAAAATTATTATACAACTTAGAATTTCGATAAAGTAACCTAGAACGATCATCAGTTGACCTTGAATAACCCTAAATAAATGCTGGACGATCTTAAATAATCTTTGTACAACTTTGAATGATTTTCGGATGTTCTCAAAGACTTTTGATGATGAGGATTTATTATAAAACCTTAAATAGATTTAAATTTTGATTAAATAACCTATGATGATCATCAGATGACCTTGAATAACCCTGAATAAATTTTGGACGACTTTAAATAATCTTGAATAACCGTTATAAAACTTTGAATGATTGTGGGATGTTCTCAAAGACTTTTGATGATGAGGATTTGTTATATAACCTCAAATAGATTTTAATTTTGATTTAACAATTTAGAACGATTATCAGATAACCTTGAACAATCTTGAATAAATGTTGGACGACCTTAAATAATCTTGAATAACCGTTGTACAACTTTGAATGATTGTCGGATGTTCTCATAGACTTTTGATGATGAGCATTAATTATGTAACCTTAAATAGATTTAAATTTTGATTGAATAACTTAGAACGATCATCAGATGACCTTGAATAACCCTGAATAAATTTTGGACGACCTTAAATAATCTTGAATAATCGTTGTACAACTTTGAATGGTTGTCGGATGTTCTCAGAGACTTTTGATGATGAGGAATTATTATATAACCTTAAATAGATTTAAATTTTATTTGAATTATCATCAGATGACCAACAACCCTGAATAAATGTTGGACGATCTTAAATAATCTTGAATAACTGTTGTACAACTTTGAATGATTGTCGGATGTTCTCAAAGACTTTTGATGATGAGGAATTATTATATAACCTTAAATAGATTTAAATTTTGATTGAATAACCTGAAACGATCATCAGATGACCTTGAATAACCCTGAATAAATGTTGGATGACCTTAAATAATCTTGAGTAATCGTTGTACAACTTTGAATGATTGTTGGATGTTTTCAAAGACTTTTGATGTTGAGGAATTATTATATAATCTTAAGACTTAAATTTTGATTGAGTAACCTACAACGATCATCAGATGACCTTGAATAATTATGAATAAATATTGGATGACCGTAAATAATCTTGAATAACTTTTGTACAACTTTGAACGATTGTCGGATGTTCTCAAAGAATTTTGATGATGAGGATTTATTATATAACCTTGAATAGATTTAAATTTTGATTGAATAACCTAGAACAATCATCAGATGACCTTGAATAACCCTGAATAAATTTTGGATGATCTTAAGTAATCTTGAATAACCGTTGTAAAACTTCGAATGATTGTCGGATGTTCTCAAAGACTTTCGATGATGAGGATTTATTATATAACCTTCAATAGATTTAAATTTTAATTGAATAACCTAGAACAATCATCAGATGACCTTGAATAACCTTGAATAAATTTTGGATGATCTTAAGTAATCTTGAATAACTGTTGTACAACTTCGAATGGTTGTCGGATGTTCTCAAATACTTTTGATGATGAGGAATTATTATATAACCTTAAATAGATTTAAATTTTGATTAAATAACCTAAAACGATCATCAAATGACCTTGAATAATCTTAAATAAGTGTTGGACGATCTTAAATAATCTTGAATAACCATTGTACAACTTTGAATGATTGTTGGATGTTCTCGAAAACTTTTGATGATGAGGATTTATTATATAACCTTAAATAGATTTAAATTTTGATTGAGTAACCTAGAACGATCATCAGATGACCTTGAATACGCCTGAATAAATGTTGGACGATCTTAAATAATCTTGAATAACCGTTGAATAACTTTGAATTATTGTCGGATATTCTCAAAGACTTTTGATGCTGAGGAATTATTATATAACCTTAAATAGATTTAAATTTTGATTGAATAACCTAGAACGATCATAAGATGACCTTGAATATTCATGAATAAATCTCTAAAAATAGCAAATTGGGTAAAGTAGAACACTTGTTTTGTTCCATAATTTTATTATCAGTTGCCTGACACGTGTTTCGATCGGTTAGGATCATTTTCAAAGTTAAACTAATTTAAAATAATGAAATAAATAAATGCCTTACCTGTATATATATTGTAACATTTCATTATTTTAAATTAGTTTAACTTTGAAAATGATCCTAACCGATCGAAACACGTGTCAGGCAACTGATAATAAAATTATGGAACAAAACAAGTGTTCTACTTTACCCAATTTAAAAATATGGTTCCATCAAGAAAGTAGCGCAACAAGTATTCAGTATATCTAAAAATAGCAATTATTTTGTGATTATTTATATTTTACAACTTTTAATTAAAACCCTCGCTTATAATTTAGTGATTGGAGGATGGGATAGAGGCCACCCACCAACCCTAGTTATACATGACGATTTTAAATATTAATCGTTGATGATTTTGCTGCAAAAAACAATTAAACGTTGCATGTAATAAAATATAAAACATATTCCAAATTTAAGATAAAGATATGCTTAAATCTAAATAAATTTATTATACGAATTCATGAATTACACCCATGAAAATGAGATGATGGCAATAAATTATCCTCCTCCTTCATTTTTTTTGTGTGTATAATTTTGCGAATAAATTATTCGAAATGCGCAGGTATAAAAATCAAGTGGGCGAAAATATGTGTAGCAAAGTATACGGTGAAAGCAAAAAGGAGAATGATCTCGTAAGATATGTTGGATATATATTTGTGTGTGTATGTGTGTGTATGGAGAAGGGCTGCTTGCTCTGACGTAAATGAGACAAGGGCGGTGGAAATGTTTCATATTTTATCAGCCCTCGAGTACACCGCCGCGCGATAGATGCCTCGTGCCTCGCAGAAGTGACAAATGATGTTTGGTTTCGAGCCCTTAAAAGCTTTGTTTGATAGCACCTGCAACACGGCGGTGACGAGATGTCTCCAACGTCCAAAAATCTCTACAATAAATATCTATACAACGTACACACACACACACACAAACATTGGTAATATGGATCCACCTCCATCCAGGGGTGGCGCGTGAAAGCTTCTTGCGAAAATATGAAATATTCGAATCAATTCCATAAGGGAAACGGCGTATTGGATTGTATGTGAAAGGTTGATGCAGTGGAGGCATATTTTTAAATATTCACAAAATAATGCGTGTCTGGGTTAAGGATGAATAATGTACGGTCTTATGTAATAGTTTAAATTTATTACCGATGGTAAAATAATTTATTGTGTTTTAAAACATGTAGAATTCGCTAATGGAAATCTGAAATTCAGTGGATGTATTTGTGAGGTCGCGGCAAACGGCAATTACGTTTTCGAAACGAAGCGGTTTTTGGTAATTGCGTTTTCGAAATGTATACATGAGTAATTTACACACGGCGATAATATTTGTGGTGCGTTTATGTTTTGCTATATTCTAGGATAAAATAATTTTCAACTACACATCCCTTCAAACAATCGATTAAATAACAACTACATCCGTACAAATTTAAGCTGCGTTAATATACTACATAAATTGGTCTGTATTATTATTAACAAAAATTTTCATCTGATAAAATTATTAGGTTTTTTTTCATACTTAAATTTTCAAGGTTCCTTCATTTGGGCCCCATGTTGGGTGCCAATTTATGACAATCAATTTAGCGTATGAATAATCGTGTTTTAACTATTTTTTTTATGTGTGAAGAGTATAGAAACAATCTATATAAATTGGTTAATATTTATTATCTAAATTTTTCATGATATAAATTTGTTAGCATTTTTTATTTCATGCGTAAATTTTCAAAGTTTCTTCCTTTAGGCCCCATATTAGGTGCCAATTTATGGCAATCAATTCACCTTATAAATAATCGTGTTTAAACTATTCCCATTTTTTTCCATACGTAAATTTTCAAGATTCCTTTATGCCCCGTGTTGGGTGCCAATTTATTACAATAAGTGTAGGTTATGAATAATCGTGTTTAAACTATTCCTATAATATAAAGAAAACGAATTTAAGGTTTACGAAATGTTTTCGTTTTTTTAATTACTAGTTATAAAGAAAAACTTATTTTGATTTATTTGTAATTATTACATCGGTTACTTTTACACGTATCAGTGAACAGTTTTATTCAGGAAAATATATTTGAATGTACCGCTCGCAAAATAACAACCGCATGTCGCTGCGTCGAATATAACGACTGGCAATTTTCCCGAAATACACCATTTCGATTCCGAGTATTTTAAATAGCCGGCGTTCGATCATTGAAAACGGCGACACCGCACACCGGAAATGGCCGGTATATTTCTCGTCGCATTGAATTTCCCTTCCATCCCGCGCCGGCACAAAGGACGTTCATTATTTATTTCCCTCGCATGCAATAAAATTATTATTACCGTCGCCCTTGGAAAAATCACACCGACGAACCGAACATAGAAACCCGCCGACCTGTTGGACGGAATACGGACGAAAATCGAATCGAATCCAGATTCCCACAGATACGACATTAGATGTGCACAGGAGGACGAGTGAGCGAGGGAGGGAGGGAGAGACCGGGAAAGAGTAAGAGGAGATGAAAGCAGGGATTTCTCCAGGTTGCTTATTTAATAAATATATGTGGAAATCACGTCGGATATAAGAAAATCATATATATATATATATATATATATATATATATATATATACAACTATATAGAAGAATTCATTGTATCACGAAATCTAATCAGAGTTTCATTGTTTATTTTCTATTATTATGTGTGTTGCACGGAAAAGTATAATACAATTTTTGGTCTAATAAGAGGTCGTAGTTTTATTGGTTAATATAAAAATACGGTTCGTTTGATGCCGTTGTTATAAATAATTGTATGGCTACGATATGAGAAAAACTATTATACTATGTTACATTATTTTGTATAGAAATATATGTTTAAATTTCGATTATAAGTCCCATGTTTACTGCACCATTTTTGTGAATCTTTAATAGACACAATCTTATGCTTTTAATAATTGTCTTAAAAGTTCATTCTTAATTTTTGTATTATTTATTAATTCCCAAGCTACGATACTTTGATTCTTTTCTTTAGTCCCCATGTTGGGCGCCAATTTATAACGTTTGGAAAGAAGAGAAATTATCTTATTTAAACTAATCCTAACCCACAAATTTTGACCATTTAGCTAATTTATTTTCTCAAGACCATACATTTTCAATTAGGTAATTAGGTACTAATATATTCACAGTAACATGGACATTGCAATATCAAGAAGGGAGAGTAAATTTTTGATTAAACTAATCAGAGGGTTTTAAACATTAACATAGAGAAATTGATTAAAATTTTAAAGAAAAAGTACAAAAAAAAACAGTTTTTATAATTTATTATCTTCCACCTTTTTTTGATTGCCCTTTGGCATCAATTCTAGGAGGTTGATAATCTTTTGAGTTATCGTATCCCAAACAAACTGTAATTCGTTCCGAATAGCTTGCAGCATGTATGGTACATGTTGTAAGTTCTTTAGTTTTATCCCCATAATGTCTCATATAATACTCATTAACAGAAAATTCCATATAGCGACATTTTCCACGCCCTCGTCTAACCCAAACAGAACCAGGATTTATTCAAGGTTATTCAAGGTCATCTGATGATCGTTATAGGTCATTCAATAAAAATTCAAGGCCATTTAAGTCTTTGAGAACATACAACAATCATTAAAAGTTCTACAACGGTTATTTAAAATTATTTAAGATCATCTAACCTTTATTGTCCCCTATTCAAGGTCCACTGATCATCATTCTAGGTTATTCAATCAAAAATTAAATCCATTTAAGGTTATATAATAACTCCTTATCATCAACGATCTTTAGGAACGTCCAAAAATTATTAAAAATTGTACGGATATACAAGGTTATTTAAGGTCATCAAATTCATCATATATTCAAGATCATCTTTATTTCATGATGTGATTATTACTAGTGATGCAAAGATTTTCCAATTCAATTATTAATTTTGTATATTATAAATAGTAGTTTTGAGGTTGTAGGATGGTATAGTGACCACCCACCCACCCTGCATAATTATGCAAACTTCAATTGAAAAGTTGTTTGTGTATTTTTTAAATTCCAATTATATGTTTTGGGTGGTTTTAAAAATTAAAAGCGACTCTTTGTAATTAATGTATTGTGTATATGTAGGGTGGGTGGGTGGCCTCTATCCCACCCTTCAATCTGTAAAACTTACGCAGAGGTTTAACTTAATTCCTGATGCAATTATTACTAGTGATGCAAGGATTTTTCAAATAAATTATTAATTTTATATAACCTAAATTCTATTAGAGCTACGTGTATATCTTGGTGGTTGGAGGGTGGAATAGAGGCCACCCACCCACCCTACATAAATATGGAAACTTCAATTAAAAAGCTGTGTGTGTTTTTTGTATTCTAATTACATATTTTTGAAGTTTTTCAAAATTAAAAGCGACTATAATTGATGTATTTTATATATGTAGGGTGAGTAAGTGGTCTCTATCCCACCGTCCAACCTGAAAACTCAGGGAAAGGTTTAACTTAATTCCTGATCCGATTAATACTAGTGTTGCAAGGATTTTTAAATTAATTCAATTAATTATTAATTTTTTAAAAAACTTTATCGAAGGTTTTACAATTTTAATAAAATTTTTCCTTGATTTAAATTGCAAACATTATCTCTGAAGGTTGTAAAATTTTCTAGTGGTGGTTTTCTTCAGCATTTTCTGTCCTATAATGTTCTTTATTTAATTTCAAGAATTTTAATTGTGGCTTCAAGATTTTTTATTATTTTCAAAAAATTTCTTTTGCGAAATATTTCTCCAATAGTTCTAAAATTTACTAATAATATTGTTCTCTCTATTTTCCAGCAATTTCTCCTATTCGACATTTTAAGAAAAAAATATGATGATTATAGGACTTTTAGCAATTTTCCTTACAGTTTTTTAAAGTTTTTTTTCCTAATTGCAAGAACTTTCTTTGATTATTCTATGAAAGTTTTCTCCCAGATTTCTAAAATTTTCTACAATATTTCTTCGTACTCCATCTTATGGAAAGTTTCAGAAATTACTCTTCTACGTTACAATAATTCTCCCCAAGGGTTCTAAAATTGTTTTTCCAAAATTTTCTTTCTTTTAAATTTTTGTTTCTTTCTAGAAATTTTCACTAAATTTTTAGGTCTTCAAATCGTTTATAAATTTTTACTTAACACCAAAATTGCAAAACTTAATCTGCGGTAGTTATTTCCAGCGTCTTCTGTTCTATGTTTTTCTCTTTCTAGAGTTTTTATGCAATTGTTATGTAATCGAAATTTTCTTACGAAACCTTTCTCCGCAGATTCTAAAATTTTCTAATTGTATTTTTATCCTTCTTATTCAACAATTTCTCTTCTATATTTTACCAATAAATACGAAACGAAAAACTATTTGAAATCTGTAAGAAAAATTGCTTAAAATACTATAAATTTTGGACGATTTTTCTTACAGATTTCAAATATATTTTGTTTTAAATTTTTTTATAAAAGTTATCTCCCAGATTTCTAAAATTTTACAACAATGTTCCTTCTGATTTGATCTTGTCGAAAGTTACACAAATTTATTTTCTAAGTAACAATAATTTGCTTCGAGGGTTCTAAAATTTTCCAGTGGTTTTTCAAACATTTTATCTTCTAGTTTTTAAAATTTTCTTCTAATTCCAATTTTTATATTTCTGGAATTATTAGGTTCCTAAACTTAAGAGTAATTTGCACATAAGATTTAAATTGCAAAAGTTATCTCCGAAAGTTTTCAGTTCTAGTGTTCTATCTGATTTTTCAGTATTTTCTGTTCTATGTTTTTCCTGTCTAGATGCAACAAATTTCAATAATGTTTGTAGTGTTTTAATTAAGAAAATATTATCGTAATTTTCCAGGAATTTCTCTTGCGAAATTCCACGAATTCTAAAAAATCCTTATGATAGTTTTGTCTTTTTTTCCAGCAATTTCTTCTCTACATTTTACAAAAAATAAAAATTAGATGATTTAGCAACTTCTAGAATTTCCTTTCTTTAATTTCTGAAATTGCAATTAAAGATTTTAAAAATTTTATGAAATATTTCTCGAAGATTTCTGTAATATTTCAATAGTACTTCTCTTTCTTATTCTCTTAAATCATCGAAATATTCCAGAAATTTCATTTCCTAGTTACAACAATATTTTCGAAGGTTTTAAAACTTTCTAGTGCTTGTGTATTCACTGCTATTTAACATTTTTTTTCTGGTTTGATAATTTTCTTCCACTCTAGAATTTTTCAGCAAATTCTATTAAACATTTCAGATTTGTAGGATTTCAAATTTTTAAGCCAAGTTAAACAAAAGCCTTTACCTAAAAAATAAAGTGTGATATCAACAAAGTAAATGTTTTTGATGAATCACGAAATTAACGTCTCAACCATTAATCAATTTTAAGTCATGATTTAAATTTGGAAAAATACCAATACTGGTTTGATTAAGCAATTTCTCTTCTAAATTATATAAAAAAATTAGATGATTATATTATTTTTTACCAATTTCCCTTACAGATTTCTACAATTTTTTTTCTGATTGCAAGAATTTTCTTTGAAAGTTTTATAATTTTTATGAAAATGTCCTCCTAAATTACTAAAATATTTTAAAGTTTCTCATCGAAATTTGGAAGAATTTTCTCTTCCTAGTTGAAATAACTTTTACCAAGAATTCTAAAATTTTCCGTCGGTAACTTTCTCGCTATTTTTGCAGCAATTTCGTTTCCAGTTTCTAAAATATTCTTCATTTCTAGAATTTAGAGTTTCAAATTTTGAAGTAATTTTTATCTAAGATTAAACTGAAAAAATTATCACCAAAAATTTTCCAGTAGTTTATATTTATCTATTTTAACTGTAAAATTTTTCATTCATGGAGCTTTTAGGAAAAGTTATATAATCAGACATTAATAAGAATTTCTTTTGCGAAAACTTTATCGAAGAATTTTCTAATGGTAGTTTCCACTCCTATTTCAAAAATGTTTGTCCCAAATTTAAGCATTTTTATTCTGGGTTTTACAATTGCAACGAAAATTTTCTCTCAGGTTTAAAATATTTATTTAAAAATATATATTTTCGCTCTACGCCATAGAAATTTCTCTGATGTTTTACTGATTGGAGGGTGGGACTCACATATGCATATTAACTTTAATTCCTTATCGTCTCGCGGTTTCCAATAAAATTACTTACAAAATTTTTGAATAAAAAATAAGTTAAAAAGGTAATATTTTTTTCATCAATAATTATTTGAAAAATTTGTATGAATAAATCTCTAAAAATTGCAATTACTTTGTGTTTATTTATATTTTAGAACTTTTAATTTAAACCTTCGCTTATATTTGACTGATTGGAGTTTAATATAGAGGCCACCCACCCATCCTACATATACATATAAACTTTAATTCCTGATCGTCTCGCGGTTTCCAATAAACATAATTACAAACTTTTTTAATAGAAAAAATTAAGAAGGTCAAATTTTTGAGTGAGTAAATTAATAAAATTTTTATGCATGATGGGTGGGCAGACTTTAAATTCTAATTAGATAAGATCAGCCATATAAAGTCATTTATACTTAAACTTAAAGTTAGATTTTGTTTTATTTTTTATTAATAAATGGTTTGATTGGTTTTAGCATAAAAATCATCAACGATTAGCAATTAATGTTATCGTGTATATGTAGGGTGGGTGGGTGGCCTCTACCCTACCCTACAATCAGTAAAACATAAGCAAGGGTTTTAATTAAAAGTTGTAAATTATAAATAAAAACAAAATTATTGCAATTTTTCGAGATTTATTCATACAAATTTTTCAAATAATTTTTGATGAAGTTTTACTGATTGGAGGGTGGGATAGAGGCCACCCACCCATCCTACATATACATGATAACATTAATTCCTTACCGTCTCGCGATTTCCAATAAATATAATCACAAACTTTTTGAATAAAAAAAAAATTAAAAAGGTCAATTATTGAGTGTGTAAATTAATAAAATATTTATGCACGATGGGTGGGCAGATTTTAAATCTAAATTAGATAAGATTAGCTATAATTAGTCATTTATATTTCGAGTTAAATTTTGACTTGTTTTATTTTTTATTACATAAAATATTTGATTGTTTTTAGCAGCAAAATCATCAACGTTTAGCAATTATAGTTATCATGTATATGTAGGGTGGGTGGTTGGCCTCTATCCCACCCTCCAATCAGTTAAACATAAGCGAGGGTTTTAATTAAAAGTTGTAAAATATAAATAAACACAAAATAATTGCAATTTTTAGAGATTTATTTATTCAAACATTTCAAATAATTTTTGATGATGTTTTACTGATTGGAGGGTGGGATAGAGGCCACCCACCCACCCTACATATATATGATAACATTAATTCGTTACCGTCTCGCGGTTTCCAATAAACATAATTACAAACTTTTTGAATAAAAAAATAAAAAAGGTCAACTTTTGAGTGTGTAAATTAATAAAAAATTTATTCACGATGGGTGGGCAGATTTTAAATTTAAATTAAATAAGATTAGCTATAATTAGTCATTTATATTTCGAGTTAAATTTTGATTTGTTTCATTTTTATTACATAAATAGTTTAATGTTTTTTAGCAGCAAAATCATCAACGTTTAGCAATTATATTTATCATGTATATGTAGGGTGGGTGGGTGGCCTCTATCCTTCCTCCTAATCAGTAAAACATAAGCGAGGGTTTTAATTAAAAGTTGTAAAATATAAATAAACACAAAATTATTGCAATTTTTAGAGATTTATTTATTCAAACATTTCAAATAATTTTTGATGATGTTTTACTGAGTGGAGGGTGAAATAGAGGCCACCCACCCACCCTACATATACATGATAACATTAATTCTTTATCGTCTCGCGGTTTCCAATAAACATAATTACAAACTTTTTGAATAAAAAAAAATAAAAAAGTCAATTTTTGAGTGTGTAAATTAATAAAATTTTTATGCACGATGGGTGGTCAGATTTTAAATCTAAATTAAATAAGATTAGCTATAATTAGTCATTTATATTTAAACTTAAATTTTGCTTTCGTTGTATTTTTTATTACTCAAATATTTTGACTGTTTTTAACAGCATAATCATCAACGATTAGCAATTCAAGTTATCATGTATATGTAGGGTGGGTGGGTGGCCTCTATCCCACCCTCCAATCAGTAAAACATAAGCGAGGGTTTTAATTAAAATTTGTAAAATATAAATAAACAAAAACCTGCAATTTTTTTTGTGTTATATATAAAACTATACTTCTTTTTTTATTCAACCGTTTTACTACCTCTCTAAGATCTTAATAGAAAATATAAGAATATTCTTTGATAATGGCCCAGTGCCAAAACTAGTCGAATACAAAATAAACAATTTAGTGAAACAAACCAAGTGAATTTTTTCAACAACCTATTATAAAGATGAAACTCATAATTTACACAATACATTTTTTTTATGAATGTAATTGAATGGACCTAATTTGTCGTAATCATTTAATTAGAAGCGTATTGAATTAGAGAGTAGAATAACTTTGTATTTATTATAAAAAAGCATGTGGTTTATTATGCTTGTATTCAAAATTGGTGCGTGTATCTAAAGTGATGATATCATCAGTCTGTGGATGAGTATCCGTCGCGGTGATGAATAGAGGGGTGTATTCGCTGGAAAGTCACTTAAATATATACCCTTAGACAGGTACAATGTGCCCTTCCTGTCAATGGTTTAAGGGTGGCGGCGCGGGGAGCCATCGCGTCCCGGATAGACGTCTCATTGGAATGTTTCATCGCACAATAAAGGTCAGGAGTGGAGTGGTAGGGAATGGAGTGGAGTGGTCTGTTCTTTTCGAGTGGCAGTCTAAAGAGAATGCACACTCGCCCCCCTCCCTCTATCTCTCACTCTGGCTCTCTTTCCTTGGCGCGTTCAGACAACCCATAAAGAAAAACGAGGGACGGAACGCTTCTTGCGTAAACTGGCTTAATAACGAGATGCCCGTGTATTGTGTACACGCACTTAAATCATTCCGTAATTAGTGTATTTATTAGGGAATACCATTTCATATTAATTGCGAAACGGCCGCACGCAATTGCGAAATAAACCGGAAACGGGTGGCCGTAAAGTTTTGGTGAATGCGCCGGGTGGCAGAGGCAATGAGGACAATGGGCGAGGGTATGATATGATATTTTCATTTCCCTCCTCTGAACAAGTGTGATTCCATGTTGGGCGATATTACGCCCGCAGAATCCGTGGCGTACACGAGCCAGACAGCAGAAACGGGTTAAGTGGGGCAAGACGGGACCGTGAAGTATCTATGTTCTTCCCATCAAGTAATGTTACCCGGGGGAGCCCGTTCAATTCCCGGCACACTTGTGTCCCAGCAGATAGACTTTACTGCTCGTTTTTCTCCAGCCACCCCTATCGCCGCTCCGCGTTCACACCCCCCGGGAGGAGAGAGAGGCTATTGCCGCGCTATTGTACTTAAACATATATGTGACGGACAGCGGCTGCCTTCCACTCTTACACCCTCTACCGCTGACAATAAAATAAATGTCCTAATTGTGCCCCGGCTGTAATTCCGCCGAGGGATGAAATACTGAAACCATGTGCTATTTTCTGTTCTTTTACATCTCTTCATTTAAAATGTTACAGACTCCTATGTACACTTAAATCGTAAAACAGTTTTTTAGAAAGTTTTTCTTTTATAATTATAAAAAAACTGTGTTTATCACTGGCTTAAATGAATTAATTAGTTATTGTATGATTAGACAATAGTTGGCACCTTTATGATAATATTACAATCGATTAATTCATTAGATATTAATATAAACTTAATAATATGATGAATAGGTTGTATGTTTAAACTCTTAAATTACCCAACGATGAATTTACGTCTAGTGGCTATCTGGGGAGAAAGTTAGTAGAAAAAAAAAGATTGGCCTACAATTTTCTACGTAATAACGGAAGTAAAAATTGCTATTAATATCTCATTCGGTGTGGGGCTGCAGTTTACGATCGGCGGGAGTGGCGCCCGCGCGCGCATTTTAATAAAATCAAGTTCGTTAATGGCGCCCGGGCGTAAATCAAAACTGCAATAAAGTTTCGTCCATAATTATATTAGCGAATCGTAATTTCATTTAATGCACGAAGTTGAGTAAACCGAAACTGCGACATGTTTCACCCGAACTCACTCACTCTCTCCATCCACGCGACCCGATTAACACTTCAGTTTCAGTCGACAGGAACTTATAATACTAAATAAATACAGTATGTGTTTGTAAAACAAATTCCAGTAGAACTATTTACATAATAAAAATAATAAAATTAAAATTATAAATTACAAATTTCAATCGATATAATTATCAGACATTTTCTGTGGAACGCGTAATAAAATTTAATATCCGAGACACGTAGATAAAATATTTAAAACTACAGATACGCGAGGCATGTAAAAATTAAATTGACGGCCATAAAATTTCAGTACGTGCGAGATTCAATCTTGGAAATTCAAAAATTGATAGGATGTCGTGTGCTGCTCTCCGCCGTCGCAAAACTGGGGGGATGAGTGAATAATTCATGATTCCATTACTGGAAATCATCCTTGAGGGACCGGCACACTACACATACCCACCACAGCCCTAACGACCGGAATCTAGCCTACTAAAATTGAGCGTTATATTTAGAAAACCTGGTGCATATTTCAAATGCAATCCACCCGCTCAAATAATAAATTTATTCCTATAATACAAAGTTTTATTTTAAAAAAGGTATATCTAAGGAAATAATAACTTTTACACCTTATAAATTAATACACAAGTCGTTCAACAACATCGTAGTTATTCATATTTACTGATCTGATGAAACGCAAATAAGTGAGAACCGGTCAATTATGATGAACGAAAAAAATATTACTTTACCAGATGTACATTTCGAGTATTCATTATCATTTGTTCTTGAGTTATGTGTTAGTTTATCAGTCAATATTAGGAAATAATTTAATTTAATTTATTTTTTATACAGTTTAGATAATAAATTCCTGAAATTAATTTTGTCTTTTATTTTTTTTTACAAAAAAATAATTACCTAACATCACCTATAATCGTTTAATATATCGCACCGTTTATACGCGAAGAGACGGCAGACACGTATTTAGAAGGACTGTCAGAGGTAATAGAATATCAGGATCATCCACGACACATTCAATGTTTCCTCCTGCGGTAATTTATCAGCGGGAATTGCTTTCGCACACTCGCACCCACATGCACGGTGATAAAAGAAAGGACGCACAAATGGATCCGCATTAATAAAAGAACAAGGGCGAGAGGCGCGCAAAAAAATAGGGAAACGGAGCGACAACAAGGACACGGTGTTGCCGCACTGTTTTATTTAAAATATTCGCGCGTGAAATGTTATTTTATTAATATAGGCGCGCGTGAAAATAACAACAAAAAAAATGTCGACATTTGTGGTATGTAATGTTATTTGTATTTATTTATTAACGTGGCGCAATTTATGTAAAAGCTTAGATGGTAAATTAATAATGCAAATATATACTTTAATCCATAATTTCGTGTTTTTTTTTTAAATTTCAAACAATCTTTTTAAGAAGAAATAACTGCAATATTCTAGCATAATCTAACCTTATCTACTATAAACTCATATAACCTTTTTTTTTTTTTTTTTTTTTTTTGTGGCCGGGAGGTGGAAAATCTTTTATAGACTGAGTGTGGGAGTCCCCAGAACTATACTGGTATACCCACTAAAAACCACCTCCCCAGGTCGCCCCTGACACCCCGCGGAACCGCCGTCAGGCATTACTTCACGGGGTGTAGGGTGTCGTCAGCGTCAATGATGTGTGCGTGTGTAAGATGATTGTGTGTGTGTGTGTGTGTGTGTGTGTGTGTGTGTGTGTGTGTGTGTGCCACCCTGCGGAACCGCCATCAGGCATAACATCACGGGGTGTCAGTGTCGTTGTGTGTGTGTGTGTGTGTGTGTGTGCCACCCCGCGGAACCGCCATCAGGCATAACATCACGGGGTGTCAGTGACGTTGTGTGTGTGTGTGTGTGAGATGAGCGTGTGTGTGCAATGAACGGCTCGGGTACGTGGGGTCGCTACTCCCAAATGGCTGTGCACGTCAACCACCCCTGCGGGAAAACTCATATAACCTAATTTAAACGATTTTAACACGCCTAACCTAATCTAACCTAAAGTAACCTTTTTAAAGAATTTTTTAGAACATGCACGGTTTCATCAGCGTACCACTGTGTCTATCTACTTCCTACTTTTTTTTGAGCCTCATTAGAGGCTCTGCCGCCCTGCTGCATACCCGCCCGCTAGTGGCATCCCCCTGAAGGTTATATACACCAC